>CM073761.1:63952986-64105486 GCA_037127475.1 Arma custos | reverse complement strand
GTTTAAAATTCATCTATGATCAAATTTTAAATATTAATTTATTTCAGGTTTATATACAAAAGATTGAGGGGTTTATGCAAGTGAAAGTCACTTTTGACTCTATTTTTAAATATATTCAACATCAATTAAATCATTATGGGGCATTAATGGGTGTTCCTGGGGCACTCAACCCTAAATATTCTGATATGAGGTTGGGTATGGCAGGTAACATTCTATAACTCATAATTACTTAAATTAATATTTCTGAAATAAGTAGTTCCCTTCCCATTTCCCCAATCAGCCCTGTTGCATGTCTTACCATTTTTTTTTCCTTTTTGGTATGCTGATGAATTAAATCTGGCATAAATGAGTTAATTAAGGTTGCGGCTGGGGTTATATCATCTTGATATAGTAAACTCTAAATATTTAATACTCAATCGCCTGGCTTAAGTTTATTTCTATCATGTATTATTTTGGAAGTTATTATTTTTTTTGGCATTTAAGAGGAAATGATTTGTTATCTTATGGATGGGAACATTGTATGCAGTTGATTTAAGGTTCAATAGTTCTCTGTTGGAAAATTTTTCTTTTAGAATTGGAAGAGGAAGAATTGAACTGCTGTATGAATTGTTTTTCGCTCAAGCATGGTAACAGTACTTTTCATTTGGTTAATGAGTAAGTGTTGTTTGTAACATACTTTTTTTTGTAATTAGTTTTATTTCTGAAGTTCTACTCAAGCTTTGCTTTAGGAACTAGGTTCTTATTAATGTCATTCATTTACTTTTGTAAATATAAGTTTATCTTGTTTATTTTTTTCTCATCATATTATTTTATATGCTAACAAAAAATCTTTAAAAATTCAGATTAGTGTATTTTAAATTAAAAGTATTGCACTTTTATCAATGCAGGTATTTACTGTTATGTGACTTCTCTACCAACTTGTATTTTTAATTATGCCTTGATGAATATTTTAAGATATGAGTAGCATAGTTATATGATTATGTTATCATGTCACTCATCTTCTACAATGTTACTTCTTACAAACATGTCTCCATTTGCTTATACTTGGCTTTAATAAAGAGCTTATTAAATTTTCAGGGGTTGGACCAGAATAATTGTTGAAAAGCCTTTTGGGCATGATGATGCAAGCTCTGAAAAACTTTCCCGCCATTTAGCATTACTATTTCCTGAAGAACAAATTTTTCGTATTGATCATTATCTTGGAAAAGAAATGGTTCAGAATTTAATGATACTAAGGTTCGCTAATTTATTTTTATAGATCTTTTTATATATAATATTTGGTTGTAGTTTATATATTTTAAAAGTCATTAGTAAATTTATAAATGGCTTAAACAGTCCTTCCAAAGGAATACTTAATGATAATATAATTGAATGATTCTCTTTCATGTCATAAAGTAAGAGTTACTGGTTTTATTTTACAATATAGTAATCCTTATGGTCTAAAGAATATTCTTGATAAACAAACAACTATTAAGCGAAACTTCATATAATATAGTTTACCAATTTTTAAGAAGAGGGCTGTAAACAAGATTAATTATTTAGAGAGTTAGTTGACTTTGCTCGTATATAGACCTCACAGAGTACTCAAAAACCCTAATATCTAAAATATATTTCACACTTACTAATAGTTTTAATTTCTAACAAAAAATGAATGTATTTAATGTTAATGTTATGGATTTGGATTAAACTTCATCTATCGAGATTTATAAGAACTTAATACCATAGTTGTGTGAAGTTTAAGTATATTTTTTGGTCAGTATTGGTTGTTTTTAATCTATCAAAACAAACATTGTTAAATTTATTTTTTATAACATTTATAAATATGTTAATAATAATAATAATAATAAAATAATTACACTTATAAGATTTTGGTCTTTTTATAGGTTTGGGAATGGTTTGTTTAGCCCTACTTGGAACCGTTTATATGTTGCTTCTGTTCAAATTACTTTTAAAGAACCATTTGGCACTGAAGGTCGTGGTGGTTACTTTGATAAATTTGGTATTATAAGGGATGTTATGCAGAATCACCTTTTACAAATACTATCTCTGGTTGCGATGGAAAAACCACCCTCCATTCTCCCGGATGACATCAGAAATGAAAAAGTTAGTATTATTCATTTTTCATGTAATTATTTTATCATGGACTTACATAATATACTACCTGTATAAAAAGTATGCATTATGATAAGTAAATTCATGGTATCTTAATGATGTTCTAAAAAATAATAAATATATGTATTCTGGGGAAAAGTCCATTTAGAAAAGCATAGGTTTACAACTCAAGTAAGCAACCTCATATATATATATATATATATATATATATATATATATATATATATATATATATATATATATAGTATGCATGTAGTCTTTACATGGGGTATTTTTAAGTTGCCTCCTGTAGGATAATGGGCTTCACAGATCTGTGGAGGGGATAATCATACGCTGAACCTCGGGTTTCACAGCTTTTCCCAGTGGGTGGTTACATAGGCGAATCCAGGGGGCACGGGGGCACGTGTCCCCCCCAGACGGATTTTTGTGTACTGTGGAGAATCCATTACAGTACATATTTATAGGCAAATCATGTGATGATAGTTGTGAAAATACATGAATAAAATAATAGAAGTAACATGAGTGAAACTATTGTTTAGATATTTTAATAAACCTTTATATAAATACTACAAGTTTATTTCTAAGCTATTGTTGATTTTTTTGCCCGTCTGCCGTTGTGCCCTCCCAGAAAAAAATCCTGGATCCGCCCTTGGGTGGTTACCTATCTAAGTGCTAGCAATGCTGAATTTTGCTTAACTGTCATTGCCCATTGCTTATAAAAGCCTTAGTCTACTATATAATATAAAGGAAACAGGTTATAGATAAAATAATTTGACCCCAAAAAGTCAATGAAATTTTGTTTTCTGGTAATAACAAATATTTTTTATTGTTGTCCAATGGATGACAACTGCAGGAGGGTTAATAAGTTTAATGAAACAATTTATTTATTTGAAATTTATTTTCTTAATGCAGCACTTTGTCTATGTTTAGTCTGAGTTATTAAATATTTTAATTTTTTAGGTAAAAGTTTTAAAATGCATCAAACCTATTACATTAGACGATGTTGTATTAGGACAGTATGTTGGAAATCCTGATGGTAAAACTGAAGATGAAAGAAAAGGGTATCTTGATGATCCTACGGTACCAAATGATTCCATTACTCCTACTTACTGCACTGCATTGTTAAAAATAGATAATGAACGTTGGGAAGGAGTACCTTTTATATTACGATGTGGAAAAGGTGAGTGTTATTTTATTTGTAAAGTACAGCGAATAAAAGTGATCTAGGAGAACTTTAAAGGGTGGAGGTGATATAAGGGTAACTTGATATGACATGAATGAGTCTATTTTTGGGAAGAGTTTTACTTATGCCAGATTATGAGACTGAGGACATTGTAACTATTAATCGCTGTATTTTTTTTTTGTTTTTTGTTATTCTCATTGATGGTTATATTAATGGAATTTTTTATTCATCAACTTTAAGAGTTATTGACAAATTAATTATTTATCATGATTTATGATTAACATCTATCTATACCAATGTCATTTTGATATAAAATGTAAGAAAAGATGGAATAAATAGTCTACAAAAAGTCTCATTTTTCCTTCTATTTTTCTCCTTTTTCAATTTGAGTCTTCTGGTGACCACAAGATGATTTATTATATAGAAAACTTCAGATGAATGAAAAATTCAAAGAAGATGCTTATATTAAAATTTTATATACAAAGTATTTAATTAGGTGACTTTTTTTTTTAATTTTCTGACAAGTACTTTCTAAGAACATCAGGATTTTTTAGATTGGCTTTAATTGACATCACTTAACAAGAATGAAATGTAAAAAAAAAATGATAAAAATAGATTTAGTTTGAGTACAAGCAATATTTGAGTGCATTTTGAATGGACTATGAAATACATGCACAAAATGAAAATAAATTTTGCTTTTAATCTTTTTATATGACTGATATTTTAAAAAAAAATTAATTTTATCAATTTGTGAACCTAATGCTTTTTTAATTTTACATTCTTACTAATTTAACATCAAATTTAATGTAGAATTTTACTCTCAATGTTTTTTGCTACAGCATTGAATGAAAGAAAAGCAGTTATAAGAATTCAATACAAAGATGTCCCCGGCGATATATTTGATCAGCAATGTAAACGTAATGAACTTGTGATCAGAGTTCAACCTGATGAAGCAGTTTATGTCAAAATGATGACTAAAACACCCGGCATGTCATTTGATATGGAAGAAACAGAACTCGATCTCACGTATAGTAATCGTTATAAAGTATGATTTTTCTTCATTCATTATTAAATTTATACTTTGCTTTAACATATGATTATTGTCTTCTTGATGCCCAGTCTTATAGTTTTTGTTTAGAAATTTTCTGTTAATGTTTTGAATTAAACAAAGTTTATCTTTAAGTTAGTGAATGTCTTTAACTTTATTCCGCAAGTTCTGCCTTCAGCTTGTCAAGTAATGATGCATAGTTTGCTCCTGTAATAGTTTTTCCTTTTTGAAGATAATGAATTAAAATAACTCCATGACTATCCCAAAAAACAGTCGCCATCACTATCCCAGTTTTTGCTTTTTTTAGAGCCGGGTCCCCCTTTGCAGTCCACTGTTTGGACTGTATTTTTGTTTTGGGCGTATAATGGTGTATCCAAGTTTCATCTACAGTAATTAATCTGCTCCAAAACTCAGATTTATTGCGCCTAAACTGCGCCAACAGAGCGTTGGAAATGTCTTCTGACCAGATATATAATGTTTCTTTTTCTTAAGGTACTTAGTCCCAGAATGAAGTTACTTTCTATTTTATTCTATATATGTGTATATATATAGGTATGTATGTTTGTATATGTATATAAAATAGTGCCATGTTTTTTAATGATGATCTGTTATCCTGTTTTAGGGTGTTAAATTGCCTGATGCTTATGAAAGATTAATTCTTGATGTTTTCTGTGGGTCTCAAATGCATTTTGTAAGATCAGATGAGCTTTCTGAAGCCTGGAGAATTTTCACTCCACTTTTGCATCAAATTGAAAAGGAAAGGATAAGACCCGTTCCATACATGTAAGTTAATATATATTTAAAAATTGTTCTCGCAATCTTCTCTCTTTTTTTGGGAATCTCAAAAATATGAAGTTACTAAATTACTGCTGAATATAATCTTATTGGAAAAAAACAGCATATAGTCCCGTGATTACATTATAAGAAACTTTTATGGCCTATTATGGTCATATGTCTCTGTTACCTGCAGGTAATTAGGTAGAGATGGAGTGAAGAGAAGTTTAATGGGGTACCAAAAAAATAAGTGATCACGAAATTATGTAATATCTTAATAATAATTCCAGGAAATTAATTTATTCCAGTGGCTAGGATTTAAAGAAAAAAAAGAAAAGAAAAAACCTTAAAATTGTTAATGAGTTATTGAAGAAGTTTGGTAGGGAAGGCCATCAATGAGGCAAAAAATAAATTAAAACTTATTTGTTGTGTGCCCAGGTTTCAGCCTAGATATTACAGCCCATCATGAGGTCCAAAAAAAAAAAGGAAAAAAAGAACAATTAAAATTGCAATTATTATATATTATTTTTTCCATTAGCCGATTTCTATTTATTGTAATTTTTGTTCTATTATTTTTTTTTGTCTTATGTAGGTATATATATTTTTTTTCTTTCACTATGAGAACATATGTTTTAGTTAATATTTAATTGTATTATAATGTAGTCGTTTGGCCAGAAATATTTCTATTGATTTTTGTACAATATTGTTATTCTTAAGGGACCTGGTCCCAGAATAAAGTTGTTTTTCTATTTTATTCTATTCTATATATATATTGTGTTTTAGTTCTCGAGTTTCAGTCCTTCTTGAACTTCTTAGGCGACGTGCAAGACTAGGTTAGTCTCATACTCATGCCCTGACAGTGAAAAAATGAGCTTTTAGTAAAAGCATTAAATAAAACTATAATAATAAATAAATAAATTATAATAAATAAAGCATATGATTCAACAATTAAATAAAACTGCTTTTCCTAAAAATAGATTACTTACTCATTGATCATAGCTATTGCAATAAAAACATTTTATGATGTATTGCGAAGTAACTGATTAATGATAAACTGATCTATTCTTTGGAACTTGTAAGTACACCCTATCTATTACAACTTACACGTGTCATTTTATATTTATTTTAGTGTGCTATTTAATGTTTTTACTAATAGGTCATTTTTTCACTGTCAGGGCATGAGTATGAGACTAACCTAGTCTTGTAACGTCGCCTAAAAAGTTCAAGAAGGACTGAAACTCGAGAAATAAAACACAATATATTTCCATAACAGTCAAGATAAGTAGAAACCAATATATATATATATATATATATAATTCAATCGAGCTATTATGGACTATGTTTTTTTTTTAACTTTTCTTTTCTTCTCTTCCAACTAGGAACAAATAAAAGAGATACATTTGTTCCCCATGTATATTTATTTATTTTTTTTAAATAATTTATTTTGTATTGATCTATTAAAGACCACGTCATCTCAACTGGCCTTTTTTATTTAGCTGATATATGTATTTATATATATATATATATATATATATATATATATATTTTTTTTTTTTTTTTTAGATATGGCTCAAGAGGTCCTGTTGAAGGTGATGAAATAACTAAAAGAGGAAATTATAAATACTATGGTTCTTATAAATGGTTACAATGATTTCTGCTGTTATTTGTTGCTTTCATATTTTTAACTTGATAAAACTTTAATTGATATTGTATGATATTATCATTCCTTATGCTGATACGTTATAATTTTATTATTCTTTATATCATTTTTATTGTCTGAGACAAATTTATGTAACTATTAAATTTTCTATTAAAGGTTTATACAATCGTTTATTGTTTTTTTTTGTTTTGTTTTTTGTGTAACTTTTCGCCCAAATAATATAATATAAGATACATACTGTTGCTGCACTTTATAGCAATAATTCAGCAATATCAGTTTTATAATACAAAAGATTCACCTGGTTTTGTGATAATATTGAACAGAAGTTTTTTTAATCATCAAGTGAAGAATTTTGATTAGGGGTCTATTTATAAGGGTAAGACCAATTGAGTAGGGCAAGACCAATAAAATGAGAATTAAATAAATTAAAATGATTACCATTACCTTCAATATTAAACTTGTTTCTCTGGTTTATAACAAAGAGGGGATTGGTAACAAAGTGGCCAAAACATACAATTTGGCAAATATTTACAGAATATTGAAATATCTATTTTTCCAAACCCCTTGAGAGCCCTCAAGTTCCCATAGTTAACCCTCAAGTACGGACTTAGTTTTTCCTTTTTCTGGTACTGACCTGGTCCCAACCAAAGAAAAAACTAATATGATCAATACAGGAAATAGTAAAAATTAAATACTACATGCTTTAATAAATAACCTTAAAAACAGCATATTTAAAGCGATTGAACTTACCAATTTTAAATATATAAGCTCCGTGAAAGAAACTATTTGCACGATGTTCGAAATTAACTTGTACCCTTCATTCCTCATTAAAAAATATTGGAATTTGAATAACAAGATTCACAATAAAATGAACCAAACTTCTAATAATAGAAATCTTGTATTGTCGGGAGGGTGATGGTGCCGAGAGAGACAATGTGAATGGTGTCTACTTAGCTTGCACTTATATCAAGGGCCGGTCAGAACGTGTTTGTGTTGTATTTAAAGAGTACGATATTAGGCTTGCGAATAGAATTACTAACAAGATGAGTAAATTTTACATGCCATTGAAAGATAAGATACTTACACAGCAACAATCGGATGTAGTGTATGAGATTAGCTGTTTACAATGTCCTAAGATATACATTGGTGAAACATCACAATTGCTGCACAGAAGAATGTATCAGCATCAATATGATTGTAAGAATATTGGTGGCAAGGAACCTAACACAGCATTGGCCCAGACTAAAGCCTGTAAGCATCAATTTGATTTTGAGAATGCCAGAGTTATTTACAAGGAGAGTGATGGCTCTAGAAGGAAGTTGTTCGAGGCCATGCAGATAGCGCTAAAGATTGACATTTCGGTTAATTATAAAACAGATTGTAGAAATTTGAACCAATTTTATTCTGAAACTTTGAATATTTTAAAAGATAAATTTTGCTAATGTGTATAGGTTAGTATTACTTAATATGTTTGGTGGATCAGCTGATTCTATAACCTTCCCAGCTGGTTGCGTATTACCTTCCTTTCAGGTGTATGGTGAACATCTTGATGGTGGGTTGCTGTCTCAGGTTTGGGCTGTTGATTGTGGGGTGTAGTGCACCTTCTTCGAGATGTGATTTATATAACCTTTTTTTGTCTTGATAATGCCTGAATAGGCCGGTAAGTGTGTGTTTTACTGGAGAATTTTGAAACAGAAGGCTTTGCATTGGGGTTTTTCCAATTGCACTATAATGCTACATGTTTTAAAACTTTTGTTTGCTACAAATTAATTAGAATATATTTAATTTTGATTTTAAACAATTAAAAAATGGTTAATGAAACTAAAAAAAAAAGAAAACTGTACCACTAGAACTCCTGAAGGGTCTGGGGTTCAGTACATGGTAGAGACTGTACTGTTTCATGGACAATGGTTCTGCAAGGAGGTGACTTGTCGTAGTTCACGCTCTACCGCCAGGTTTTCCCCCCTTATTTTGGATACCCCATTTTTATAATATTTTAGAGGCTGGGTGAGCCCCAGGAGGATCCTAGATCCCATATGATCCATCTCCCGCTGCAAACAGACTAAATAAAAATCATGGCCTGCAGCGGGATTTGAACCAGGATTTCCAGCATGGCAACTCAGTACTCTACCACTGAGCCACTCCACTCCAAACTAAAAACTAAGAAACTAAAAATACTTTTAAAAATTAAAATTGTCACCATCTTGAGCAATTGACACTCAGTTTCTAGGAGCAATTCAAGCAGGGTTTTTTGTACTTGTGACAAATGAAAGATGTCTTCATGTTTTTTTGGGCATATATAGCAAACCTTCCACTTGGTTCTTATAAGTTTTCCCATTTCCTCAACAAAAGGAGTGATTTCTTTTATGCCTAATAAATCATCAATTCGTTCGATAAGTTGGTTTCTATCTTCTTTTTTTTTTTGTGTGTTTTCTTGGAGTATCCTAATATTGTGCTGAAGATATTTATCATGATTTGCTAATACAATGAGATCATCAGCAAACACCAGTAGAGTCAGATTTAGGGGCGTCAGATTGAAATGCCCTAGATGGAACTTTTTGAATTTCTCCTTGCAGTTTTTTTATGACTGAATCCAGAACCAAAATAAACAGTAGTGGACTAAGGCTGCAACTTTGTCTAATCCCAGCAGATGTCTCAAATTCTTTTGAGGTGTTGTTAGAGAATCTGACTACAGTCCTGTTTTTCCTATATAGACTCTCCGCCACCAATATGGCCTGTGTTCACATTCTTTTCTCTTAAGGCTTTGGAGACATCTCCTTTCTGCTTTTATTAGATCTATGAAGCAAACAGATAGTTCTTTTCTTTTCTCCAAGACCTTTTCTTGGATTTGTCTCATGGTGAAAATGAGATCCTGAGTGCTTCGATTAGTACGGAATCCGTACTTCTCTTCCAGCTTATTTTTAACTATTCTTCTGATTCTCTTTTCAAGGATCTTGGAGTAAATTTTGCACGGTACACTTATAAGTGAAATATCTGATGATTACCGCAGTCGCTGTTATCTCCCTTTTTAAAGATTGGAACCATGACTGCTATCCCATTCTTTGGGAACCTTCTTCTGTTTCCTTACCAAGTTAAATAGGTGTTTATTCTAATCTTGACTTTTCCCTCAGAGTCATGGACTCCAACAACCAACCATAAATCAAGGCTTCAGGCTACCAAAATGAAGTTTCTTATGAAGGTGGAAGGGAAGACCTGAAGAGATTGAGTGTGTAATAAAACAATAAGGACATCTCGAGACAGTTCCAGTCACTGAACTAATAGAGCGGAACTGGCTCAGATGGCTTGGACATCTGTTACATATGGAGACAAGCCGCACAGCAAAATGTGCATACAAGACAAGAAGTAGAGGGCAAGAGAGGGACAGGAACACCGAGACTGAAGTGGGAAGATGGGGTGAAGGAGGCTTTTAGGAAAAGAGGAATGGATTGGAATAGAAGATATGCGCTGGTATAGAACAGAGGCAACTGGGTCTAGCTCTATAAAGGATCTCCTAACACTGCTTAGGCGATAGACAAGGATAAAAAATTATGAATTATGATGAAGTTGGTTTCTATTTTGCGATTTTGTCGTTCTGGTAAAATATTGTGTGATGAAACTCGAACATTCATACCAGATTCTGTTTTAGACCATTTGAATCCATTCTTCCTATAAAAATAGCCACTATCATTTTTGTTTCCTCATCAGTTTCTTACAGCTCTGACGGTGTGTAGTAATCACTTTTGATGTACAATGTAGGCTCCGTCATCAAGATCTTATTAAAAAATATCAGCTTCTTCTTTCTCCAAGTTAAATAAGAGGAAAATTATATCATAAAACCTTAGATCATCATTCCAAACAACTATTTTTGATGTGCTAGGTTGGGTTTCCATATTTGTAACACAATTAAAAATTAATAAAAATAATGTACAAATTCAAAAAGATTAAGAAACATGGTTTACATTTTAATAAAATTAATACATTTAAAAGTATTGATTAATATTAACTAATAAATATAAAACATTAAATGAAAGCTTATCTTGAAAAAATCAAAGAAGTCGTACAAGTACTGAGGTTTGGTCCATGGGACCAGTCATTGTTTATATTTTGTTAACAAACTTTATAACCAACCTCCCACTTTCACTTTCCACAAAGTGCTGACAAGATAGGAGGTTACTGAGTCATATGGGAATTCCAATAATCAGTAAGATGAAATATTTCAGAAAATGGCCACCATAAGGTCCTTGAGGATTAAATTGATGTAAAACATGCAATTGAAGGCAACATTTATAAATTTGTACAAACAAATAAAATAAATTTTGAATAAATTTAAAAGTTTAACATTTACACCAGAAGTAGTTTATAGACTGACTTTACCGAAGCTAAACAAAGGGTATTTGTGTATGCATCCATATCACCTTAACAAAAACATAAAATTGTTATTTTTTTAATTAATGACACTAAAAATGAATTTGAAAATCTTCACTCTTGGCTTAGGGAGAGGAAAGGAATTTATGACTTAAAGTAAGAATTGTTTTTTTAAATATGCACTTTATTTTCTATGATACTTCTTTCTTTCATCAGACTCATTTGCTGTGAATTCATAGCATGTCAAGATCATAATATGGGGAAAGCTAATTGCAATACCCTATAAACATGTAATGGTTGTATATTTTAAATGGTACAGAACGTAATGAAGACATATGGAAGAACAATTGAATCTAGAGAGGTCTGGAAATCCAATGGGAATATTCACTTTTATGCAGCTGAACTACTATTCAAAATATTATATTGAGTCATTTCATATGAAATGTTCATTTTTACTATTTCTAAGATTCAAAGTGGAATTAGTGGTCTTCTGTTGTTAACCACGTGTTTACAGATTTTAATGAGCTGTTATTAATTTTCTCTTTTTTTATAATATTTACTATCACTACAATTCATTGAACACTGTTTAGTATGCCATCAAATATGACCATGGAAACACGTGATTTTCGTATAATTTTTTTTTCTGATTTTAAACTTGGACTCGGCAGCCCAAGCTACAAGAAACATTACCTCCGCATTCGGGGAAGGGCGTTGAAACGAACAGGCCTGGTTTGGGAAATTTTCAGCTGGCGACCCAGATTAATTCATTTCTCCTTTCTACCCAGAGGTGAAACCATCACATCCACATTGTACTGGAGTAATATTGAAATAAGGCTACAAAAACTCATCAAAAAACAACCTGCATTGGTTAATCAGAAGGAACCGATACTCTAACACGACAATGTCATACCTAATGTTTCGTACATAACACAGTGAATTCGTACACAGACAGTGAAGAAACTAAACGAACTAGGTTACAAACTTCATCCACACCCACCTTATTCGCCAGACTTATCTCAAACAGAATTTCATCTGTTCAGAAATTTAGGCAAGTTGCTTAAGGGTAAAATTTTTGAAAATTATTCTCAAATCAAAAAAGCATTTCAAGACTTCATTTGATCACAAAACCTTGAATTTTTCAGTTCTGGAAGGGAAAATTTGTACGCGCAAGAAAAATTTTTTATGCTTTGAGCTTGATGGACGAGATTTGAGTTGTTGCTTAGTGGGGGGGCACCCTAGCCCTAAACATGCACCATGACTCACATCTTCTTACACACTTTCATACTTGATTTAATGAACCAACTCCAGAGATTTATCATTCAACTAGTAACAATGCAAATGTGTCCCTCGAGATCATGACGTATATATATTTATATATTTTTTTTTGAGTCAGAAATACAATTGGGTATTGCAATGAAACACAATATAACTCTTGACATTATTTATTTTAATCAGAATATGAATAATATTCTTCATCACTGAAATAACCATTTTTATATTTTTTACGTTTTTTAGCAGGCTCTTCATTTTCATGTATTTCATTTAACTCCTAAAACAAAATAACTTAAGGTTCATTTAAATAATATTAATAGTCTAAATACTCTTCATATACATAAATTCTTGAATAATGTTAAAATATAAACTTTTGGAAGAAAATGATTATGGGGATTTCTCATAGGGAAAAGATAAATATTTATAAATAATGTTTATTTTTAATACTTATATAATGAATATTTCACTAAATAAATGACATTTGACAAAGGAAAACCAAAGTTTCAAGTAAAATAATTTTCTCATACATCAGCTATGAGACTTTGTATAAGAGAACCAAAAACATTTTCAACACAATGAGGAAAAGGAGAATTAACTTCTATGACGACACCCTATAAATGGACCCAAAAAGGATATCTAAATGTATCTTCAATGTTTGCCGCAGTAAGAAAACTAAACCAAACTGTTTTAAGGAGACTGAGAACTCCAAATTACCTATGAGAGCTTCAAATTGCTGAATAGATGCTTGCTGATGGATCTGCTAACAGTCTAACCAAAGAAAAAATGAAGAGAGACCAGCAAGATCTGAAAGGACAAAGGATACTGTTAAAAAAAAAGAGAATGCATAAATATAATGTCGAGAGTCAATGTAACCGTTTCAGCTGAAAACTAAGCAGCTAATGCTAACCCATATCTTAATACTGGTCTAATTACAGTTTTATATATTGGCAGCTTACTTATGTTTGATACCACTTGGTTTTTGATGTGTCTTTGAAGACTTACAAAGTTGCAAGTCACATCATTGTAAGAATCACAAGTTGCTAGTTATATCCTCTAATAGAGGAACATGAAATCCCTCGATACCACAAAATTTCTAGTCCAGTCTCATGTGTGGTCAACAGTATTATGGTATTACAGTATGGATTTGTGTTTTTTTCATTTCCTATAAGTCCTAAAGTAAAATCTTAACATCAGAAGTTTTGCTGTGAAAATTTCAGATTTAAAGCTAAAGAAAGTCATTATGTAGTAGAAGTAGGTTAAGTCAATAGTAAAAGCAGACACAACTAAAATCACACAAATTTAGCCAAGAAATCAATGACAAGCATCAGAAGCTGGCATGTCTTTGCCCAGCATTGATTAATCATGGGGTTGATCTTTCTCCATGATAATGCTCGTCCATATGTGCCACAATCAAAGCTGTGACAAAGGGTCCAAATTTCTTTCCTATTGGGATAAATAAGCCTACGCATTAATAAAACTGTATGGATACCAATGAAAATAATCTTGACTAAATATAAATTTTGAAGAGAAGATAAAGCATATTTTCAAAAAACATATAAAATACCTGAATCATTTATATATCAAATCAATATCTGATTATTTTTTGTACCTTTTCATTATACTGAGTGCTCGTTTCACCTATATTGCTTCTAAGATTTTCATCTTCTTCTTCATTATGAATTTTCTATAAGCAAGAAAAATGCATTGATCTGAATGGATATTAAGGTAAATAATGCAATAATATTGAATTTTTTATATAAAGTACAATAGCAGTAATTACTATTTCAAAGTTAAAAGAATTACCTTAAACCCCTTCTTTATCTTTTTTTTAGGAGGATTCCTCTGACCTAAAGCATTTTTTGGGCAAGAGTAACTAAGGTGTCCACAGTCTCCGCATTCATAACATTTAGTTTTATTAGGATACACACGTTTTTGAATGAATTCTGTCGTCCTTCCATTATCAATCGCAATGCTGCATTTTATTTTGCGCCCTCCTATCTATTAAAAAAATAAAACTAGTAATCTAATTTCATTAAATCATTTTAATTCAAGGCATACTCACCAAACAGGTAAAACCAAAAACAAGAAATTATAGGATTCAAAGAGAATATATTCCTTATGGTTAGTTGCACTAATCTCAGCCTAACTTAAGATATGGTAAACTTAGTTTAAAGTCCAGCAAAACAGATTAGCTATGTTTTAAGAGTCAGTATTTTAAGCATATATTATACCCAATGTAACAAATGGCATTGTTTTTTCTTTTAATGTCCTGTTTCTGTAAATAAATTTCTTTGCATTTTTTTTCAAGTATGAATAAACTAAAGAATCAAATAAACCACAAATACCACCCTATATTTATATATTTATTTTAAATTACATAAGTTTTCAGTCTATTGTATATTATCTATATATGTATGTATGTGTATATACTTATGTATATAAACACATATACATACATCAGATCGTTAAAATTAGTTAGAGTTAGATTTTGGAAGGAGTGATCAGTGTTCTCGAATATACTTGAAAAATTTGAGGCTTCAATTTTAATACTTGAATGGTATGTTTTGATGTGGCATAAGTGTATTCTGAGGGATCAAAAGCATCCTCTATTCTATTAATATGTTGACATACTTACATATTTTATGAGGAACTAAGTTCAGAGTTTTAACTTTGAAAAAAGAAAATTTATTTTTACTTCAGGCTATTTTGAGGCTTACTTTACATACATGCAAAGAAAAAGCCTTGAATCGTAATTACGGTTTAAAGCGACAGGCAGCTTTAAGGTTGTAGCTTTAATATAAAGACCACAGGTGACCCCTACAGTTTATAATATTATGTCCTACAATAATGATTTATTATAAAGGGTGTCCCGAATTTAAATGGCAAAACTTCAGGAACTTATAGGGGACCAAAAAACTAAGACAAAAAGTCCTTTAGAGATTTGCTCGTTTTTGCTTAGTTTTAGAGAAAATCGCAAAAAAACAAACAAAACAAGTTTTCATTTTTATACTTATTTATTTACATTTATATTTATGTTATGTTCTTATTAATGTAAATATTGCTCAAAAAGTTGTCCTCTTGCACCAATGCAAGCATTACATCTAGCACTCACTTGATAAATTGCAGCTAAACATTGTTCTGATGATATTTGGTGCACTGCATCTATGATTCGGTCTCTTAATTCCTCTTTTGAATTGATTGACAACAAATAAACTTTCTGCTTCAAGGTTCCCCATACGAAGAAATCCATGGGTGTCATATCAGGTGATCTGGGTGGCCAAGGTACTACTCCTCCACGTCCAATCCATCGTTGTGGATAATTTATATCCAGCCAAGCTCGAGCAACTCTGCTATAATGAGCTGGACATCCATCGAGTTGGAACCACATTTCAATCCGCTGTTGTAAGGGAATGTCATCTAAATAATTAGAAAAGTCGTTCTCCAAAAAATGTGTAAATGTGATACCATTCAATCTTCCAGGTAAAAAATATGGTCCCACCAGTAATCCGTTCCAAATTTCAAGCCAAATGTTAATAGCAAATTCATGCTTAAACCTATTCTCTTTAATAGCTCTGGGATTTTCAAGAGCCCATACATGATAATTTCTTGGATTAACAATTCCTCCTCTTGTAAAGGTAGCTTCATCGGTCCTTACAATTTTTAATGGAAATAAATCATCATCGCGAATTTTTTCAAGAAACCAGTTACTAAAATTCAATCTCTTGACATAATCTTGAGGTAATAAATTCTGAACTTTTTGAAGATGGTATGGGTAGCGATTAACACCTTTCAAAGTTCGCCATATTGCTTGCCGCAATATTGCTAATGCAGCAAATGCTCTTCGGATGCTAGTCTCAGGATTGTTATCGAAGTGGCGTTGGACACAATTTCTTTTCCAATAATCTGCTCTTACTGCTGCCTGGAATTGGTCGCCTTCATTACGTATTAAGAATGACCCAGTCTCTCGTAGTCCATTAAAAGTTAACGAAAAGACTTGTCGAAAAGAATGTAAATAATAACATTAAGTGTTTACATATCTCACTGCCTAGCCTGATGAACTTTGAAAGGTGATAATCGCTGGTAAAAGGTTTCAAGACAGTATCTTATGAAGCAGCCTGTGTTCTTGTAAAAACGATCCTCATTGACTTGATCGCTCAACAGTTCAACACACTATATACCTTACTTCAAACCAACCAAGACTGTGATGGAATACTTGCCGATGACGTTGAACGACCTATTAACTATAAACATTGGAAGCATCCTGCACATTCCCCAGAAATCAAACAACCTACAAAAGAAGATCATGCTGAAGCAGAGATTTATACAGGCGATAGTAAAGATTGTGAAAATGTTGTGCAGCGGTCAAGTTTGGAGATGGTGTGCTGACTGACGTAAAGAAATACAGACTTGGACTTAATTGCACAAACAATCAAGCTGAACAATACTACAATACGCTATACTGAAAACACTAGAATACAGACAGACATTTAATTTCCACAGGACATCTATTTGCATACTAACTGACAGCCAAAGTACTTTGTACAAACTCATCAATTGCAAAATACATGAACCATTGATTGAAGAAACTAGACTTACAAAATGCAGGATACAACATAAACTTCAGGTGGATGAGAGCGCACTCTGGCAACGTGGGTAACGAATTAGCTGACAAGGCTGCTAAGTCCGCTGCCAAATATGGCTCACTTTCAATACTTTACAGTAAATTGATTAAGACTTACTTGAAACACAGACAAATAGTTACAAATATGGATCAGTGGCAAAACACATGGGATACAATAACTTAAGGACAACATCTTAAGTTATAAATGACTTACATCAATATTTTAGGAATAACAAAATGACAACTGACTTCTATCTCACACAAATGTTGACAGGGCATGGACCCACAAAATCCTACTTGTATAAATTTAAACTTACAGATCATAAGACATGCCCTTGTGACTTTACCATCGAACAAACTTACTTACACCTAATATATGACTGCAGACTAACCGACAAACCAAGGACTAAACTTATCAACCATGTGACGCAGAAAGACAGCTGGCCAATCAGTGTTAAAGACTTATACTGTAAGTATTTTCAGCAATTTAAGGTATTTGCCAAAGCCGTGTGAGTAATCATCACTACACAACATCAATATTATAGATGAACAAGAATTTCGGTTTTGTTTTCAATTACTTTAAAGTAATTTTGTGGTTTTACAATATTTTTATGTTTAAGTTTTGTTTTAATGTTGTATTTTCAATTTAGCCTTAAGTTTTATTTATAAATAATACAAAATTAATGCAAACAATAGAAAAAAAACAACAACATGAAAGTACAATTGTATGTAAAGTACTATAAATGTACAAAACATGCAGAATAATAAATGTCCTTCACGTAGGGGTACTGTGTGAAGGGGAAAAAAAAATATATATATGATAAATCGTTATTGTAGACTCACCTGTGGTCTAGTGGTTAGCATCACAACTTGGAATGCCCAAGATCACAGGTTTGTAGCCGGGGAGGTGGCCTTGGGATTTTTTAAAGGGAGTAAAATATCCTTAGTTATGCCGTCCGGAAGGAATATAAAACAGGATTCCCAAGCCTGTACGGTGTCAGGTAGTCCTTAAAGATCCCTATCCTAATTATTCCTGAATAGGCAAAATTTAGAACTCCACATAGCATCGTCGGATAAGCCATAGCAGCATAAAAAGACTTTAATTGAATAAAAAAACATATAAACTCTCCTTTTTTTTTTTTTTTTTTCCATGTCCTCAAATCAAAACGGATTGTCTGAATATTCAATTTCATTCTTGAGCACTTTTTTCTTATTGGCTCTCTCAAGAATTTATCTAGCCAGTAAAAAATATAGCAATTTTAAGTATATCATTTAAATTTCAATAATCATATTTCTTCCATAGTTTAAAAGCCTTTAATACTCCTGGTTCTATTAATAGAACCATATTAAATTTCAGATTGATGTACTCATCACTATCATCCATTTCATAGTTTACTAAGAACGATACATTATGTAAATTCATTATCAGATGACATAGACATTTTTCTTTTTGGTTTTTTCTGAAATAATAAATAAATTGTAAACTTTTTTAACAAAATCTGTTAACTATTAAATTATTACTTTATTCTTTCTTGTATGTTATTATTTTAAATTAGAATATCATAGATGTTTTGGCAATGTTCTTTGTAATAGTTAATAGGCTATATTTATCAAAACATTTAACTTAGTTCCGTTTTTTGTTTTATCTGTACTATATATATATATATATATATATATATATATATATATATATATATATATATATATATATATATATATATATATATATATAACTCACGATCTACTCCTACTTTCCCATCAGCACAATCAGTCAACCACAACAACTTTTATTTCTCCGACATTTCACCCACCGACCTTCTTTCCTCCCTATTGAAATCCCACTCTCATTCCATCGGTTCTGACGGCATTCCCGTCAAATTGTTAAAATCATGCATCCCCGAAATTCTACCTGCCCTTCTTTACGTTTACAATTTTTCCCTACAAAATGCAGTTTTCCCTTCCTCCTGGAAAAAAGTAATAGTCCATCCTATTAACAAATCACCCAATCCATCAAACCCAAATGATTTCCGGCCTATTTCTATACTCTCTAACCTTTCCAAACCCCTCGAAAGAATAGTTCAATCCCAAATGTCAAATTTTCTGAAGCAGTTTAAACTCCTTGATCCACTTCAATCAGGCTTCCGTCCTGGCCTTTCCACACAATCTGCTCTCCTTAAAATCACCACTGACATACATACTGCCATGGACGAAAAAAAACTGACAGTACTAATTCTACTTGACTTTTCAAAAGCGTTCGATTCACTGAACCATACCATCCTCTTCTCTAAACTAAAATCTCTTTTCCTTTTCCAACAGTTCCATACTATGGGTCCAAGCTTTCCTCTCGGATAGGACTCAAGCAGTCTCCATCCCTAATCAACCACTATCCTCTTTCCTACCGCTGAACACAGGAGTGGCACAGGGTTCTAGTATTTCCCCACTCCTTTTCAACTGTTACATTAATGACCTTCCCAAATCAATCCTTCACTGTTCCCACCATTTGTACGCCGACGATTCCCAGATCTATTTGTCCTTTTCTCCGTCTGAGATAATAACAGCATTTGCCAACATTCAAGGGGACCTAGATAGAATAAGTGCCTGGGCAAACTTGAATAAACTGTCGTTGAATGCTGCAAAAACTCAGGCTATCCTAATTGGTTCCAACATCCTTCTTAAATCTATCAACTCACTTCCCCGATTAACCTTAAATGATCACCCTATTGCCTTCAGTTCCTCTGTTAGAAACCTCGGAGTCATTTTTGACCAATCCCTCTCATGGAAACCCCACATTGACCAAATTTCCCGTCGAACAATAAGCTCCCTAAAGTTATTCCATCGTTCCCGGCATTTTCTAACCCTACCTATCCATAAGCTTATTGCTCGACGAGAAATTTGGGCCACGAGCCAAATTTCTCGTCGAGCAATAAGCTCTCTAAAGTTATTCCACCGTTCCAAACATCTAACACTTCCTATTCGTAAGCTCCTCATCACATCTTTTATCTTTCCACACTTTGACTATGGTTGTGTGGCATATGATGGACTCTCGAACAGGCTCGAGGAGAGGTTGAGACGGATTATGAACTGTTCGCTTCGATTTGTCTTCGATGCCCCGAGAAGGTCTCATGTATCCCGCCGTTAGGTTGAGTTAAAGTGGCTTTTTCCTTCTATACGTAGGCTCTATTTCCTTGGTTCTTACTTATATCAAACTATCAACTCACAACATCCATCTTACATCTATAGTCTCCTACAATTCAAATCCTCTATCCAATCCCAAGGCACAAGATCTCGCCCTTCCGATCTTTATATCCGTTCCCATAGAACCAAAACTTTTGAGAATGACACCATAGTGTCGAAACGTCTCTAAGGAGTGAAAATAACTGAATAAACAACAACTGGAAAATGGTTTTTATTTTCTCTTACCCAAAATAATTGAAGAATAAATCCAGTTTAAAAAAAGAAAAAAAATTATAACAATGAACCTCATTTAAATCTAAACTTTTCCAACATCTTCTAAATTCCCAATCAGATGCTTTATAATCAATAAATAATTTATAGATATTTTCAACTTTATTGATTGATGAACTACTGTAAATATTCCTCACTCATAATGAAATCATTTTTTTTTTTTGTTACTAGATGCTATCATGTATTTACTGTTTTTTTCCATAAGTCTAGTTCTTTTTATTGTAAATTTGTCTGTTTTTTTATTTTAATTTTGCATCACATTTTCTGATTATCTACCAAAACATATCTGTTTAGTTATTTACTTTCAAGATATTTTGTAAATATTGTTTTACTCAGATGTAGGCCTTTGGCCAGATAAATATTTTCTTATATGTTCATTTCTGTTATTCTGAAGGGACCTGGTCCCAGAATAAAATTATTTTTCTATTTCTATATATGTATATATATATATATATATATATATATATATATATATATATATATGTATATATATATATATATATTTTTTTTTTTTTTAATTTGTTTCCCACATGGAGGGACCGTTTATTAATATTAGGACATGCTCCATACTTAAGTAAGCATATTACATGTCATTACATGTGATTTTAATAATTACAGAATACATTTTAGTATAATTTAACAATACAAGAAATTAAAAATTTATAATTTGACTAAATTGATAATTTACACGTGAGAATAAAATTAAAATTGTAATCCTAAATTGTGTAATGAAAAAAAAAATTTAACAAATATACGAATAAACAAAAATGAAAGGTTTTATAATATAAATGATGTAACTAAAAAACATCAATTCATAAGTTATACATTACGATTAGCGACAGTACTTAATAAAAATGTATACACATATATTTATACACATAACAGTCACAATTAAAAATGAAAAACCAGGTTTCTGGTGAATTGCCCTTCTTATGTCCTAGAGCTGATCAAAATTGATATCTTTTATAAATGGTAATAAGTCAGTTTTAAATTTAGAAAAAATTAAATGTTCTGTCTCAGGCCAGGTCCCTCGTTTGAGTATTATGTTTTTTATCAATTTAATTCTTTGTCAGTCGTATGGTGAACAGTCATATAGTATGTGTCTGAAAGTGTGGGTCTGTCCATCTTCATCACATGCGTCTGTTCTTATAATGTTAAATCTTTTCAAATACTGTTTTGTGTTTCCATGTTCTGTTAAAAATTGTGTTAATTTGAAGTCTGAACTGTGTAATTGTTGGTAATTTTCGAGCGTTATGCAAGGAATGTATCTGTGTAGGCTGGGTGATTTTGTCAATGAAGTCCATGTAGTGCTCCATTTTTTAAATGTTTTTTCTGTCAGCTGTTTCTTGAGGTAAGATAGTGGGAACTTACGGTAAGAGGGAAAGAGCTTGCCTCTTTGGCTAAACGGTCTGCTGTTTCATATATATATATATATATATATATATATATATATATATATATATATATATGAAGTAGTATGCGGAATATACAGCACAATTGTTTCTGGGCTCATCTAGTCTCTATAAAGAGAGTTGGGAGGGATGGGAGAAATCTGATGGTTCTGGCCAAACATTCTTTCAGAATCATTAGCTTAGAAACAGGGAGTTCTTTCTAAGTGTTGTACCAAAAACCCTACATGGGTTGTTGTGACGAAGATTTGTTTTGTTCTGGTTAAAAGGAAGTAATATGAGAGTAACAAAAAAAAAGAAAAGTACTGGATTGATGTTACAATTAAATTACCTCTTGTTTATCTGTTTTCTGGATAAATTCATGGGCATCTTTTACAGTTAAAAATTGAACAAAGGCAACACCTCGGCTTTTCCTAGATATTTTATTTTTCATAACTGTTATTCTAAAACAAAAATAGATTTATTGGAAAAAAAGGAGAGTCAAAGATAAGAAATATATTTAATTAATAAAATAAAGTTATAATGAACATGAAGTAGTCAGTCCACATATTTGTTTAAAAAGCCAATGTTTTGACCCAAGACCATCATCAGGTCTAAAATTAAATCACAGATATAAAAAAATAGATATGTGTTCAGTAGAGATTGATCAATGTAATGGTATATGTATATGTGTATATATATAATCTTACTAATATTATAAATGTGAAAGTTTGTATGTTTGTCTCTCTTTCACGCAAAAACTACAGAACGGATTTGGATGAAGCTTTAAAGTAATATAGGTTATACATCAGAATAACACATAGGCTATAGCAAGAGCGGAAATTGCGGGGGGGGGAGCACGGGGGCACGTGCCCTCCCCGACAGGTTTTTAGGTGCTTTGGAGAATCCATTATAGTACATAATTAAAGGCAAATAACATGATCATAGTTATTAAAATAACAGAAAAACTATTAGTTTTGATATCCTACTAATGTTACTAATGTTAGAGAAGAATTGGTCGACTGTATCTTCTAATTTAAGGAAGAAATAGTTGGGGGTGCAGTCAAAGAAAACACCAAAATAAGAAAAACTTATTTATTATGTGCCGACGTTTCGGCCTACAATGTAGGCCATCTTCAGGGCTAAGAGAGAGAAACAAACAAAAATATATAAAAACGTAGCAGTAACAAGAATATATAAAAAGTGGTACAGGAGTGAAAAAATAAAAGTAGTGACTAGATATGATGAAATAGTGAAAAGATAAAATAGTGAATAGATAAAAATAGTGACTAGATATGATGAAATGGTGAATATATATATGATAAATAAGAAAGAATATAAGACTGGTTACAGAATATAAGAAAGAATAAAGAATAAAAAAGAAAGAATATAAGACTGGTTACAGAATATAATAAACTTAAAAAAGTGATAGATAAAAATAAAATTGTAGATGATGAAAAGAAATAATAATGGTGACAGATATAAAAAACAAGAATACGAATATAAAATATAAAAAATACAAGTCAAGAAAGGATAAAATGTAAACAATAATATAAAGGGAAAGAAAAATGAGGAGGTAAACGGAAAGATAAAAGAAGAGAAGATTAAAATTATAGAAAAAGGGGGGGGGTTACATAGGTATGAGGGGTTACATAGGTAAAGTGTAATAATATAAGCATATATAGAAATAAAAGCTTGATAAATTTCAAAAATGAAACATTGAACATAGTGGTATTTATAACTATGCACTATGAGGAATGAAAAGAAAAAGAAAATATAAGTAAGGGAAGTTAATATGTAACTGTATACAGTAGGAAGCAGTGGCATTAATGCAAAATAAGATGTGAATATAACATAAACATGTAGAAAATAGGTAAAGAAATACAGAGGATGAAAAATATGAGGCTAAATAATAATGAACTCTATACATTAACAAATGATGGATGCCAAAAGAAGGTGTGAGAACAGGTGAGAAGAAAGGTGAATGTGAAAAGGATGGAGATAAGATAAATACCAAGGTATGTACTAACCGAATAGAACACGCACAGCTTGGGGAGCTCAGAATCAAGTGAGAGAAATAATACGTTATAAAAATACGTTAGGTCGGCTGGAGGAAGCGATCCAGGCGAATTCTGACGGCCAAACAAATAATGACAAAGAGGGGGGAAGGAGATAAGCAGATGTGTAGGCAATAAGAGACCGTAAATAATGTAAATAGCGTGAAAAATTATATGGAATTAATTAAAATTAAAAATTATATATTATATATTATATTTTATATAAATTCAAATTAAAAATAAATAAAATTAAAAAGGAGAAATGCAGATGCCTGGATATAAGTGACCGTAAATAATGTAAAATGCGTGAAAAATTAAAAGTCAATGCTCAACATGTAATTAATAAAAGAATGGTATAAAAAATTAAGAATGTAAGGTTATTTTAGTAAATTAAAAATTTGGGAGTAGGTTAGGGATAGGTGATGGGAGTCGGTCTTGGCATTAACGGTAGAGGAATCTAAATTGATGTGAATGGTTTCTGAGAGGATGCGTTTATTATAATTAGGAACGGAGGCCAGGATCGACGTATTTTCGAAGTCAAAAATATGGTTAAAGGATAGGGCGTGTTCGGAGAGTTTAGAAGCGGTTGGGTTGTGGGAGGAGATGGAATATTTGTGTTGGATAATGCGGTCTTTAAGTAGGTTTTTGGTTTCGCCGATGTAGGAAGAGTTGCAGTTGGGAGTAGAGCACGGAATGCGATAGACGACCTGAGAGCGATGTTTTAGAGGAATGGGATCTTTGACTCGGGTATAAATATTGGAGAGTTTGTTGTGGGATTTAAAGGCGATGCGTAAATTGGGGATCGCGGAACGTAGGGATTTTTGAATGTTATTAGAGAGGGAGGGTATATATGGCAAGGATCTGTATATAGGGATAGAAGGCGGATGTGGAGATCGGGTGCGGGTGGGTGGGTTATAATGGTGATGGATGAGTTTATTGATAACATAGGGAGGAAAATTGTTTTTTAATAGGATTTCTTTGATGCGTTGGGTGTTGGTGTTATGGAAGCAAGCGTCGGAGAGGGATAGACCACGGTGGATGATATTTTTGGCGACATTGATTTTTTGGTGGTGCGGATGTTGGGAGTAATAATTGAGGAGTCTTCCAGAATAGGTGGGTTTAGTATACCAATCAGTGGATAAGGTGTGATCGGGATTTCTAAAGATACGGAGGTCAAGGAAAGGTAGTGATTTGTTATGTTCAAGTTCAACAGTGAAATGTAGGCGGGGATGGTATGCATTTAAGGATGATAATAAACCTGGAATGATGTTAGGATTTAGGATAAGGAGGAGGTCGTCCACATATTTTTTAATGAAAATGACATCGTCACGGAACTGGGGTAGGATGGAGTCTAGAAGGTCATTTAGGACAATATTGGAGAGGTCAGGAGCGAGGGGATTTCCCATGGCCAGTCCAGAAATTTGGTTAAAGAACTGTCCATGGAAAGTGAGGTAGCCAGATTCGCAGCAGAGTTTAAGGGATTGGAGATATGAGGACCGGTTGAGAGAGGTATGGGGTTCTATTAGTGACCAGTGGTTATCTATAATGACAAGGGCTTTATCTAAGGGTATGTTGGTAAAAAGACTTTCGACATCGAAGGAAGTGAGGATGTAATGATCAGGAATGGTGAGGGATGTTAAAAGATCACGTAGATGAAAAGAATTTTGGATATCATATGGGTTGTTACGGCTGAGGACTTGTAAGGATGAAAGTAAGAACTTGCTAAGTTTTGTAGATGGTGAATTGACGTTAGCTGTAATCGGACGGAGGGGGTTGTTGGGTTTGTGGATTTTGGGAAGACCATAAAAACGGGGGGCTAAGGAATTATAGGAAATGAGGTTTCTGTAAACAGGATAAGTAATTAATTTAGAATTGACAAGGCTTTTTAGGTGAAGGTTGAATTGTTTTTGGAGAGATGTTTACATTTTATCCTTTCTTGACTTGTATTTTTTATATTTTATATTCGTATTCTTGTTTTTTATATCTGTCACCATTATTATTTCTTTTCATCATCTACAATTTTATTTTTATCTATCACTTTTTTAAGTTTATTATATTCTGTAACCAGTCTTATATTCTTTCTTTTTTATTCTTTATTCTTTCTTATATTCTGTAACCAGTCTTATATTCTTTCTTATTTATCATATATATATTCACCATTTCATCATATCTAGTCACTATTTTTATCTATTCACTATTTTATCTTTTCACTATTTCATCATATCTAGTCACTACTTTTATTTTTTCACTCCTGTACCACTTTTTATATATTCTTGTTACTGCTACGTTTTTATATATTTTTGTTTGTTTCTCTCTCTTAGCCCTGAAGATGGCCTACATTGTAGGCCGAAACGTCGGCACATAATAAATAAGTTTTTCTTATTTTGGTGTTTTCTTTGACTGCACCCCCAACTATTTCTTCCTTAAATTAATGTTACTAATATTATAAATGTGAAAGTTTGTATGTTTGTCTCTCTTTCCCTCAAAAACTACTGAACGGATATGGATGAAACTTTACAGTAATATAGGTTATACATCAGAATAACACATAGGCTATAGCAAGCGCGAATATAGGGGGGCGCACGGGGGCAAGTGCCTCCCCGACAGGTTTTTAGTTACTTTGGAGAATCCATTACAGTGCATAATTAAAGGCAAATCACATGATAATAGTTGTTAAAATAACAGAAAGAACATGAGTGAAACTATTGTTATCCTTCTAATCTTACTAATATTATAAATGTGAAAGTTTGTATGTTTGTCTCTCTTTCACGCAAAAACTACTGAACGGATTTGGATGAAATTTTACAGTAATATAGGTTATACATTGGAATAACACATGGGCTATAGCAAGCGCGAATATAGGGGGGGGGGGGGGTGCACAGGTGCAAGTGCTCCCCCGACAGGTTTTTAGGTACTGTAGAGAACCATTAAAGTACATAATTAAAGTCAAATCACATGATAATAGTGGTCAAAATAACAGAATGAACATGAGTGAAACTATTGTTCTGATATCCTACTAATATTATAAATGCGAATGATTGTATTTATTTTTGTTACTCATTCACGCAAAAACTACTGAACGGATTTGGATGAAACTTATTAAGTAAAATAGCTTATACATCATAGGCTACAGCAAGGGCAGATGTGTGTGTGTGGGGGCATAGAGGCATGGAGCCCGCCCCCGTTACATAATCAAAGGCAAATCAGGAACTTAGCATCTTGAAATTTGTAGATAGGTTCTTTGTATAGTTTAAGAAAGAAATTTGTATAATTCCACCCTAAGGGTTTCCCGTTTAATATAATAGGGGTTCAAAGGTTGTATAGAATCCGTCAGTTTTGAAGTTAGGCATCTGAAATTTTGGATGAACGAGTAACTTATATTTTAAAAAAATAACAAATTACTTATTTTAAATGATCTTTCACAAAACTTACGTGGCAGACCAAATTCCATGCGAGCAAAGCTGCGGGCATAAGTTAGTATATATATATACAGGGTGTCCCGAATTTAAATGGCAAAACTTCAGGAACTTACAGGGGACCGAAAAACTAAGACAAAAAGTCTTTTAGAGATTTGCTCGTTTTTGCTTAGTTTTGGAGAAAATCGCAAAAAAAGAAACAAAAAAGTTTTCATTTTTATACTTATTTATTTACATTTATATTTATGTTATGTTCTTTTTAATGTAAATATTGCTCAAAATGTTGTCCTCTTGCAACAATGCAAGCATTGCATCTAGCACTCACTTGATAAATTGCAGCTAAACATTGTTCTGATGATATTTGGTGCACTGCATCTATGATTCGGTCTCTTAATTGCTCTCTTGAGTTGATTGACACCGAATAAACTTTCTGCTTCAAGGTTCATATCAGGTGATCTGGGTGGCCAAGGCACTACTCCTCCATGTCCAATCCATCATTGTGGATAATTTATATCTAGCCAAGCTCGAGCAACTCTGCTATAACGAGCTGGACATCCATCGAGTTGGAACCACATTTCAATCCACTGTTGTAAGGGAATGTCATCTAAATAATTAGAAAAGTCGTTCTCCAAAAAATGTGTAAATGTGATACCATTCAATCTTCCAGGTAAAAAATATGGTCCCACCAGTAATCCGTCCCAAATTCCAAGCCAAACGTTAATAGCAAATTCATGCTGAAACCTATTCTCTCTAATAGCGCTGGGATTTTCAAGAGCCCATACATGATAATTTCTTTGATTTCTTTGATAGCCTGACGAACTTTGAAAGGTGATAATCGCTACCTGTAACATTTTTGTTTTGTTTCTTTTTTTTGTGATTTTCTCTAAAACTAAGCAAAAACGAGCAAATCTCTAAAGGACTTTTTGACTTAGTTTTTCGGTCCCCTATAAGTTACTGAAGTTTTGCCATTTAAATTCGGGACACCCTGTATATATATTGTTAAGAATTTAATATTTTAATAAAATTTGAAGATATATAATGTGATATTATGGATAGCTAGTTAATTAAAATCAACATTAATTTTATTTTATTACAAAATTTAAATTATTATAAAGAAAACAAAACAAAATAATACAATATTTGATCTCCGTGGTTCAATGATAATTAATTTAAACGTCGGGATAATTAGAACAAATTTTAATTTACAAACACAATTCTTATAGTAAAAAGATTCAAATAAAGTAAAACTCACAGATGTATGTACCAATCTTCTTCTTGAAGCTCCCTCCGAATCAACACATGATATAACGTTCTTCTTAATAACTTGAAGATGCTGTCTTCTGGACACTCTGTACTCGAACAATGATGAGAAACTAGAAGGTCTTCTTCCCTGGACGCTCTTCTCACCAGCGTGACATAAATGGAGATGTCCTGTCCTTAAGACGCACCGAACCAGAGTGGGTTGAATGGAGAAGTCCTGTCTTTAGGAGGCGCTGAACCAGAGATATAAATGGAGAGGTGTCGTCCCTAGGACGCGCCGAAACAGAGTTATAAATGGAGAGGTGCCGTCCCTAGGACGCGCCAAAACAGAGTCATAAATGTAGAGGTGCCGTCCCTAGGACGCGCCAAAACAGAGTTATAAATGGAGAGGTGCCGTCCCTAGGACGCGCCAAAACAGAGTCATAAATGTAGAGGTGCCGTCCCTAGGACGCGCCAAAACAGAGTTATAAATGGAGAGGTGTGCCGTCCCTAGGACGCGCCAAAACAGAGTCATAAATGTAGAGGTGCCGTCCCTAGGACGCGCCAAAACAGAGTGAGTGAAATATGGCGGAAAGACGCCGGTAGGGAACAGCAATGCCATTTGAATCAATATGAAAATTAACTTTACTTAAAAAAAATTGTGTTTTTCATTTAAAAAATCAAATATTAATTTAATAAAAATTTATTATATAACTTTTTGGAATTATTTTTATTTACTCAAACAAATTGCTCAGTAATCGATATCAACTTTACGGTCGTCCGATTGATAATAACTATCGATAATTTTTTATTTATTTCTAATATATTTTGAACCTCAACAATATATATATATATATATATATATATATATATATATATATATATTTGTTACTTTGCAGTGTGGTCCTTACTATATTAGTCCAGGTATGATAAAAACATTTTCATAATTTATTAGTAATTTATAAACTTATCGATTTTTTAAATAAATCTTTCATGAATTTTCTCAATGTTTATAATAATAATAATTAAGAGAAAACTAGTAGGAACAGACTGTATACATTTTATTTTTAAAAAATGGAATGCAGCAAACTGGTGGGAAAATCCATAACTACACTGAAAAATTATTTTTTTTCACCTTTATGGTTGAAGACAAAACAATGTTATTTGAAAAAAAAAAAGTATTGTATTTAAAAGGGGGAGAAAAAAAAGATTGAAACAATTAAAAAAAGTAAAGATTTCACAAAAAAGTTTAAAAACCGTGAGAAAGCCTAATGTACAATAACAGTGGCTAAAAGTATATGTAAAAAGAAGATCTCAATAAATGGCAAGTAACGGTACATTAGTAAATTAATACTTTCCAATGACTGTCCACAGACAGCCATACACTTTTTTATACCAGCTAAAATTGTCTCCAGTAAATAATTTTTCTCTAAAGTGGGTAATATTTATTGTGGAAAATATATCAGATTAACTTTTAAAAGGGCAGAAACTTTATTGATTTAGCACCACAACCTACTAAAATTAAATTATCAAAGTTAATTAAATATTTCAAATACTTTTTATTTAAATAGTATCACCTAACTGTTGCAAGATGCTTTAAATTTTATTTTTTATTGTCAGTCAAAGAATAAATGGTTATATTACAGCCTTATTTACATGTTTGTTTTTCTTTTCTTTTTAAATTGTCTAACCATTACAAAAAAATGTATTGGTTTACCTGATATGATATTGGCTAATGAAGCTCATATAATTATAGGCTAATACAAATATTAGTACCAGTCAACCCTTAGTATATAGTAAAAAGACAGAAGTAAATAACAATTGGATAAAACATAATTAAAGATATGTATTGAAAATTTGATGATGGCCTATATACTCCAGTTGAAGCATTAATTTCTACAAATCATTTTGAGTACGAATACACAATATTAATTTCATAAAGTGAAGTTGACTAATAAAAATAAGAGGAGAGTAAGCAAGCTATTAAAACAACCAAGAAAAGGTGCTAATGAGTTTGAAAAAATATGAATACTAATGAAGAAGCAATCATCGATGTGCCACAAGACTCTAAATAGCGCATTAAATATGAGGGATCAGTATTGTTTTCACAAGACTCTCCAGGTAATAGAGACAGGAAATTTTTATTTCCGAACAACAATAACTGATTTGATGGCAAAGTGTATTTTAAATGATTTAATTGCTAATTCTGAATACTTCTCAATCAAACATTTGAAGAACGCTGAAATGGTATTGTTTTCATCCTCACCTGGGACTAATTGCTGCCTATAAACAACCAAGGACGGAATACTGCAGATGGGTACTCAGAAAGATAGAATTCAGAAATTAATTCTTTTTTGATATCTTTATTATTATTAATTTTTTAATCAAGCTATATTTAATATTCATGATTCCATAAACTGTTTAAGTGGTCACTACTGGTAGACGAATAACCCATATTTGTACCATTAAGATGGCCAAAATTATTGCTAATTTTGTAGAAAACTAAGAAAATCAGTCAATGAAGTATAATGAAAGATGTTTAAGAGCCTACATTAGTTATATTCATCATTAAATCTAAGGTAGAATTAAAAATACTCCACAAAAAAGATTAATTGGCTAATAACCAAACCTGATCTACAATTGAACATGCTTAAAATAGTTAATTAAATACAATGGTGAATGAAATAGAGGCCTTAATTCATAAATTTCCAAACAGTGACAAGATAGAAAAATGTGTAGAAAATAGTACATGGCTATGAAACATGAACTTTATCTAAGATCAAGAAAAAAAGATAGCTACTTTTGAAACAATGCTGCTCTGTAGATTTTTCAGATCCATTATCTTAATGGTCAATGAAGAAGGCGAACCAACTGAGAAGTGTACGAGATATTTGGGGAGTCCGACATCATTACTTGGGTAAAAACTTATAGATTAAAGGCTGGTCATGTGGCCAGAATGAGTGAGGAGGATCCCATGAAGAAGCTACTGGAGGGAAAGTTGGACCTGGCCAGAGGAGGGGGAAGAGCAAGGCTCCGATGAGATGATGGAAAGGCAAAGAATGCTAGACATATTATAATTATTTATAGACAGAAGGTATTGTAGAAAATAGTGTAGCAACACATCTCAATATTTTTTCAGACGACTTTTATAATAGAAGTGATTTTGGTAAAATGAAAGTTAGTTTCTGGGCTACATGGCCACATTTTTTATATACCATTTAATAAACATCAGATATCTATAAAAAACTTACCTTTTTCATGAATCTCATCACCTTCCCCACAGTATGGGTTAATTTTCATGGCACTGCAAGAACAGAGCCCAGAAACTATCTTTTGTTTTACCAATAATGCAGGCCATGAGAGGCTAAAAACAAATATAATCAAAATTAAAAATAAAACAAAACTAAGGTTTAGAAATTAATTGAGTACAAAAAATATTTAATATTTTTAATATTTTTTTTTTATTTCAGAGAAATCACTTATTATTCACAAAATAATATCTAATGCTCCGTTGATGTATCTTCTGCACACCACAAATGCTAAGGAAGCATTATTACTTCATTCAGGAGAAATACCCATATACCCAGCATTTAAACAAAAATGGAAATTAAAATGCCATAAGAAAACTCTAGAACATAACAAAAAAAAAAGTTGCACTAAAACTTTCTAAATACTCCTCAAGATCCTACCTGATTTGAGAAAAATATCAAATTAAAATGCAATCGGATCATATCATAATTATGGCCACATTTGTGAATCTACTTTTTTGTTTTAAAGAATTTGTAAAACAGTGTGATTTTGTTTTTTATAGCAATATTTAGGGTAGCCTTAGCAAGTTACAAATAAAAAGATAAATATCATAAACCTAACCACAGATAACCATTTAAAAAAAAATTTTAGGAGTGTTAATTTTTATTTCAACACATCAGTTTCATAAATATATACATAAACATTAAGCAGAATCAAAATTATAAAATGTGGAAACTGACTGAGTTTACAAATGTAGAATCAAAGGCTAGTAGCAACACATTTTTAAGACTTCATGAAAAGCTAGACTACTTGGCTAAGGTTTTAAAAAAATGTTACCCCTTTAACAATTCAAGATTAGGCTTGAACATCAGGACTCCCTAGGTGCCAGGGCACTTACTAATACAACATTTTTATATATTTTTTTTAAATCCATAAGTAATAAATTTTAGGGTAAAATTCCAAAACATTAAAGCATTATTAATTCACCATATTAGTGATACCTAAATTAGTACTCATAGGGATTGTAAAAATTATTACTGCTTCACAGCTGTTGACTGCCGCTTGTATAAGAGTTACGTAAACCACCAAGAAGTCCTTTTCAGTCACATTTAGGCACGAATCGTAATTTAAGTAAATTAATGCATTGGAAACAACTTCCATAGAGCAGTAAAAGTTGAGAGTTTTAATAACAACCAGTTAAAGCATTAATATTTTTTATAATTCCAATGATTACGAATTATACAAATAAGTACAAAGAAATAACCAAAACTTATGCTATCTCGCACTTGTGTGGTATCGCCAAATAATAATGCACTTATTATGGAGTTATTACTCCATTTTAATAAACAACAAGCTATAACAATAATTACAAAAGGATAGATCGTTAGGGAAAAAAATATGAAACTTCTTTCATCTGCAATTTGACCTTATTACTGGTGTATTAATAAAAAATCTTCCTAAAGAAAAGACCCGGAATGCAATACTAATTTTAAATGGAAAGTAAAAGTTGATATATTAAAGCAAACTAATCAATGCATCTGCAAAATTGACAAATCAAATTAGCTTATTATTTAATCACTAGAAACCATTCTGCATAATTGCCATTTTTCATAAATGAATGAAATAGTCATTTATGAGGGAAAATAAACAATAGTGAGAACAAAAACCTTATATTGAAACAACACTATTGATATATTGTAGCTGATTATACAATAAGATCTTAAGATCCTAAAACATTTTTTTTTTTTTTTTAAATTTATTTATTGATATTTACAACTGTATTACAATTATACAACAAGTAAATAGAATGCGTGTTGATCCTAAAACAGAACATGAAAAATAATGTCACGTACCACATTTGTCTGAAAAATGTCAAATTTGTAGATGTTTTTGAGTCACTAAGACAAAAATATAATATGGGTTAATTAAAAAAAGTTTCTGTCAGGCATGTTAAACACATTTATTATAAGATATTTATATTTATTAGTTATATTTGGAGAGTCTAAATAATAAACTTTGAATTATCTTATATTAAAATTATATTGCTCTGAAGCATAAATTTAAACAACTAATATTATAAATTTCAAATCAAAGACCAAACAAACCACGTTCATTATCAAATCAACAGAAACAGCAAAGAAAATACATTAAAGTCAGTGTCCTAGACAATTATATAAAAAATTACTTACTTTACAACCTTTCTGATTTTGTTAAATATTTTATGTAGATCATTATTGGTTAAATGAAAAGGTAAATTAGAAACGTAAACCGTGCTCTGATCGGGTTTATATTGTCTACTCATTTTTGAATTTATCTAGACACAGCTCAATTACTTAACGTTGTATGTTATTCAACCAAAGAGGTAAAAATAGTATAGAGGGATTATACAGCTGTAAGGTAAAAACAAACTTCCGACATTGTTTGCCTACAATCATCTTATTTGTATTTCCAAGAAGTTGATTTCATATTATAGTTTATCATAGTTTAGTTATTTAAATCATTTTTATTATATCGTTTCCTCCAGTTCCAAAATGACTGTAAATAGATTTTCCTTTTTTTATATCAGAGAGCGGGGTAGAATGTTAAAGCGCTGAGTTGCCGTGCCGAATCCTCTGGGATCTGGAAACCCTGTTGGTACAGTCTCAGTGGAAACAGTACAGTCTCTACAGAACCCTTAATGGGTAGTAGTGGTACAGTTTTATATTTTATTTGACGCGAAACAGCCCATACGCGAAAATGATGCAGGGTTTTTTTTTGTCAGTTCTTTCTTCTTGGCCCATCTTTGCTTAATGATTTCACTGAAAATTTTCCTCCTTTCTCCCGCCCAGGTCTTGGATGGAAATTTTTTTCTGTCTGCTACAAGTACTGTTATCTAAGCCTCTAAAGTCGACTAGCCAATACTGATGATATTATTCTAATAATATTACCTGTATTAACTGGTAATGTGACATACCGATATATAAAGACTTTTCCTATTATTAATTAGGTCATTAAGAGTGATCTATAAAGAAAATGAGACTAAAGTTTTGACTGTTTTATATATAAAAACCGATTTTATCTAAATCATGCTCTATCTTTCTCAGTTTAAAGGCCAACGTGGACAACAACGTGGAAGTAGAGTAAGAAGGAGAATAGTACTTTTAAGCAGACGTTTCTTCAGGCTAAGACACCATTTAAGAAGCCACTGTTTTAAATGGAGTACAAAGATGAGATTGTATAAGACACTGATCCGCCTTGTCTTTTTATATAGATGGGAGACTTGGACCGTCTCAAAATCGGAGGAGAAACTTGGAGCTCTACACAGTGATAGGAGAACCTTCATCATGAGAGTCATTCGCTGGCTTAGATCTAAGGAGGCTTAGATTGGCTGGACATGTCGACAGGATCCACGATGAAAGTGTTCCAAAAAACCCGAAAAACTACATGGATCGAGAAGAATCGGGAGACTAGAACTGCGAAGGATTCTAGCAATCTGCTTGTCAGCTATTGCTAGAATCCTATACAGCTATTGCTTTGTTATCAGCAGCTATCACTATACAGACAGAAACGCGACTTGTCAGTAAACACGACATCATTCCAACGGTTGTGACTGATGGTGCAACGATACTCAATAGGGATGTTTTAAAATTATTCTACTCATCAAGAGGGGGGGAGGCTTTTTTGCCTAATATAGTCACAAACAGATATGTAGAAAGAAATGTCAAGACCTTTGAAAATCGACTGAAGGCTGTGAAAAAAGAAATAATCCTATTCGGCTTTATTTTAAAGAATTCTCAATTAAACAACATTTTGTGGGGGAGACTTGTTATAATCCGCTAGCTGAACAATCCTTATTTTGCCCAAGAATGGTGCGTGGTCATCTGGAACTAATCTTAATTTCACTAATTTTGATCTTCATTTGAAGTTTTATAAAATTCGAATTTATCCAAGAGAGCAAATGAAAATAGTCATTAAATGCGGTTGATATCCCTAGTATTTATTAGTTACCATAAATTTGCTCATATGCTAGTAAAAGGTAGGTAATTAAGAATAGGAAATGTAAAATAATACAGGAATTCATAAATGGTGAAATGTTCTAATCCAGAACAATACTTGCCCTCTTTTCATGTAAATCTGTTAGTGTTTTTTTCATTTAAACTCTTTCTCTACACTTATATTTGGTTCCATAATTACTGAGAGCTGTTTCCCTTCGACTGGTTACTCCCGAGGCCTGGATACTAACTCATTTCTCCAGGTGTTCCTAATATATTCCAGAACGCTGATTTCTATCAGTTCTATTTTAAAGTCATAAAGCTGGTTCCGTTCGGCCATATCCTGTCTTTACCTTGTACTGGCTTTCTACTTTATATACCTTTAAATAATCCTTGTAAAACGTGCAGCATAGAGACCTTCAAAAGTCAGCTTTCCATTCGTTTTCATGTGCGATGAATAAAAAAATTATCTTCTCAATGCTCAGCTAATGAAATATTGCAATATAATGCTTATATTTGCAAAAATTGGTACTATCAAGTGTAGTAATCTTGCTGTCGTAGCTACACAATGAAATATCTAATTTCAATTATGGCTTATTTGTAATTGATGACGCTTTAGTGATTATAGCTAACCTATTACCGCGCATTTTAAGTTGACAGTAGTCAGCTCAGATGTAAATTTATATGTAATATATTAAAAAATGTAACGCTTGAAATACATTTGAAAATTAATGGTGATTTTGGTATCAAAATATTTTAGGACTGTTGTTATTTCTGTTTAATATCCTCAACATACTTGTTTTATTTTTCATGTTCAAATTATTGTTACGTCAATTGAATTAGTCCTTGGTTGTCAATTTTTTGTATTTAATTCTCAATTCTTATTTACAGAATATACATTCATTTCCTCTTTTGATTAGAATGCTGAAATGATGTTTATTTTTCAAGTACTAATTGTTTGTTTATTTTATTTGAGGATAAATTCTGAAAAACTGCCTAATATTGTTCTTTTTGTGAGTGATGATCAAGACTCTCTTCTTAATGGCATGGTGAGTCTGTTATGAATATGATACTATACCTAATTCAAGCTTTATAAATTGGAATTCATATACCATTAAATGCTTTTACATTTCCAATACTGCTTGCTCCATTTGTTTTTTTAATTTGCCAGTTTTACGTTTAGATATGATTACAGGGTTGAGTTAAGTTATTTTTTGTCTTCCAAAATAAAAGAATGCTAACTTTGAGGGACCTTTTTATTTTTGAATCATATTTATTAAATAAAGGATATAATATGTTATGTTAATTTTGATTGAGTTATTTACCTAATTATCCATTTAAATTTATTCAATAATAATATTTAAATAAAAATAGGTATTTATTCCGCTGGTTCTCGCTTTGAGTTGAGTCACAAGTTTTCATTTGTTTCCCTTTTAATATTTTCCAAAAATACAAGTTATCATGAACTAGTTATACAAGTTATGATGGAAAATAGAATGCAATTATGGCAAATGTATATATCTCGGTAATCATTTAATCTAGAAATGAACATTTCAACAAACATATTATCATCTATACTTCGAAATTTTAGTTAAAACTTATATTTCTTGATGAAAAGATTGTCGAAATTACCCATAATTGCATTCTCTTTTCCATATAAAGCTCATAATAACTTGCAATTCTAGAAAATATTAAAAGGGAAATGAATGAAAGGTAAAACTTGTGACTCAACTCGAAGTGACAACCTGCAGAACAGATGCCAAAAAATAATAACAATAAAAATAAATAAATTAAAAAAAAATCAAAAGCATGATGTACTATTTTGAAAAAAACTAATGCTTTAAAAAATACACTACAACAGTAAAAGAGAACTAACTGGTTAAAATCTTTATTTGTGAAAGTTATTTTCAAGCTTAATAATGTAAGTAAAGCTTAAATAATCTAAGTAATACTTAAACTTAATTATTAACAATTTTCTGTTCAAATACTTTCACATGTTACATTATGAACCTAAAATAAAATTAACAACTAGGAAAGTATGCAGTAAAGAAAGAAAAACCATTAATGTATAAATAGAAAACATTTGCTAATATATGTTGCCTTTGGTTTAATCAGAATGAAAGCTAATATTGTTTTCATTGTATGCCATATACTGTGTTATAAGATTCCTTCTCAATCTTTATTCAAACACTATAAACATCATTACTGTTTGAGTGTTATATCCTTTAATAGATTTTTCCCCCCCTAGGCTCCTATGACTAAAACCAACAAACTAATAAAGAAGGAAGGAACAGAGTTTACAAATGCTGTAGGTAAATTTATTTGTTTACTGTTATTTTGTATTTAACATAAGTTGTTTATGTTTCAATTATTAATAATATTAGTTTTTCATTTTAATAGTTTGCCACTACACCTATATGTTGTCCCAGTAGATCTACTTTATTAACTGGGTTATATCAGCATAACCATGGTGTCTTTAATAACTCGATTGAAGGTGGATGTTCAAGTGTAAAATGGCAAAATTCTCATGAAAAAAGAACTTTTGCCGTATTTTTGAAGGAAAAAGGATATAAAACATTTTATGCTGGAAAATACTTAAATCAGGTGAACAAAATTTTACTTAAAGTCACACACATCCTATATGCTTACAGAAAAATTTGTGTAAGCATACAGAGCTACTTATATATTCTGAGAATAATGTGGTTTGCATTACTTTTGATGCAAACCACATTACACTCTTTACTTTAGCAATGTGGTTGGATGTAACAGAATGTCAGGAAACTAATGGTTTTAAAATAAAAATTAATGTTGTATAACAGTTTTTATTTATCAAAAGAGTCTGCATTACATTTCCACCAACGTGTGGGTAAATTTTCCACACCCTCTGTATAGAACTAATAAATTCAGAAAACACATTTTCTCATGTTCGTTGGTCAATAATTTTTTTATTTTGTAAATAGTTGTCCATTTACCATGGAGTACCAAACTGTATACTGAGTACCAAAAAAATGGTAATCAGTAGGCAAGAGGTTCGGTAAGTAGGGTAGGTGTGGCAGTAACATAAATAAGCTCCAACAATTTTTAGGAAGTCAAACATGACATATAAGGCCGAGCATTGTCATGCAACAGAATGGTATCCTTTCGATCGACTAAAGATTACTTTATTATTTTTTATTTATTATCAATTTCTGATGTTCAACCTCAATTTTGTTACTATAAGATTCGGCATTGATAGTTTCACAAGGATTAAAGTACCTGTAATGAATCAGACCAAATGAAGCCTATAAAACAGTTACGATGAACTCTTTTTGATGAATTGAGGGCTTTGAAAAATGTTATGCTTTGTCAAGCCGCTGCCCAGAGTGTCTGCTGTTGTAGAGGATCCACTTTTCATCACAAGTCATGATTCTTGGCAGATAAGGATTTCTGTTGTTACGGCAAATTTTCCCTGCCATATCTCGAACAGTTGTTCCGGGATTTTCCTCCTCCAAAGCTCGGAGAACATCTTCATCAAGGGCAGAACTTCGACGATCAAAATCTCTAGAACCACCGTTGAACAGTGCACTCACTTATACTGCTTTCACCCCAGGCTTCATTATTTCTGGCGGTTTGGGCCTTGTTTCAGTCAATTTTGAACTTGTAAAACAAAATTAAGTGAAAATCACGCTTTGACATCTTAGTAAAGTCTGAATTATTCTGAAATAACGAAATGTTACAGGGGTAAACAAACATTTTTGTTTGAAAGAGGATTAATAAGTTTTTGCATTTATAAAAGTCAAAAATCCAACAAACATAAACAGTTTACTATTTTAAAGAAAACATAAAATCCTGCATTATTTTGCAGACAACCCAATAGAAACAAAGCCTAATTTGTTTAGTATATTATTATTGGTTGAATTATGGGAGGAAAACCCATCTTTGTGTCGATCCCTATGAATTGTGAAAACATGTCTACCAACCCTATAGAAATAGCAGATTAAGAACAAAACTCATCAATTATCTAGGATTTATATTAATAATGTACAACAGTATTTAAATGGGAAGGATTTCACATTCCCCAAGGATGTGTTCAGCCTTTTTTTTTTTTTTATCATCTAGCTGTAGGATATTATTTGGAAAAGTTGAGTGTAGTAAGGGTTTTCTTGAACATAAGTTTGGATACTACCACCTCTGCTTTTTTGTTTTGTGTGTTTATATTTCTTAGATATATTTAATATAAAAGCATAAAGATAATAAACAATTTACTTTATATTGAAGGTAGATATAGATGGGTGATCATGTCACCTATTATTATCCTCTCATTTTCCTTCTATTGTCCCATAGATTTTATTGTGTTACTTGACAGTGAGTTGAGTAAAAAGGGAAGTTGGCTTTTTTGTCCCTTAACTTTTTGGACTGTAGATTAGAGGACTATCCCAGGATGTGAAAAGTCTACTGTAAAGGAGGTTACTCTCTGGTATCTTTGAGTAGTTAGTTTAGACATTTGTTGTAAGTTGTTATTGTTGTATTATAATTCAAAAGAATAGAATAGAAAAATAATTTTATTCTGGGACCAGGTCCCTTAAGAATAACAGAAGTGTACAGAAATTAATAAAAATATATCTGGCCAAACGGTTACATTATTAGAATACTAAAATATTTACATAATAACATAAAATTAAATATGAACTAGAGGGTATGTTCTGATAGAGAATAAAAAAAAAAATAGCATACAAATTTACAATAAAAAGAAATAGGCTAAAGGAAAAATAAATAAGTTGATAAGAACATCTAATAAAATAAAAAATAATATCATTATGAGTTAGGAATATTTACATTCCTATTTATCAATTTTTATTGATTAGAGAATATCTGTTTGGGAATTTAGGAGATGTAGGAATAGTTTGGATTTGAATGTGGATAAAGAAGATGCGTGACGGATATAGGGGGGGGAATGAGTTCCAAAGAGAGGTAGAATGGGCGAGGAAGGAACGCTCAAAAGTTTTGATTCTGTGGGAATGGATATAAAGTTCGGAAAGGGGAGATCTTGTGCCCTGGGATTGGATAAAGGATTTGAATAGTAGGAGACTATAGACATAAAATGGATGTTGTGAGTTAATGGTTTGGTATAAGAAAGAATCTACAATAATATATAGAAATAGAGTCTAGGGAAAAAATGGAAGAGCCACTTTAACTCATTATAGAGGGGGGGGACATGAGACTTCCTCGGGGCGTCGAAGACAAACCGAAGTGAGCTGTTCATAATTTGCCTCAGTCTTTTCTCGAGCTTGTTCGAGAGCCCACCATATGCCACGCAGTCACCAACCATAGTCAAAGTGTGGAAAGTTTAAAGAAGTGATGAGGAGCTTATGGATAGGTAGGGTTAGAAAATGCCGGGAACGATGGAATAACTTTAGGGAGCTTATTGTTCGACGGGAAATTTGGTCAATGTGGGGTTTCCAGGAAAGGGTTTGGTCGAAAACTATACCGAGATTTTTAACAGAGGAACTGAAAGTAATTGGGTGATCATTTAAGATTAGTTGGGGAAGAGAGTTGATGGATGTAAGGAGGGTGTTGAAACCAATTAGAATGGGTTGAGTTTTCGCAGAATTTAATAAATAAATAAATAACCTCAATAAATTGATGTTAGCCCAAGCACTGATCCTATCTAGATCATCCTGAATATTAGCAAATGCAGCTATCATCTCAGAGCGAGGAAAGGAGAAATAGATTTGGGAGTCGTCAGTGTTTAGATGGTGGGAACAGTGGTGGATTGGTTTGAGTAGGTCATTAATGTAACAGTTGAAAAGGATTGGAGAAATTCTAGAACCCTGTGCCACTCCTGTGTTCAGAGGAAGGAAAGAGGATAGGAGTTGATTTGGGACAGAGACCGCTTGAGTCCTGTCCAAGAGGAAAGCTTGGACCCAGAGTATGGAACTGTTGGAAAAGGATAGAGATTTTCATTTAGAAAAAAGGATGGAATGGTTCAGCGAATCAAAAACTTTATAAAAGTGAAGTAGAATTAGTACTGTTAGGTTTTTTTTTGTCCATGGCGGTATCATGGTGTGTGAGAGGAAACTGTTTGTTAGGCTTATGATATAGCTGAGCACATCTCAAACAGAAAATTTCTGTATTGGAATGCATTACTGCTATACAATTTAATTTTAGATAAAAATAGTTGTTGATCATGAGGAAAGGGAGATTTCTCATATCCACATCTGCAATAATATAACCATTTATATTTTCAGAAAATATTGCCTCGGTTCTTTCATTAACCAATACATCAACTCTCAACACCCTTTCTAAATCCATATAATATCTGCCCTGCTTCTTCCCTAATATCATTAAAAATCCATGATTTTCTAACATCTCAGTTCCCAAACAGATTAGTATGCATGTATAAATATTGGCTTGCATTAATCAGAAGTACATAATGGTAAACTAAGTAAAACAATGGCTTTTATTGTTTAGTCTCTTTCCTCATAACTTTATTACTTTTTCTATTTTTTATTTCCTGTCATTTATTTTTTGTTATTTTATGTATATTTTTCATAAGAATTTATTTTTTTATTTTATTTACTTTTTTGGCCCTGATATTAATACCATCTTATTTTTGTTTTCTAGCCATATTAGGCCAGATATATATTCTGTTTTGTTTTTTCTGTATAAATTTATCATTTTAAAGGGACCTAATCCCAGAATAAAATTATTTTTTCTATTCTGTTAAATTCTTTATATGCTTGTAATATATAACCAATATCCTTTTCCCTTTTTGGTTATTAATTACATCCACTAAACATTCTGAATTTTGCAGTATGGGAGTAAAGATGCTGGCGGAACCGACCATGTTCCACCTGGTTGGGATTCTTGGATCGGTTTGGTTGGCAACTCAAAATACTTTAATTATACATTGTCAGTAAATGGAAAGAAAAAATATTTTTCAAACAATTATTTAACACGTGTAATCGTAAGTATTTTGTTATAAACTGTTTGTCTGCATGAGTGTGTGTGCTTAGGTGCGTGCATGCATGCGTGTGTGTACGTTTTGCATGCATATACATGAGTTTCCTAAGGGCTTAGTACACATACACAAATATTTAATAATATTAGTAAATTTATTACCAAAAAGGTTAAATCGTGTTTCTTGATGCTCTTTAATCTTGTAATTTAGGCTGTCTACTTATAAACCAGATACTATGGGCAAAAAAAAGGATCAGTTTTTTAAGTAGATCGCTTGATCATATAGATCAAAAGTACTAGAATGCCACCATAGATCGGTTGCAATCGAATTGTAGATTAACAAATTCGGAATAGCTACTGACGTACAGGGCCATAACATTTACAAATTGTCAAGAAATTTCATAATCACTGATTTCGCCTTAGTAACTATTGTTTAGTGCTAAATGCATAATATCCAGTTATGTAGAGAAATAAATTTCCAACAAGACTAATATACAACATCTATCACCAATTTAAACTAAAAAATACCAAGAAATATTAAAGCAGCAATTTTAGAGAATGTGGACTTTTTTAGATTTTCCTCAGAAACTCATTTTAAGTGAATTTTCGATTAAAATTTGCCAAAGTCAATTATAGCCTCTGTTCAGTTTCCTGGGAGTTTTATTTGTAATATTTTTTTTATTCAGAATAGTTACTGAGATAGAGGACACATCTACATAATGCCAAGAAATGGCAGAGTTGATGTGTTAGCAGATTTGCTTTCGCAAGCTTGTTAACCTGCTTGGCCACTCCATTTCCTTATTAACATATGAGTAACCATATTTTTCAACAGTTGCATCATTATGATTACTGCACATATTATGACTTTGTTAAGGGTTAAGAATTTGTTTTGTTTTTTCTAGTTTATTTTTATTATCACAGAACTAAAAATATTTTATTATAATGCAATTGGGAAAAACCACAATGCAAAGCCTTATGTTTCAAAAATACACCTACTTACCAGTCGACGTTTCGCCTATTCAGGCATTATCAAGACACCAAAATCAAAAAGGGGGGTGTGTGAATCGCATCTCGAAGAAAAAGGAGCAATACATCCCAACGATCAACAGCACAAACATGAGACAGCACCCCACCACCAAGACGTTCAACATACAACTACGAGTTGTTGTATGTTGAACGTCTTGGTGGTGGGGAGCTGTCTCATGTTTGGAGCCTGTTTGGGCTATTGATCTTTGGGATGTATTGCACCTTTTTCTTCGAGATGCGATTCACATAACCCCCTTTTTGATTTTGGTGTCTTGATAATGCCTGAATAGGCGTAATGTCGACTGGTAAGTAGGTGTATTTTTGAAACATAAGGCTTTGCATTGTGGTTTTTCCCAATTGCATTATAATAAATAATAGTGTTTCTTTTTGAGTTTTTGGCTCTATTTTAGTAAAAATATTTTACAGATTTTATATATGTTTAGTAAATTTTATTAAGATTCCCTGCTGTTCAGTTGTGTTAACATATATTCCATAATTTCCAGCAATCATATACTCATACTTTTATCAACAATCAAGAAAACTCATCATCTCCTTTTTTGATGGTGATTGCTCCTCCTGCCCCCCATCATCCATTCACTCCCGAGGCAAAGTATGCAGGATTCTTTGAAGGTATCAGAGTGCCAAGAAATATTCAATTCAACTTGGAAAATAATACTGTGAGTAATAGTGTCGCTACATATGGGATATATATATGTAAATATATACACATACACATATTTTTATGTACTTTATTAGAAAAACAAAACTTTGTTACTTTTAAAAGAATTTTGTATCTATTTCTAAAAATAGTTTTTTTTATTCTAGAATAAACATTGGTTACTTCAGATGAAACCTTCACCATTACCCATGCATACGATAAGGCTCCTGGATGAAATGTACGCGAGACGATGGGAAACTTTATTATCTGTTGATGATTTAGTTGAATCAGTTGTAAAACAGTTAGATACAATCAAAGAATTGGATAATACATACATTTTATATACTTCTGATAATGCTTTCCATCTTGGTCAATTCTCACTGACTTGGGACAAAAGACAGTTATACGAATTTGATATACGTGTACCTTTATTAGTGCGTGGGCCTGGGGTACCGAAAAATCTTTCTGTCTCCGATCCCGTAATTTTTCCAGATATAGCTTCTACATTACTCCATATTGGTGGAATTAACAACCTTATTTTGGATGGAAAATCATTTTTGCCAATCAGAAAGAAAATCAACCGATTTTTTATGATAGAATATCATGGAGAAGGCTCCTTAGATAAACATTCTGACTGCAATATTGATGACGAAAATGTATATGTAAGTCTTAATCATTTAAATAACATATTACTAATTTGTTTTATAGTATAATATGTTTTATTATCTGGTTATATCCCTACTAGTGCCATACATTACAGCTATACTTTCTATAAAATGGCTAAAAATCAACGAATATCTCAAAATTCAATTAACTCTCATTTAGTACTTACTAATGTAAGTAAGAAATCAATGTTTTTGACTCATTTCCAGCCTTCACAATATAATGCATATACCTTAACTTTGTATAACTTCTCAGTGGAAGTCATCGCCTCTTGGCTGTGATTTGTTGCTGTTTGACAAGGCTCAGAAAACTCATTGAAACTATTTCAACAAAAGTTCCTTGAGGTTTAATTCTTGCAATCAATTTTTATACTTGAATTACCTTATGACCCACCAGCAAACTGTTACTTATGCTAATAATTCTGCAATTATCACTAGATACACAGAGATTCAACAAGGCTTAAATTTGAAGCATCCTTGTTAATTGGTGTTGAAAGTGATTTGTAGATGAAAAACAGCTAACACATTCACTAGATTTGCAATACTTTTTACAACTCACTTACTTAAATTTATGGTTATTCATTATGAGATTTTCAATTGATGATGATGATTTATCTTTTTTATTGAAATTTGCAGATTTCTCTCTTATTTAATTATACTATTATTTTTAGGAATGTTCTAAACTAGCTGATTGTAAATGTCAAGATGCGAAAAATAACACCTACTCTTGTGTTAGAGGATTAACTTCCAAGGAAAATTTTATCTACTGCCAATTTTTAGATAACAAAGTAATATTCTTATCAATTAATGTTTCCTAGTTAAGACTCTTTATTTGGGTAACTATAAGAATAGCAAATATGTTTGTAAGTAGAAAATCATAACTTTTCAAAACAACATTAAAGAATGCAGTATTTATACTGAAAATTTTGATCAAGATACGTTGAATAACTCTTCAATTAAAGAACAATTCATGCAAGAGGTCAAGGTTTGAAACGTTAGATGAAGACCACAAAGATATAGACAAGTTATGGTAGATATTAGGTATAATATAAAAAAAATCCGGCTATTTATGTACTTGGAAAAGGGATTATAAAAAGATCAAACCTTGGTTTGATAATGACTGTATGTAATATTATATAAAGACTGACAGAAACAGCAAAGGTGTTTCTAGAAGGAACCTGTAAAATAAGAAGCTAAATCTTGCTTCAAATAATTGGTTGACTTAAATGAAAATTTTTAAACCTATGTACTGGCCACTGTTAACTTAATAAATATATCTTTAATATGAAGCTCAAAGAGTCACCTATATGCAGATTTTGTCATAATGGAAATGATACTGCTTACTATATTATCTGCTGGTTCAATATTTTTGAATCCAAGAGTTGCAGCGTTTGGCGTGTATGGCATAAAAGATCCCATGAACTTAATTAGACTATCAAGATTCATAGAACTTACTCAAATCATATTGTAGCAATAGCAATTCGCACACACACAATAAGCCTGAAGGCTGCCTTGCTTTCAGCCGGAAAACTAATTTTAAAATGTGCTTACTTAATTTTTTTTATCCCTATTATTATGAACAAACGATTTTTGTGATTGTGATCACCATGTAATATTTTATTTTCTTGTCAATTAAGCCACTTATATGTAAAAATTAAATTAATGTGTAAGAAAGAATTGAATTTTTTTATTTTGTACCTCTAGTAGACAGAAAATATATTATGTTACATTAAGCACTTATAATGAAGGGGGTTAGTCAGCTGCTAGGCGGACAGGGGTACCAACCAGTTTATTTTTACAAAAAAAGGTAGTGTGACCAAAGTTTTCAGTTATGTATTGTAGGTAACAAAGTGGACAATTCTACCCTTTTGACTGTGAATATATTTTTCACAATATTCAAACTTAATGTTTCCTATTAACGCCAGAAATTTGTGGAATAAGTAGTTTTAATGAGTTAAGAAAAGTTTAAAAAAATAAAAATAAAAACTATTACCTATCTCTTAAAAAAAACAATGGAGCAGTGGCCCTTGAAATTTTCACTTTAAGCTCACCACTGTTTCCCTCCATCATTTCATTTGTAGTGATCATCTTAATATCTATAAAAAAAAATTAGCTTTTCAATTAGATAAAAATTGTCAATTCTAAACTTTAGGAGATAATCCATAGATGCATCATAACAGTATATATCAGAGAACAAAAAAGTTGTCAATTTTCTAACTAAAATTGGTATGTATAATTTAAATTCATAGAAAACTTTGTAAGCTATATTTAACTTTTGTTTTATCTTTTAAGGGCTTTGAAGAAATTTATAATATAAAAGAAGATCCATTCCAGCTTCACAATCTCAGAAATAAAATAAGCAGAATTTGCAGGGAAAAAATGCAGTTGATTCTCAAAGAATTGAAGTCTTGTAAAATGGACCATTGCCATGAAGTACAAAATTATGACTTCACTGGTTGTTTTTGAACTTAACAAAAAATGTGTATCTTTTTACACGACTTAGTCATAATTTAAATGGATAACTTTTTTATCAGAAGTGATGAAACTCTTAAGCAAAAAATATATTTAAAAATTAAGATGTGGTCAATGATTTGAGTTTGAGAATATTCTGTATCTTTTTTAAAATTTTTATTTCAAATAATCAAAAAGTATTAATTTTTTTATTGATTTTGAAAATCCCTTATTATTGTTAAAGTTTTATATAGAATAAGACAATTTATTCAGCAAGTGTCTTTATATTGGGGAGAGTATTGTACCTTTGTTCAATTTTACCTCCCTAACCTTTGACTCTTATTTTTAACTTCATTTTTATTAAGTTTATCATAATTGTAAATACTTGTCAAATATACACATTTATGTTTTTAAAAATTAAATTCATGATTACTATCTAACTGATAATAGTTATCGCCTGATTAAAAGTACATCACATGGTTTTTAGACCCCAAAGTAATTTTTTTTTTAATAAAAAAATTTTTTACTAAAAATATATTATTTAAAACATAAGAATGGTGTCAAGATCAATGTGATGATATTTATGTATTCAGATAAGATTAAAAAATTGGAAAATTTGTCGAGTGAAAATTGGTCCAAGTTGCAGATAAAATAAGGAACAAATGATGAAAAATAGAAGTATCGTTTTAATTAAGTTAATGCTCAGCTTTAATGTTTGGAGGTATATCTTAATACATAAAGGTCATCATGGGAAAACAATTACAGCTGAAGAAAAGTGAAAAAAATAAAGCTAATTTTCGAACAATTGGCTGTGGCAATAAAAAGGTTTCTCAATCTAGAATAATGATTCATAAACAATGAAGAATGGTTGTTTTTTGGAATATATCTGAATGTTAAATGTTTATAATATCATAAAGTTTATAGTGCTCTGATGTATAAATTGATTCAGTGAAGGCTTTCAAAGCGTGAGGCCTTAACTCTTCATGAGCTGTATCACCATTAAAGAAGGATAGAATAAAAAGAAGAATACAAATCCTGTGAAATTAAATAAAAAGCAATTTCAGTTCTTAAGATAACTTTATCTATTTTACAATTAGCAGTAAGGTAATTATTTTTAACGGAAATTTATCATTAATTGAAATGAGCAGGCCTATAATTTCTATCGATTTAAAAAAATGGTCATTTATTTAATCAACTATTTTGTTTCATTTAAAGTCAATTGTGTATTTATATGTAAGCACAAATGTGCCACATTTGTGGATTTGATAAAATTGGTATAAATATTAAAAATAAACATTTTATAATAAATTTGGTATTAATATAAATATTGGTGTAAAAAAATAAATTATTCAAATCACTTATAATTTTTTCTCTCTTATACTTCAGAAATAGTACAATGCAGCCTTGAATATTTAAAAAAATATTAATTGTAATGGACATTTTAGGTTAGGAGATGGAATTAAGAAATAGAAAATACTAAGATTCATAACAGCTTGATTAAATGTCTCTTGATCTGATATTAATGGATTGGACAAATAGTTCATTTTAAAAGATAAGATTTTACTTATAAACTAAGTAAAAATGTGTGCAGTCACAATTAGATTAGTATTCCAATACTACATCACAGTTCACAGTTAACAATGCTTATGAGTATTAATTTTACATGAAAAACAATTATTGATTGCTCTACTGATAAAAAGTAAATTGTTTCCAAAAAGTTTGTAAAATGTTACATAAGAAATTTTGACATAGTTCTTAGTAAAATAACATTTGAAAAAAAATTGAGTTTATTAAAAAAAAAATGTTAAGGCAATTTTCAAGAAGTCGAAACACTTACATTGTCCTATATGTTACAAAAATATACAGATGAATAACATACTAATTACACAAGTGTACAAACATCAGACATTGTATACAACACATTATTTTTCTAAATAGTTGAAAAAATAACAACTAACCAAATTAAAGTAGAAAATATGATAAACTTATTTCATTTTCATATTTTAAAAAACAAACATATCTGTAAATTCATATTACCAAAATAATGATTGATAAAGTCAGAACCACAAGTAAAAAAGAATAATATAAAACCCAAAAATTATACTAGTTATATTAACAAATATTTATAGTAATTAGGACATTTTACACTATTTACATGATGCATATTTTAATTAACAAACATACAGTAGAAATAATTCCATCAACATTGATAGGACCAATATAATAAAGGATAATTAAAAACATTTAAAGCCCCATAATGATTACTAATTACAGAAAATACTAACAAATTAGGGTTTTTAATTGACAAAAAAAAATATGGTTGGTTTTCTGGATGAATAGTAGTATGGATTTCTGAAACTCTTTAACTGATCAAATTAATTTTATTTTTAAGGCTGGGCAAAATTGAAATGCATGCAGATTGAGAAGAGCATAATTATTTGAAACAACTATCCATAATATATTATACATATAGGGAACATAATACATAACATCAGAGTATATTTTATAACAATAATCAATAGTAACATAAGTTTTATTGATGCCATTGTAAGGGACAAACAGAAGTCGAAAGACAATACTTCACATAGAATGTGAGATTTGATTTTCAAATAAAGAAAACTGAATAAAAAGTAATGCCCATAATGCAGTTATATCGATCAGAAATATAAAAATTAAATTCATAGTAACAGAAGGAGTTAAAGTTAATGGATAAGGGATTAAATCTACTGATTTGAGCATTGAGGTATAAAAGCAAAAAAAAAAAAAATAATATATATATATAACAAGTCTATCTCTAAAAGTTCATTCAAAATCAAAGTTCAATATCAAATTATGTCCTGATAATTTTATATTGCTTTTATTTGTACTGGTCCTACCTACTATTTGAAGATTTTGAAAAAGAATCTCTACAGCATAAATTCACAATAAATTATGGATACTTTGATATTGTTATAATACTTTACATCAATAGTATAAAATGTTACACTTTATATTATTTCCTGGTAATAAGAGTGAATGACACTCTAAAAAGGAGAGGGAAAAAGTCAGTTCATTTTAAGTTGAGCAATTCATAAAAAAAAAAACAAAAAAAAAACAACACCCAATTACAAGTTTTGAAGTTCTGCAATGTTAAGAACTTCTTGAGTCTGTGGCTAAGTCAGCACTTCTAGCATCTGAGCTTGTGTCTGTATGACTTCCCTCAGATGATGTGCTGCTAGATGCATCAGAAGGTTTCTTCTTTTTAGCTTTATATTCAGTGATGATTACAGTCACATTGTTCACTGTTATTTCCCTTGTTTGAGCAGAACTTCTATCTACATTTTTTAAACGGGGCCTGTAAAAAATAAAAGTATATAAGTTATATTAAACATCTAATATATAAAATTATTGTGTGCTTATAACAAAACGACTTGACCGATTCTTATGAAATTTTGTGTGTATATTCAGTAGGTCTGAGAATAGGACGTAAACTATTTTTCATAACCCTAAGTGATATGCGTCGGCCATTATTATTGATTATGCATTGATCATAGCAGTGACGCTTGATGATGCTGCATTTTTGATATTTAGTAAGGGCATGTATGAGTAGTGTAAATCCAACTGAATTTTGTGAACCACACAATCTTTAGTTGAAGATCAGTTCACCTATTATTCTTCTGCATAATTTGGATCCACCTTAGTTATGGAATGGTACATGTTTGGTCATCAAAAATATCACCGGAAATGTTATTGAAGCAGCCATGTTGAATGGAATCTTTAAAGGAGAAATCCTCCTGTAGCCACGTATTCCAATGATACCATCAGAACCCATAATACCGTTCAAAAGACTTCAATTTGATATACGCTTGGCTTTTGCTATGACCATCAACAAGTCTCAAGGTCCATTTGCAGTTTGGACCTAGAACATGCATGTTCCTCCCATGGACAATTATATGTTGCATGCTCACGTGTTAGTAAACCATCTAATCTATTTGTGTTAGCAAAGCAATGATTAACAAAAAATATTGCGCATCGATTAGCGCTCTATTAAATAAATAGTTGTAATTTAAAAATATTATTAGCCATAATTAAAAATCAACCATAATATACCTCATTCATTAAACTAATGTTTATATTTTATCAGTTAAGAATTTTATATAGTATTTATTTATTATATACTATACATACTTAGATATAAGATGAATAAAATGCAAAATCAAAATCTATTTAATTAATTTTTCTACTCATTCATCGTTTCTTTAAAATTCAAATTTTAATGTAATATTTTTTAAAACTATTAAAACAGCCACAACAATGCGTGCCCGGGTCAGCTAGTATATTTATAAATTTTTTGGGGGTGTGTAAATGTAAACCTATAATTTGCAATTTGTATTCGAAGCAAATTAAAATTAAAAAAAAAAATCTAGACTATCAGACATTTCAAAAGGGTCAGACATTTACTAGTGAACATTATTATTTATAATAATATAATGACATTATTAACATATTTATTCTCCAATAGCAACATTTGTTAAAAAATTACGATAAAACAAAATATCCACATTGAAGAAATTCCATATTGCTAATGCTTCATTTTTTGTTTGTGTGTATCGTATACCTAAAAACAAGAAAATCAAAAACAGTGATATAACCACTAATTTAATTATGCAAAACATTAGTAACTTGACATTTAGAAATTGATAAAGCCGTTTTTGGGTTACAGTCATGTATAACATATTTTTCAGTCACAATGGTAAAATTTACATAATAAATTAATGAAATTCAACGTCTAAGTAGAGTAAAACATTAAATAATTCAGTTACATTGTGATAGAGTGCTACCTTCACCTATATGGGTATTTTATCTTGATTTTTAATTATATCTTTTAATCATTTAATCTGAATGGCATCTTATCTTTAGATTGATAGCAAAAGTTCTATATACTATATGCTCTTTTGAATCTAACTGCAGAGTCAAAAATAACAAAATTCAAACATATTAAATAGGGCTCATAAGTCAGTATTCTGAATCATCATAAAGTAGTGTTCTAAGCTAGAATGAAAATAAAAAATTGAAATGAAGCTACCATATTTTTAAGTAGAGAAGACATTTCCATTATAAAAGATAAATTTTAGATATTTGAATTTGATACAGGAACAAAGAACCAACAGCTAGAGTGATTCATAACTACCAAGTCAAATGGATAAACCTTCATGGTGGTCTACAGTTTTCAGGGAACCTACTGGATTTGCTGCTACTTCTGTCACCAGACATATTTGCTAATTTGACTTCTAATATGTCCACTAATTTAGTTCATTAAGACGTTAAGGTAAAAGAAAAGAAAAATACATACAAGGTAATATTAAATACATTAAAATGTCATGTAAATATTTGCACTTATAATTATGCATTATAAATATAAATTAATATTTAGATATAATTCAAACAGTCACCACACACACTACTAAGTGTACTTTACTTTAGTCAGAAAAGAATCATAGTTTTCATTTGTATCTAAATGAGATCAATTATATGATAATTGAATACTATTGTATTATATAATAGTAGTACTTACGGGTGCCATGACTTTTTCAAGCCTTTACTATCTGTTGTGGTTCTCCTTTTTAAAGATTTTTCTTTCCCTCCTTCCTTTTTAAAAACCTTAAAAGGTCCTGGGCTGAACTGTGGAACAGCTTGCTGAGCCACTAACTGAGGGTTTATCCGAGGTTTTCTATAAAGAACAAAACAAAATAGAAACGGTTCATGGTGTATATTTGATAATTAAAATACAACAAATAAAATAATAAATAAAAATTATGATTATTATGTTTTGGAAAGACAATGTCACAGCCAGAACTAAGCTGCTAGCCACTTATGGATCCAAGGCATCCAATTAATACAAAATGAAAGTGTGCTTTACCGTACAGGCATTACTTAGTTCAGTAATACAAAATAAATCATTTAAATTGTGTATTAAATAATCAGAAATCAGCCAAAATTATACAGCAATTCCATAAATCACTTAAACTGAAGCACTTGACACACATGTGAAGGAGAGATGGTTTTTCGTAAAAACAAAAGACACAAACAAAAATGTAGCAGATATGAACTATATGGTTTACAGCAGATGAGAAAGTTGTTTAATAAAGAAATTTATAATTATATCTAAATCTTTTTTAAATAATTAATAAACTTTTTAAGTGATAAATGTAAGATCAATATGAGGGTCCAAATTAAAACAGAAAGAATAGCGAATAACAGCACATGGAATGTTGCCATTCCATTCTTATTTCAATTTATGCCAACCTGGTAGACGTTCCTTTGCGTATGTCACACATTAGGCACTTAAATGCTTCAGCTGTGTTTCTGTAGGTACACACACTACAATCCCAGTAGTCTTCAAGCACCTTTGCTTGCCTCTTGCTTCTAAAACAAACAAAATCAATGACAGCAAGAATTTTAAAAATCAGAGCAATGCCAGATGTTCATTATTAAAAGTTCAGTTTTTTGTTAATAAAGCTATATATGTATGTGAATGTTTGTGTGTGTGTGTCTGTATGTGTATGTGTGTGTATATGTATACATATACACACATACATACAAATAAATTATAAAACTATGTTTTATTTTAATTCATTGGTTTGTCTGTTTTTGTACATTCACATAAATGTATATATATATATAGAGATGTTAAAAATAAATAGTAACAGGACAGGAACAGAAATTCTTTTCTTTAGCTTGATTTTATTCGGGTAAAGTGAGAAGGTTTGTTTAGGTTGGACTTCGGTTGCTAAGCCCAAGGAGAGGAAGAAGAGCTTTGGCAGTTCAATTGGTATATTGAAGCTCAATTAATAAATAATGAGAATTTTATTTACAATAACTTCCATTGCTGAAGATAATCGTATAAATATAGTTAGAGATCAATTCTGATGGATGTTCTTTATACCAGAATAAAAATAAGCTTAAGAAAGGAGTTCATATAGAGATATGCAAATGCACCAACATATACCAACCAATAAATTAAACAAATTTTTTGTAATCACATTTAGCTAAAATTAATTTAAAATGAACTAAACAGTATTACTTACTGTTCGTTATTATAAACATATATAAAAGTTCACCCAAAAGTACCATTTTTATGACTTTATTAGGTCATCAAGAACAAAACAACAATCAATTTTTGTGTTTCATTCATATAACTTCACTGCAAGAAAAGTTAAACAATTTAAAAAAATTCATTTTGTGTATTATTACATAAATAGGTTTTAACAAGTTTCTTGTTACAGAAAAAGTGCATTTGAGCAACACATCACTTTGACACCACAGTACATGCTAAAAGAGAGAACAAGAAAATTACATGTATCAGTTATTATATTCCATTTTGGTGACTAGGTGTGCACCACTCCACAATCCCAACACCACCTCAATGACTAAGTACGGGCTGATGCACTCTGTCACTGTATTTTAAATGCCACTGTGCTCTCCTGCCATTTAGAAAAAAATCTAAAAACAGGTGCAGGTGACAGTTAAGGATTATCTTTCACCACTTTAATGTTATACCTCTTCAATGTTTACATAGGGGAATCAAACTTATCCCCATACTAATAAAATGAAATAGTCACGGTAGAGCTAGAGGCGTTTATCAAGATTACACATATTGAGGAATGATAACCAATCTGTTCAATTAATATTGTTTTTAAGTTTTATAACAATATTTTTTAGTGTTAAATTGTAACAAATCATTGAGTAATAAACAATTAATAATAAATAAATTAATGTTTATTAAAACATAATTAAATTAAAATAGATCAAATTTAAGATTCCATATTGGTACACATTTGTACTTACGTAGCACTAAAAATGAATTATTCAAGTGGAAAATAGTTGACTGGATAATTCTAATAATAGTATTAATCAGGGGGTGCAGTCAATGATAACACAAAATAAGTTTTGCTAATTTTGTGTAATCATGGACTGCTACCCCTCACTAACTCAATCCTTTATTAAAAAGGAATTACATTTCAGAAATAACTGAAATAAAATTTTGTTTGAACATTAATTTTTTTTTTTAATTAATAAATGTGCTTTTGCTTGATTAACATATTTTGTTTTAACTTTCATAAGAAACTTCAGTTCATGAACTCCTTTTCTCTTTTTAAATAAAATTATTCCTGCGATGATGCACCATCACCATACAGCAATTAAATATAAATCTGCAAAAGCGAGATTATTACTAAGCTGGAGTTTTTGGAAATGAGTTTAAAGTTAACACTAATCAAATGATTTCAATATTTGTTTTTCACAACCTAAATTAGCCAATATTTCAAGTAAAACAAACAGGTGTCTTTCATAGATTTTAGAACAAAATTAATATTAATTACACTGGCCGACAAAAAAATATTTTTTTTTTGTAGCATAAAGCTGAATAGCATAAGTTAGTAGAACAAACATCTCTTAATGCGAAAATGACCAGCAGGAAGTCGTAACACATAAACAATCCTTGTTACATTAAGCAAAGTATATGCACAACGGTGTCACTTGTTGTTTATTTAAGAATGCTTTTATTAGCTTTCTTACTCCTATATATCGATTATTTTTATAATTTATATTAATTTAACATCTAAGGAGCATACATAAATAAAAAACATTTTATTAAAACACGTTAAATTTAGTTATTTATTTCTTTTCTGGGGATCACATCTTCTCTCTTTAAAAACCAGCAGTAATCATCCATTATTGCTAGATCCCATCGGCCTTGATACCGAATTTCCATTGTTCTCATATCTTGATGGAATATTTCACCTTGTCGTCACTGACTTCACCTATTGTTCTCAGGAAAAACATAAATGAGAATGCAGAAAGTGAATTTTTAATGACATTAGGCAACCAACTAACTGGTATGAGTCTAAAAGTTCATTAACCATGCTGAGCTTTTCTTTAAAATGCACATCATCTAGCAATTTTCTAATTTGTGGACCAATAAAAATTCCTTCTTTAAGTTTCGCGTCACTTAACTGGGGAAAGAGTTGCCATAGGTATTTAAATCCTTCGCCCTCTTTACTCATAGCTTTCACAAAGTTTTTCATGAGCTCAAGTTTATTGTCCAAAGGTGGCAAAAAAACATTTTTTGGGTCTGAAAGAGGCACATATTTAACATTTTTACTTGCTGGTTGAAATTCTATCCTTTCCGGCCAAATCTTCTTTACATAATGTTCATTTACAGCATGACTGTCCCACAAACACAGAAAACAGCAATATTTTGTAAAACCTCTCTGAAGTCCTATTAAAATTGCTATTACTTTTAGATCCCCACATATCTGCTATTTGTAACGGTTGTAGCTAATTCTCTCTAAAACAGTATGCATAGTTTCACAGTCTTCTTTCATCATCACTGCATCATGGGCAACTGGTGTAAATGGTTTGATATTTCCATTATGAAGTAATACAGCTTTGAAACTGTATTTCGACGAGTCTATGAATAAGCGCCACTCACAGAGAGAATGCTCTATATTGAGTTCCTGCATTAAACCATCGATATCAGTACACGGGCACAAGGAATTTTCCATGGTATAAAATGCAGAAAATGCTGTATTTCATTTCCAAAAATTCGTAATTTTTGTTTTTTGGCTAGCAAATTCCACTCCTTAAGACGGGAACCAAGAAGTTCTTATTGTTCCTTTGACAACATTCTTATAATTTTTTTTTTATTAAACTGGACTTCACTCTTCGTTATTAGGGAAAGACTTTTCATTATTTTGACCATGGAGGATAAATGATCCCCAAGAATTTTAGGGAAAAAAATTTTAAATATGACTTTCAAGAATTTTAGACTTATGACTGATGTAAAGATATGTAAAAGAGTTTTTAATGATGCAGGATCAGGAATATACATTGACTGAAAAATGTTTTTTTTTCTCTTTCCCTAATAATGGTATTAGCATTTTAAAAATAATAGGCTGAACAGTGTTACAAAGGTGTTCAGTATGATATATATATATATTACAAATCATTCAAAAATGATAATACTATAGATAGTTGGAAATGAAAATGAAACCACATTAAAATTTATTTCAACAATCAACTGAATGATTATTGGATAGCAGAATAGTCAGCAATTATACAATTATAGGTATCAATCCTGCAGGTTGTCGCTTCGAGTAGTCACAAGTTTTAACTTTTTATTTGTTTCTTTTTTAATATTCTCCGAAAATAAAAATAATTTTATAACTGACTGTACATAGCAACTATTACTAACTGATTAAAGAGCCGTCTTACATATACTGTTTAGGTTATATCATAATTTATACTTCAAATGATTGTTGAAACATTTACTTCTTGATGAAATGGTTACGGAAATATAAACATTTCCCATAATTACATTCATACTTTCATACTATTTATGTGTGACTCTTATTTGTTACCATGCACTTCGGCCTAAAAAGGCCCATTGTGCTTCTCTCTTTCATACTAAAACTCACGATTATTTTTATTTTTGAGAATATTAAAAAGGAAACAAATGAAAAATTAAAACTTTGTGCCTTCAACTCGAAGCTACAACCTGTGGAAGTGATACCCAATTTAGATGTGTGATGTGAAAAACCCTCTTTTTTTATATACTTTTATTTAGTAATTGTGACCATATTTATTAAATTATAATATAACAATCCTTATAGGACCTGAGCCTAAGAAACAATCTTCTACCAGTCTTCTCCGTCTCTACAGTGACTACAATGCTGTCACTGTTATAGAGCCTCATATAATCGGAAGAATGAAAACAATGTGGATTTACCAATATTGAGTCATTTCTAGATTATTCCTTGATGACATCATGTACAGATTGTTTTCTTTCTTTATTCTGACTGATCTACAAGAGGGTAAAATGTCTGGGTTGTGATAAGAATATTATCTCATTACGGAACACAATCGATTAGCCAACTACATATTGTCCCTCTAGGGTTAGAGTTAGATAAAAAATGATAAGTAATATTGAGTCTCACTACACCAATCAAGCCCTCGCTCACATTAACATTGTTTAAGAATGTATTTTGTACCCAAGATTTTAAATTATGTAGCTAATTGTGTTATCTCTTTTAAAAAAATCAGCTTTTTGGGAATTCCTGAATATTCCTTTCTTTTAAGAGTCATAAAGTCATAAAGGTGAGGAAATTTTCGAAAATATGATCAATGATCGAAAAAGTTGAAATCTATTATTGTTATATAAATGATGATTATGGTTATATAAATGATTCTGAAAAACCCTTTAGTAGATTTCAATATCGATTAAATCGAAAAAGTTGAAATAAATTGAATCTTGACAGCATAGTTTTTAAGATAGATAGATAAAATCTACAATGGTGATCTATGTTGTAAAAATCTGACATGTTAGTAATAAATTCACATTATAAATTGATGATTTTTAGTAACTACCTAAGAAAAAAAATTTACCCGGTCTACATAAAATAGTTTCATTTTATATTTTTTAAATTGGATAATAAATAATGATTAAATCCTACTTTATCCGATTAACGGATATTTGCCATGAATGAAACTTTTCCAATCAAGTTTATTCTAATAATGCGCTACTCTGGTTCAGATTCACGTTATGCTCATATGTAAAAAGAAGTTATGTTCGTATTTCATAAGGAAAAGAAATGACCTATTTTTCTTGAAGCCACATTAGTAGTCTTCTAACCCACATGATGCAAACTTCTTACTGATAGTGATAAATACTCAAATAGTTCCAGACGAACAAATCGAGTTCAGAACAGAAATGACTAGAAAAGAATTAGTCAAGTATTCTTCAATGTTCACAAACAGATATCTAAACCTCCACAACAGATTAATGTTTATGTAGTGTTATGTGTGGTAAATTATTGCACTGAGTGGAAACCTGGACTTTGAAAGCTCAAACAATCCAAAAGCGTGAATCATTTGAAATATGGCTCTATAGACCCAGCCTAAAGATACTAAGGACTGACAGAATTACCAACAAAGAAGTTCTGAGGCATGTTTAATGCAAAAGAAAGCTGGTAACAATCATTAAGATAAGAAAAACATAAACTTACAACAACAAATACCTACTACTGTAAAAGATAATACAGGGTAAAGTAACATAAGATATTATACAACACTTAGCATCGAAAAATTGTTCCATGTGGACACATTTAGATATGACGTCACTAACCATCAAAGAAAAGATGACATAAAAAGAAGAAAAGTTATTTTATCTTAATAAAAATAGCTTAAACACTTCTGAGGAAGACAGTAATGGTGTTATACCCACAAAATCATAAATGTGTATGCTAATTCATCAAAAACATTATATTGTATACATAAACACATTATATACATGTTTCTTAAACTGTTGAAAATATAATAAAAATAAATCTTGATCGGTACTTATATATAATATTTAATTCAATCTGTACTTAATTAAGTATTAAACACCACTACTTACAGTATGAAAAGCACTCCAATACGTTAAGCTAGTAAACACACTGCCAGCTGCACTGATGCCACATAACTGACAGGTGTGCCAACTAAACTTTCTCATAAGTAATCGATTTATATGTGTTTAACTTATATTGCAATTTATAATTTATATAATAACACCAAATAAATACTTATACACAATATCTATTTATAGATAGATAGATAGATATAAACACTAACATAATATTTACTATAAACAAACACTAATGAAGGAGAACAAAGAATTTTATTATATTTGATTTAATCACATTTTGTCCACCACCATTGCTAACACAAACATGAAAGAAGTCTACTATGTCTAATTCCACCAAACCATTAGTGAGCAGATCCAAATCGTATGACTATGAAAGTAGCTACAATTTAAACAGAACCTTTTGATCAAGCAACTATCAATATATAATATAAATAAAATTTGGGAATATACAAAGACATGATGGCTTTAAGTAAATTCTTCACTACTAATAATAACCTTAAAAAATAAATAAAACAAATCCTAAAAATAGTTAAAAATTTAAATTTAAAATACCAATATTAACATAAATTATTAATTATACAAGTACTCTACCCCAGCTTTATTTTTATTTTTTTAAGAAAAGCTGAATTAATATCTGTAAGGAAACACCTTCTTTCATATTTAGGCACTATAAGAGGTTTGTCAGGAAAGTTCATATAAAAATTAAAAAAAATTAATTTATTTTATATCAGCTTCTTCATTATTTTATTTAAATCTAATTAAATATTTTCCTCTTCTAATAACTCCCTCTAATACAAAATGAAATTGTGACTTCTCCATTTTCAAATCTGGAAGTCTTTTCAGCTTCTTTAACCAACTTGTTTTTAATGTATCCGTGAAACCTAAAACCTGATGAGCACAGTGACTTTTTTGACAGGGCCATCATAGAAGATGAATCTTGGTTTAATGAATATGATGCGGAACCCAAACTCCAAAGAAGGAAATGGAAACAAGCTGTAGAGCCAAGAATGAAAAAGTCAAGGAAATCAAGGTTCAATTTCAAGACAATGCTAATTTGCATTTTATATTATTGGATCTTTATTCACCAAGAATTTGTTTCTTCAGACAAGACCATAAGTTGTCATCATTTTTTTACCTCAAATTTGATTATCATAATGGATCAACTTTATCAATTGGCAAAATGTGACTTTCTATTTTTATCACAAGCAGTAAGGTGCTTTATCAGTGGCATTTGGGTGATGTGGAGTCCAACTAATCAGAAATGATGCGGCAGCTAAACAACTTCAACGAGGAGGACTTCCAAGAAGCCTTCGAGCAGTGAAAACAGAGACCTTTAACACCTTTAAATTGTTCCTCATTCATAGTGCTCTTCTTTTCAAGCTAAGGGTTATTTTATTCTCTAATACTCTCAAACTAAATTTTAATGATTAGGAGAGATCTAGCATAGCAAAAAACCTTAGCCTTTATTTATCTAAAACTTATAATTGAAGAAGTTTCAAGAAATCCATGAGATAATTTAATAATAATTTATTAACTGAAACTATAAAAATATTAATACATACTGTATAATAAAATAAAATATTATAGTTTATAATATAACCTATTTCTTGGGTGTTTGAGGATGACTGGCTAAATACTAACACAACATAGAAGTAAAATAAATTAATCCTTTTTTTTGTTAGTATTTTACAATAAAAATAATATACTTTTCGTTTCTTTAAAATTAAGTTTTCTAGAGTTTGTTTCTTTCTTTTTCCATATTAACTACATAACAAATTGATGCAGATAAAAGGAGTAGATACATGTCATCTGTTTAATATTAAATGAACAAAACTGTTCTATGAAGATATGCCAAGATTCTTAATATAAAGCAAACTAAAAAATCGAAACATTTTTAGATTTATAGCGACAGAAAGAGTTTTTTCGTGTAAGACTGAGACCTAGTTGTTTTTTTATTTGAACAATGGTGATGATAATTCATCTCTCTAGAAAAATTGCAATTTTTAGTATTAAGAGATCCTATTAAATAAAATTCAGTTAGTACAATTTTTTTTCTATTATGATTAATAACAATTTTGAATGATTTGTCAGTTGAAAGCTATAAAAAAACAAAAATAAAACAATAGAAACATTCAAAAGAAAAAAATCAAAGAGAAATATAAAAATGGTTAAATAAATAAATTTAAAATAATTAACTTATATAGTCCTTATACAAGAATAAGACTGAACCACTGACAATAGTTTAAGAGGTTAGAAAGCTAATATCAGATAATTTTTTTTCTGACTTATGCATCAATAAAAAGACATTTAGATCCTTACAATACTAATAATAAATCAGATAAATCTTATCTTTCCAAAAATGAAATTAAGTATGATCTTAAATGTAACATGTAACGTAACTTTTTTTTTATTTTTAACACTCTTAAAGTAACTTGTTTTTACTTTTTAACTTAACATAACTTTTTTTAATTTTTAACTTGTTGCTATTTTAGGAGACATTATTGCTGAAGTTTAACCTCTAACTGTAGTTCACTCCAATTTGATGGCCAAGCTTAAGTTGAAACTACCAATATTTTTTTTGTTTACCCTCCGACTTAAATTAAAAAATTATAAAATCACCAAATCATCATGCAGTATATGTTTACATACTTTTAAATACTTTGTGAATAAAATTACAGGGTGAACAAAAAAAAAAAATCCACTAATCTCAAATTAGTGCCGCACTGTAAAATAATATATTTTTATCTAACAATATTTTAATAATTGTAGTACTATAAATACTTTTATGACAATTTTCAATCATTTCATTCTTTTGAACTTACCTCAATTTGAGTTTCCATTTCCATTAAAAAATATTAAATTTTAAGTTGACAGCAAAATCGAGTAGTAAAAAAAATTAATTTAAATGTAGCCTTTTATAAAAATAGGAAATACGAAATTATAATATTTAATCCGATTCAAGGTGCAATTCTGAAATTGTCTTTTTGAAGGCGATGTGTAAAGTTCCAATTGCTTAGCAGTAGATTTTATGGCATTTCATAAACAACAATTAGATTAATAAATAAACTTAGATAGACCTAACCCGTAGCAAAAATTTGGAAGAAAAGGCAATAGACAATTGAACTCACATACATGGCTACAGTGGTCCAGCACCTTCTATCTGTATCACATTCAGTCTCCATTAATGACTCATTCCTAACCGCTTGTTTCTTCTCTGCCCATTAAATAATGAAGCCATCTGTCAATAAAAATGATCAATAACCCCAAGAATGTATTTTTCTTAACTTAAATACAAATGCTTAAAATTGTAAATGTCACTTTATAAAGTTGTAGCCAAACATTTTAAATTTATGTTCCTAGTAGAACTGCCAAAACTATTGAATCTTTACATGAAAATAATTTAAGAAATTATTAAATTAAAATTGATGAATAATACTGGTAATTCACAATTCATATGTATATGATTTTTACCCTTGATGTGTAGTGCTCTACATGTATAATATATAATCTGTATTTTTCACGATAATTTAAAATATTACTACAAGCGATGTGGTTGATACTACTATTTTAAACAAATGTAGTATTTTAATTAGCCTCTGAGAGAGAACTTAAAATATTAATGGTCAATGTGAATAATTGAATATTATATTATAGAATATAAATGTAGTAAGCTAGACAGTGACTTTACTTATTATGTTAATCAGCGAAATGTGTCAATGGACCATTATCATCATGAATGTAATAGTTCAGAGTAGAAGACAAGATTAGTTACAAATAATCCATTATTAAGGTAACATTTTGGCAATATAAATTAATTACTGAAGATTTCTACTGAAATAAACATACTCATAGTTTCATGGTTATGGTGTAATATAGTTATAAATATGAGGTCCTTGAAAAACCAGTGAACAATTTCTAAGAAAAAAAAATGGAAACCTGTACAGAACTGTAGATAATTTTAAGATTTAAATTTTGATATTTATTGTTGAAAAATTATAACATAAAAGAAATTGGGTACACTTATAAAGGATCTCTTTTCTTTCTTTTTTCAAATACAACAGTGAAAATGTATAAGTAAATAAGAGGAGCTTGAAAATTAATAATAAGCATTAATAAAAACAGATACCATCAGTGTTACACTTATAATCCTTCTCATAGTGAAACAAAGTCGGAAATATCAGAGAGCAGATTAACTTCCTCCTAGTTGGTAGTAGTACTAGAGTAGTAGCATAGAACATAAAATTAAATACCAGATAAGATTCACTGAAAGAACTCATCTAATAAAATAAAACAAAAATTAAATAGGTAAATAAATTTAATAATTACGATTGAAACACGGACTAATTTTGAAACAAAATCTAATATCCCAAAATAATAATTTTCTTTGATTCAAAAATTTCACAATAACTTCAATCAACACTGAAATATGAATTTTGATATATTAATTCAACTGAGGTTATAAATTTTGACTAATCATGATTGATCAATTAAACTGGATAACTGGATAGACAAAACACTTCTACCTCATAGAGCAAACAGGAGAAACTTTTGGTAAATAAATTAATGTTTAATGGCCACTCAACAATTAAATGTCTTAACAATAATATTAAGAGCAAATATTTATCAATGATCTTAATAACCACATTAAACTACAATATAATAAAATCTGAAACTTTCAAAAACCTTATATATCACCTTGAAAATAATAAAGCTAAATTTGAGGTCATGCATATAAACCTAAACATACAGACATTTAACAGATCATTTGTAAAACTCATTCAATTATATATATAACCATTCATCAGAGCAAAATTATAATTAATTTAAGCCAGAAATGGTAATTAATACACTGTTCTAAATAAAAACACACAGCCATGCTTCATCAAATCAACTAGAGAAATAAAATTATTTTATTTTTTTATAATTATTATAATTTTTAAATATTTTTATTTTAAAGAGAAAATTTTTGTCCAGGACCGGCATTCGAACCCGGGTCGTCTGCATTTCCGTTGCAGTGCTCTGCCATAGCTCAATTGGCCAGGTTCAAAACCCGTTTCTGGACAATTCTTTTCTCTTAAAAATAAAAATAGAGAAAAAAAGGAAGTAAGAGCTTGGATTTGAAGAAATTTTATCCATGGGGGTGTTGGCGGAAACCTAAAGTTCTCGACAAATGTTTGACAATCTTTAGTACTAAATTTAAAGTGAGAAATTGAATTTTTGTTTGTGTTTTGCAATATCACACTTAAATAGATGAAATGAAGAAAATATAATCTTGATACATAAATAAAATTTATAGAAATGTTAGAGATAAAACAGTAAGATTAATTTTAGTTTATTCCCTGTTCTTATAAAATGAGCCTCATATTTGTTGCACAGGTTTGCCAAAACAAAAAATGATAACACTTATGGAGTAATTAGTTTGACCCAAGCTCAAAATCATAAAAAAAAAGAGACAAAAACTAGATGGGTGGAAGATGTTTTAATTAACAAAAAAAAATTAATACCTCTTAATAAATAAATATACTGATTATTACAGGCCGTATAACAAATTGAGCTATCACTCCTTTTCTTTCAATAACATAACTTCTAAAATTTTTAATTTCTGCGAGCAATAAATACAATTCAATGTTCTATCTTAATTTTATAACAGCATTTTTTATGTTTTACAACATTTGTTCATATTTCCAAATGTTTATACTTTGTAAATATATATAAAACATGATAGCTTGGAAAATATAACAATTCAGACCCAAATCCTAATCATTAATTATTAAACTGGAAAAATCATGAAACTATTAATGCCAAAATATCCATGAACAAGATGAATAGACTATTACTTTTGAGTATTGTAATATTGTATTAGGTAAGCTAATTCAATAATGGTTTTACTTCATGGAATAATATTATTCTATTATAATTATCATGAGCAATTCAATAATATGGGAAAGCATTAATAATTTAAAGAAACACGTAACTAGTTTGTATACTAAAAGTATACAAATAGAAGAAGTGCACATTCATTAGGTATAATAAAGTATACAACATACACCCAATGCTTGGCACATATTCAACCTATCATAATTATAATTAAGGGGCTTTTACAGACTAGAGGTTGATAGTAACATTAAAATGAAAAAATGATGGATAGAATTTGAGCTTATTTTATGTTTGGCTGGTAAGACCAGAACCCAGATTATAGCAGGGTATTCAACACATTAAAGACTTGTACAAATACTACAGTCAGAACTATTAATGATGATTAAGATGGAATAATTACAAACATCTTTCATAGTCTTTCAATGGAGCAGAAGAAAATTATCACAATTAAAAAATAAAATTTATTTATAATATTAATATAAAATTTCATTCACTAAAATACTGAACATTAAATTGACTTCTAAATATGGACAAGGGTTAGAAATGCACAACTAATAACCATGCACTCGCAATACAACTGTGCTGAAGAAAATTGTAATACAATATTCAATACAAAAATATATTTATATATATTATATTTTTGTACATATATCCTCCCAAAAGATGTAAACAGGGTACTGTCATCACTTGTACACCCAGTTTTTGCGAGTTGCCTCCAGTGGGATGAAGGGCTTCACATACCCAAGGAGTGGAGAAATGCTTGAGAATTTCCAGGACCAGGATTTGAACTCATAACCTTGGGGTTTTGCAAGCTCGAAAACCCTATTCGCCATCCCAACGCATTATATATATCATGTTGTAGACTCTTTAATAACAACCTAGATTCTTACTTTATTAATTCTATTCAATTCTCATTTATAATTTTCTTTATGGTAAACTAAACAATTTATTTATTAATTAGAAAAAACAATTCAAGTATTCTAAACACTTATCAAAGTGAATATGGAGAAGTAGAATATGAAACCTGAAACTGTGTGAATACTATAAGAACAACAGGCATGAACATTGAAAAAAAGGATAAGTAATAAGTAAATAAGAAGGAACCACTCTAAAACAAAAATAATTTTTCTTTGAATGTATTGCCTTTATTTCAAAACTTGAGACAATTCAAACATAACATATTTCTGATATTTAGAAGACTATAGACGGCATTATTCAACTTTTTTTCGGAAAATGTTGTCTTCTTCAATTGCAAGATGTAGAAAATATAGAGACTATACGGAATTCATATCTAAAACCATTAACCAGCTATTTTGATTCTAGTAATGCAGGGCTGTACACTAATCAATGGGTCAATCTCATAATAAGTCATCCTTGAGAAGCAAAGAAGAAAAAAAAAGGATCATAGGGAATATCACTGTAAAGGGTGAACAATGCCTCTAATCCAAAATTTTACTAATAAATAAAGAATCCTATCTATCTATAACACACACACATGTATATATATATATATATATATCAAACATCTAGCACAAACTAAAACAAAAAAAAGTAACAACTTCAAGATATATGTACTCATGCTGGAATGTTTAATTGTGTAAATTTGTCATGCAAATGTGAGCTTCAACAATTAAATACTAAAAAAAAATTCTCAACAGAAAAAATGAAAACCGATTAGACAATCAATAATGCAGTGCCTATTTAAGCAACAAAATTAATTGATTCAAAACCTATAATGTAATACATGATCAACAAGCAATATTATAGTTATGATTTCACTATAACATACATATTTTATTAATTATAAATAATTTTATTATAAAGATCAAAATGAAATTACTTAATACATACCTTTCCATAATCTCTGAAATTCCATTTTTCGAGTCGCATAAATAGAGAATTTTATGTTATGTTTAACATCATAGGTATAAAATCAGGAATAAATATAGAGATAATAATTATAAAATAAATAAGTTGAAAGTTACTTAGTGTTTAAAAAGACTTAGTTATAAAGTATTTAAAACTTCGGTCCAGTTAAGAGAAATCATTCAAGTAAACTTAGTAGAAATAGATTTTAAAAAATTACAAAAGTTACATCATAAATTGATATAAAACATATAAGGAAATATTTCAAGCAAATAAATAATGTTAAAAAGAAGAATAGCCAAGATGGACAAGTACACAGGTAGAAGACTTACTCAGTGTTAAGTTATGAAACACTAAAAAAAATATATATAAAATACCATCTTAGTAGTGTGCATAGAGCTTCATAATTGACCCTATTTAAATTTAAGCATATCACATTAAAAATATACTAAAAAAAATTAATAAATAAAATATATACTTTTGTGATACAGCAAGTAAATGCAACATGTAACCTAATATAAAACAAATAAATTATTTTAAACTATAATAAACCCTTATATATCATGATCATATGATGTCTATTACTAATGATAATAATATAAGAAACCTCAAGAACACAGTACAACAGTCCTGTCAAGACCAGAAATATTCACCGAGAAATATTATTATTAAAAATTATTAATATTAAAAACAGCATCAGTTGAATCATATATACCACAACAAGGAACAATTGTTTGTTTATTACAGCTATTAACATATACAAACGTTTATTAGCTCTATAAATATCCCATGAATATGTTTATTCACTTAAAATATTTACAAATATTATTACTTCTTAAAGTACTAAAAGACATTCAACATCTTTCATCACAAACAAAAATATAGCTGAGATAAATAAAGACATACAGGAATACAGTAGTATGTTTTAATAAAGAATATTCATGCACTACACAACTAACATAAAGAAAATTTATAACACAACATTAAATCAAACGTAACACAATTTATCAGGGGTTTCCAAGGGGCAAAGTAAATTGCATTACCATTGGTTTTTTTTTGTTTGTTTTTTAGAAAAGAATAAGTTTTCAGACATATAAACAATTCTTAAAAAACAAAAACCATTGATAGGCTACAATACACACTTATTAAGTTTTCAGCAAAAATTCTGCCTACCTTAAACCTTTAAGAAACATGTTTCAAACAGCAGCAATTTAAAAAAACCATTATAAAATTATTGAAATTTATAAAATACATCTATGATAAACAAAATATACATACCTGTTAGGGCTTTTCTTGTTGTCCATAATGAGGTACGTATTTTTTTGACTGAGAGGAGATAGTCCTCCCAGTTAAATTGTACTCCCCAATACCCAGCTTAACGATTCAAAAAATCCACAAGAAAGAAACCTTAACCCCACTCACTATAAACAACACAAACGCAAGGCACGCTTCCAAACAGTATAGGGCCAGGCTTTATAACCTTTGTTAGCCTATAACAAAAGTAATCCTCACTAAAAATCGACTGAAGACTTCTCACATGCCTCCAACAACAATAAACAAACGAACTCAAGAATGAATGAAAAATATAGATTATGAATCATACTAGGAGTTAACTATTTGATAGCAATAGTTAATTAATAAAAATTAGTTGGATGTTAATTATATTATTTTAATTCATTTATATTATTAAATGTTAATGATAAAATCATGCAATATTTTCAATAACACTATAAAAATGAATGGTTACTAGTCTACTACAACACTCTCTATGGTAAAAAATAGAAGGGACAAAAAATCTTGTAAGTTTAATAAAGTTAAAAATCCCTTAGATTGTTTGCACATTTATTCTATATGCATTCAATAGTCTTAATAAAATTAAGCAAAATATTTCTAATTAATACAACGTTTTTATTTGTTGCGCGTTGAAAATGATAACATTTTATGTTAAAATGAATCAAACAGATGATAAAAATATATTCTGAAGAATATACTTGCTGGGTTCAAGGACAATAACAAATCGACCTAAGTCCAAGGATTATAGCTGTTCAAAGTCACCAGGTGCACAAGTATCTATTTTCTTTTCCCGGAAGCAAAGCGTCGTCCGTCCGAACCTCCGGACGGCTATTATTCTAACATCATTGAAAACCACAACGCAATTCCCGATTGAAGTTGGGCTATCCTGTCTTGAACAAATGGGTGTCTATTCGATTGAAAAAATAGTCGACCGATGTTGGAAGATATGTAATCACAAACAGCGTAGTCATTGTGGCAGTATAGACACGGTCCACACTCACTCACATTGCTGGTATTTCTCTGTCCAACAGAGAATTTTCCAAGCAGACCGTCAACGCGCAAGTAACGAACAATGTCAAAAACATCCCTGACCATACAACTAATATACAACAAAACTACTACTCTATGGTGTTAGTGAACTACCGTTAAATTACGTCCATATATACCAGAAGTTTTCCTTGAAAGGTAATTGATAAAATATCTTAGTGTTCAAGCCAAGGTTAACTCGGTTACGTCCAAGTATGTTGTAAAGAGTTTCTTTTTTTGTCGCTAATTTCGTCCGTCAGGTGTCTCTACCTATCTGAGCGCACTCTACTGTGGGGTGTCATTACGTGCGGATACATATCAGTGGTTTATATGGCCAAGTAATAGCCAAATTTTCCTGTTTACTGTCTCTTCTTTGCGGTTCAGTGTTGGTGTTATGGTTATATCGTTGGTGTTACCGTTTTATGTGACGATTATGTTACGAACTTCATTATGAATACAACCTACATTTCTTTGGACTTTTTTATTTAATCAATTTGGACCTTAGACTGAAAATCCCACAACATGATCACAAAAATTATAGCGCTCGAATACAGGGACTACAAAAGAAAAATCTACAGATAAGTCATTATTTGAAGATTAATTATTAACAATTTTTTTTTGAAATAGTGAAGTTAACTGATAATAGTTTTTTAGAATAATAATAACAGAGTAATTTTTCCAATTAATAATTTTTTTCTAATGTTAAAATATAATTTTCGTATTAATTGAAGGTTCTAAATTTTATGTCAATTAAAGCTAATTTTTTTTGCCTTAGAACCAATTTTGGAAGTTTATAGATGAATATTTTAATTTATAATTTCGTACTGTATCAACAAAAATAATAAGAAATTTTTTACCTAAGAACGTAGAACGATTTAGTTTTGTTTAAGATATGTTTTGAAAATTATTTTCTAATATATTATTTTATTTTGTATTTTTACCGTAAGTTTAAATAGTTCAATTGAACATGTGATTGATTAGCAAGTAAGCATAAAGTATATTTAGAGACAACAGCTGTTTGTTTGTTTCTATTTAGTGTTATCTTATGTTTCGTTTTAAAAAGAAAAATATTTGTTTTATCTATTGATAACTTATAACAATATTTGGTACTTGTCTCTTTTGCAGTCCGTTGACATCACTGCTCAGGTGTCATTTACCTCAACTATTTCGACCATGTCAGGTTATGGTGTCTACAATGAATTTCAAATAGACAATTGCATTTCATTATGATAGAACAGATTTTTAGGAAATGAAATAAATGAGAAACATTTGAAGAAAAACACTCTCAACATATAATTGGAATAATCAATTACTGTAGAGTGAGACATGTTGAGCTGTTCGTCACAGGATTTTATGGAAGTCAGTTCTTTCGACCAGCAACATATGAAATGACTATAGTCTCCAAAGGTAAAGTACTTTTCCTTAACCACCTATTCACTCGAATACCCAGGCTCTTGTTAGCATGCCATTTCCATCTAATTTCTGTCTCCACTTGAATTTTTCATCAGTGAACGTGTGTAAAATCTTCTTCAAATTCAAAGTCATATTGAAATTTAACAAAAACAAGCCTTCAACAAAACAACCAATACACTGAGGAAAGGTTACGATAACAGTAGGAGATTAGTTAAGAAAAGTGACACCTGAGCGTTGGTGTCAACGGACTGTAAAATAGACAAGTACCTAATATTTATTAAGTTTTTAAAGGCCGCTTACCGATTTAATTTAATTTGTTAGTTTTTATTATAATTTAATTTTCATTATTTGACAACTTTTAAAAAGTTTTATTAGTATTTTTTCTACAATATTTAATTTCTTTGGCATCCGTAATGCGTTTAGAGTTCCTGGCAGAGGATTATTCAGGTTTAAAGTTATGCCCTTACAGAGATTAGCCGGTGCAATATTTGGATCCGAACTTTACCCGTACGTAGTCGTTTTCCTCGATGATATTTTGTTTTGCACGCCAACTTTCGAACTGCATTTGGATATGCTAATGGAAGTGTTCCGTCGACTTAAAGCTTCATGTCTGCGTATCAAAAATGCGAATTTGGCAGTAATGAAGTTAGTTACTTGGGCTATCTAGTTTGATCTGGATGGCTTGATTGTAGATCTTTGTGATCGTTTCACCAACGCTGGGCAGCTCAGAAGATTCCTTGGAATGGCAGGATGGTATCGGCGTTTTATTAAAAAACTTCTCTACAGTTATCTCTCCACTAACAGCTTTGCTTAAGCGTAACGCTAAATGGGTCTGGTCAGAAGAGCAGGAAGCCTCTTTCAATGCTCTCAAGTCAGCACCGACTGAAGCACCTATATTAGCTACACCAGACTTTGAAAAGCTTTTTCAATTACAGACCGACGCCAGTGATACAGGTCTTGGAGCAGTCTTGACTCAAATACAAGATGGCGAAGAAAGAGTCACCGCGTTTTGGTCTCGTACCTTAAGTTCGGCTGAAAGGAATTATACGGTAACCGAAAAGGAATGCCTCGCAGTTCTGTTTGGTATCGAGAATAGGCATTATTTGAAAGGCTATCCGTTCACTGTAATAACGCCAATCTTAAGTCTTAAATGGCTACTGAATGGTCGACGCCTTATCACGATTTGCTGCAATCACGGTATTGTCTATCAGTTCTGATCCTAATTCTTCTATTGATCCAATTTCGACTTCAGGAACTTCCATACCGACCGACGAGATAGATCCAGTTTGCTTTAACGAAATGACCAATAGGACGAAATGAAGAAAAAGTGTGATATCCAATGCTGAGATGAAACCTTAGAGAAGACAGAGGAATATACCTACCTAGATAAAGTCATCAGCAGGAATGGAAAGATTGATGGCTTTTCACCAGGTTTTCAACCAGATCAGAAAGGCAAATAATGTTTGCTACCAATTATGCAACACGATTGCTGGAAAGAAGGAAGTGGACAAAAACGTGAAGCTGCGCATTTTCAAGGCTATATACCTACGTATTCTTCTCTACGGAAGTGAAAGCTGGGTCCCAATAGACAAGCACTAGACCTGAGTAATGGCCGCAGAAATGAGATGCTGGAGGAGAGTGGCTGACAGAACCAGAAGAGATCTGGTAAAAAATCAGCGAATACAAGAGGACCGGGGAGTTTCAGCTGTAAAAGAAGCGGTTGAAAAGAGGCAACAGGAATGGTTTGGCTGATTGGAGGAAGATCGGGACCCAAGGAAGTTTTTTGAAGCTAGGCCAACTGGAAGACGTCCCAGGGGCAGACCTAGACTAACATAGACGGATCACATCACCAAGCTAGGACAGCAAAGAGGACACGGGCTGAATACCATGAAGGCTGGTCAGGAACCGGGATGCGTGTCTGGCATGGATTGAGGAAGCGAAAATAGGCAACCAAGAAGGGTAATGTAAGCCAGCAGAAGGGCCCGAGGTCGTCTGAGAATCTAATATTAAGAATAAATTGAGAGAATAGGAGCAGGAAGGGGAAAATCCTTGGATAAAAAGGATGTGTCGAGACTGGATTGAATGGCTCTGTTGGATTGAGGCACCTAAATTACGCAAAGAGGAAGCGAAAGAAAAAAAGTATCTTCCTATTAAAAATAAAATATGTATCCAGAGGATTGTGAAATGATGATATCGTGTTTTCAAAAACAACACGTCTGAAAACAACTACTAGTTCTGAAATATCTTCTTAATTTTTGTTCTATAAAAAACATTGGCGTGTACCCTATCATGGTTAGCCAAGCGAGTACCTCGTAATCCAGACCGGGGCCTTCGACCCTCGGACCTAGCGTCGTGGGAGAGGTATTCAACCGCCTGACCGCGCTGATTGAAGCACTGAAAGCGCAAATGGGGGCCAGGACAAGTCGGAGAAGGAACATGATGTCCAGCGGGAATCGTGGGCACAGGAGTAAAATCAGAAGGCGGCTTTGTTTTTTCTACGAGCGGTTCGAAAAAAAAATAACCAAGTGCCTTCAACCCTGCGACTTGAAGCCGGATGGGGCGTTAAACATGTCGCACCGACTCTTCATCACCGAAAGCAAGTCCGGGATCAGATATCTGAGGATACTGGAGCGACCTTATCGGCCTTCCCGGTGAAGACTCGGAGAGCGAAGGATCCTCAAGTCTTCGGTCTTTATGAAGCGAATGGAACGTCCATTCTGTCGTACAGGACCGTTGTCGAAAACCTTGACCCGGGGACTATGTTGTAAGATGTCGTGGAGGTTCGTGGTGGCCGAAGTGAGTCACGGTATCATAGGTGCAGTAGTTTTATCACTATAATACGATGGAAGATCTCGCCGGATGTCATCTAGTTGACCAGCAGACGGGACTCACTTCACATGGCGGATTAGCGAAGATGCCAGTACTCACAGTATGTTCGGTACCTGATGGGGAGTGGTACCTTATTGCGCAAATATTACGGCGCAAACCAACCGGCACCCTTCGTTAAGCAGCCAAAGAATGATGTAGTTCACCACACCACCCATGGAGCCCCAGTCACTGCGAAAGCACGCCGTCTGCCACCGAAAAGGTATATCGCCTCCAAGAAGAAATTCATGCAGATGATGGAAGAAGGGATCTGTAGGCCGTTTATCAGCCCCTGGGGTAGCTATCTGCACACAGGCGAGAAGAAGGATGGCGGCATAAGGCCCTCTGGGGATCACAGGCAACTAAATGCGAAGACGGTCCCCGACAGATTTGCAGTTCCTAACTTGGTGGAGTTCAATGTTAAAAGGCACGGGAAAAAGATCTTTAAGACTCTTGACCGCAACCGTTCATGTTACAAATTCTGGTGGCCGAGGAAGACATCCAGAAAACAGCTGTTGTTTCGCAGCAGAAGCATGACGATGTTTGGCGGCCTCTTGGGTTTTTGTCCAAACCGTTCGCTCCTGCTCAGAAGAAATACGTCACCTACGAGAGGGTTAATGGTTATCCACCGAGCGAGCAAGCACTTCCGGGATTACCTGGAGGGACGACACTTCGCGATTTAGACGGACCACATGCCACTGGAATATGCTTTCCATCAGAAGCCTGGAAGAGGCTTGTCACAATGTGTTTTTTCTGTCTAGGAATGAACAGTGACGTCTCAAGGTGGGCTGGTTGTTGCATTCCTTTCCAGCGGTCTAAGGTCGTCCGTTATGCAGTCACCCTCCCACAGGTACCTTCGCACCCAGTTTCAGATTTGAGCACCTACATTTGGACCTCATTGGACCTTTGCCACCATCCAACTGTAAGTGTTACTGCCTTACAATGATAGACAGATTCACCCGTTGGCCTGAGGCGTGTCGACTTGAACAGATCATCAGCACGAAGGTGGAAGAAGCGGTCGTCAGCACGTGGATCTTTCGCTATGGGACACCGGTCAGGCTCACGACCGACCATGGGTGTCAGTTTGAGTCAGATCCTTTCATTAAACTCACTCATTCCTCGGTGTCCTTGGAGTCCACAGAAACAGCACCACTGCGTACCATCCTCAGTTCAACGGATGTGTGGGGCAGTGGCATAAGATCCTCAAGTCATCCCTCACGGCTACGCTGATTTCGGCGGGATGTACGAAAACTCTGCCAGTAGTCCTTATTGGTCTCAGGTCAGCATTAAGAGAGGATATTGGGGCCAGCTTTGCTGAAATTGTTTTTTGCCAAACTCTATGCCTCCCGGGATCGACCATCAGGATGTCAGAAGAACGCTGAGTCGACGCTGGAGACCTTATGCGACTCGATGAGAGATCTGAGGCCAGCGCGACACCATAGCAGCACAGCCAAGAGCTTACTGCACAGAGCCATAAAGGACTGCACAAACGTGTTCCTGAGATATGACTCGGTGAGGAAGCCGCTTACACCGCCTTATACAGGGCACTACAAAGTAATATCCCGGCAGGAGAAAACGTACATGGTGCAGTTGCCATCAGGACCGAAAACCATCTCAATGGACCGTCCGAAAGTAACGCATCTCCTTCACCTCGGTGGCATATGACCTTCTAATGGCTTCGACGCAGCGCAGAAGCAACCGGAGCCGTTTTATCACACCCGCTCCGATCTTGGAGTGAAACCCAAGTTTAGGTTCTTTGCAGATGCCATTGGAGGGGAAGTGATGTGACAGAAATGTGATAAACAGCTGGGTGACCAAATAGGTTTGTGTGAACGGGATTTACCAATGCCTCAGCTACTTCGTGTATTTTATTTAATTCCATATTTATTACGTACCCGTTCATTAATTAATATTTGTTTTTAGTTCATTATTGTACAGTTTTTATTTATTTATATTACAGTGGCAAATCCATGAGTAACCTGTCCTAGCTGTTCTGTTGTGTTGCTGGCGGAGTGAAGAACTGTTGTAGTGTAATTCTCTGTGTATTATAATTTGTTATTTTTAAAGTGATTTAGACCTGTAATTGTATACGGGTTCTAATTAAATTGTTTCACCTTAATAGAGTTATTTATAAAAACCTAGCACCTTAAATACACATTTGCCATAATTACAATCTTTTTTCCATACTATAAACCAGAATTATTTTATTTTCGAGAATATTGAAAAGGAAGCGATTAAAAACTGAAAACTTGTGACTTAACTCGAAGCGCAACCTGTGGTACTGATAAATATATAATAGGTTTTGAAGCCTAAGGTTCTCGATGTTCGTCAATAGTCCAATGTTCGTATCAAAGACTGTAAGCAGAGTGACCTTGTCAATCCTATTATCATTCTATGATTCGCAGCTTCTTCTAAGTGCATGTTCTGAAGTAAAATCATTAATATGTTAACAATATAACGACCCAAACTATATCAATAGCTTACAGTGATATCAATCCTCCAATAAAAAAAAATAGCGTGTCAGCAGAGACATAATTTAGTTAATTATTGTCAGTTACGTATTTTTTAAGCTGCAATGTATATTTTCTCCTGCGATAAAAATAAACAAACCTGATCAAAAGAATTTAGATACAAGAAGATAATAAATAGAAAAAAAGGTCTCCGATGCTAAAGAAATTTAATCACATATGTATTTGGATCTATCGATACTAAACGCAACCACTCTACAATAATTATATTAATCTAACTGTAACGGGCTGAGAAAAATTGTATTTAAATATTTTAAGTTAGTTAATGTGCATTAATCACAGCTTTTAGTTCAATGCTAAAAATGTTTGCGAATTTATATTTATATAAGGAAAGTAATCTGTGTTAAGAAATTGTACTCTCATCTTTGTGATAAAAAAGAAGTATGTTATCATTTGAAGTCAAAAGTTTATTTTTAGTTTTACGTATTATAGAAAATGATTAGTATTTATTTGCTCCTTCTCATTAGTAGGTTTTAAAAAGACTTTAGGTTGTAAGGATTATGTACATTTATACGTAGGTATATGTTATCCTATGCCAAATAAGATTTGCTAAGTTTATTTTTTTTTTTGTGACTTATTAAATAAATTTTCCTTGTATATGGTTTTGGTTAAAGGCATTGCAGGTCCTTAACATTTAGTTTTGATAATATTTTATTGAAAGTTAATTCTTACTAGAAGGTGCCGTCTGTTTGTGGCGATGCTGAGCCAAGCACCTCATAGGTCCAATTCAAACACGAAGCCGGAACCGAATTAGCAGTTTTCACCGTAAAATCCCCGGCCTTTGGAAACGTTTAATATAATTATTGGATTCTCGGGATAATGATGACCACCAGGGGCAACACCTGTCAGACGAAGAAGTAAGAATGCCTACGCCAGCTCGGGGCATGGGATTGGGGCTGGAGATGAGTTGAACGCAAGTACTAGTGAGAAGCCTTGGTTCCGGAGCAAGAAATCAGGGAAAGGTATTAGATTTTCTATGTACTGTAGTCGGACTAGACTTGGGGTGAGGCCGACGGGTGGTCAGTTGAAGATAGAGCCAGTAATTATTTCGTTATCATTCGTCGCGTTTGGCCACAAGACAGATAAGAATCTTTCGTTAAGTATTAGTGCACATGGAATTATGGTTGGAGAAAAGGGAACTGGTTTTAAAGGGGAGTATTATGTTATTAGCAATTATGAGATAAGGATTAATGATGGTGGATAATTGAGTCGTAATTGTCATCGGTGTATATGGAATTATGGATAATGTTTTATAGTAAAATTATGGTGTTTATTAGCGGTTATGAGGTAATGAGTACGTTGTAAATATTATTAGTGCATAGGATTATTGCTATAAATGAAAGATCTAGTTTTGTTTGGAAATTATTAATGGTTGTGAGATAATGAGTTAAACAAGGGCGAATGTTTAAGTTGTAATTAGTGCCTATGATTATTGTTATAGATGATAGATCTAGCTTTGTTTTAAAATTATTAATGCTTAGGAGATAATGAGTACTGAGGGTGAATGTTTAAGTTAGTGCCGATGATTGTTGTTATAGATGATGGAAATGATACTGTTATAGATGATGAATGGAGGTTTAATTGGAAATTATGAATGTTATTTATGGTTATAAGATAATGAGTACTGTTGGGAAATGTTGAAGTTGTAATTATTAGTGCATAAAATTATTGTAATAGATAATAGGTTTGATGATTGTTATATTATGGAACTTGATTTATTATTATTTTTAGTGGTTTTAGGGACTATGAGTATGGATGGAGAATCAGGTGTATGAGTCTCGTTCATATGTTACTATTAAGTACCATTATTGAGGGTGATTCTTATGTTAAATTAGAGTTTTATTGTCAATATGCTGAATGTATTTTTTATTTCAATATACTAGCGTTTGATTGTTGATAGATAAATATTTTGGGGTTTATTTCTTCACCCAGTTTCCCCATATGTCTACGATCGTCCCCTCTCCCAGCTCCCTGCTCCCAGGTAACAGAACTTAAATTTTAAATGGACTTCGATTCAGGGTGAACGTTTAAAAGAAAAAAAACTTAATGGAGTGACGATCATACCAAACTTGAGGTTTTTATTCTTTAGGCAACTTTTAAACTTTGTATTTTGTTATATGTAACCAGCCTATTTAACCTCTTTGGTTTTGAAAGTATTTCTACATGTGTTTATGTTAAACTCGTAACCTTTGTTTTGTTGGTTATCCTGAATTCCAATCTTATTTAGAGGATTTAAAAAAGTTGGATCATTTAAATCCACTATTATTTTTACTCCCATCTTATTTAATTCCATGAAATTATTTTTAATTTACCAATGTTTACCTATTAGTGTGTATTTACTTCCTGATCTTTTTAAATGCTGTGGAAAGCTAAGAGTTACACCTATTTCTTCTTGTTTTTAAAACAATTAATGATATGCACTCGTTGCTTCACAGTAATAATAATGCCTACCCTGGGTATTTTCCATCAAAATGAAGGTAGAGTGACCATAGCAAATAATAGTGGTTTATTAAGCTTTTAATCATGCTATGACATGTAGCTAAAAATGGTTTTAGGCTTCTTATTCAAATTCAGTTAAGTTTTCACTGATTAATAATTACCAGAGTGAATCAAGTATATGTGCAGTTTAGTATCTTCGTTTATATATATAGTTTAATTTTACCAGTCTTATACATATGGTAAAAGTGTAAATGATTTTGTACATACATTTTTTTTATACATAAGGTGAATAACTGTAAAATTTAAGAATATTACAGTTTTTAAAAAATAATATTTTTAAAAATGTATTTATTTATTTACTTTCATTATTTAAGAGAGTATTATATGATTTAAAAGATTTGTGTTAATTCCACACCTCAAATGTGAATAATTAATTTGACATTAAGTGTATTAAGTTGACATTTTCATGAACACAGATCTTATATTTTATTTGCATTATCAAAGATATTACCTACTAAGGTTTGAAATAGTTAAAATCTTTTTAAGCCAGCAAATTAACAAAATTAGAGGAAATCTATAAATTAATCAATAGAGATTAATAGGTAGGTATTCATTGTTTATTTGTTTTTGTTAAGCCTAAAGATGTTAAATAATATTTAGTAAGATTTTTAAGTGAGGATTTTGATAAGCAAGTTATTGAAAATTGATAACCAAATTTGGTACAATTAAGCAGTAGATCTGTGTTGTCAGTAAGGGTTGTCATACTGTCTAGTATAAGAAATTAATGCAAAAAGGGGACAAGGAGTCTCGAGTGCAGATGCAATTATTTTTAACTTAGTAAAAATAATGGAGTATTTTCAAAATATTTTAATGAAATAATAAAGCCTTATACCTCATGAATTAAATAAAAGAAAAAAAAATGCAAAGAGGGAACAAAGGGTCTCCATTGCCTCTGCAATTAACTTTTAACTTAGTAAAAATAATAGAGTTCTTTCAAAATATTCCAATTAAATAATAAAGCCTTATACCTAATGAATTAATTAAAAGAAAAAAATGCTAAAAGGGAACAAGGGGTCTCGAGTGCAGATGCAATTAATTTTTAACTTAATAAAAATAATAGAGTTCTTTCAGAATATTCCAATAAAATAATAAAGCCCTATACCTCATGAATTATATTTTTTAAAATGCAAAGAGGGAACAAAGGGTCTCCATTGCCACTTTAATTAACTTTTAACTTAGTAAAAATAATAGAGTTCTTTCAAAATATTCCAATTAAATACTAAAGCCTTATAGCTCATGAATTAGTTAAAAGAAAAAAATGCAAAAAGGGAACAAGCAGTCTCGAGTGCAGATGCAATTATTTTTAACTTAGTAAAAATAATGGAGTATTTTCAAAATATTTTAATGAAATAATAAAGCCTTATACCTCATGAATTAAATAAAAGAAAAAAAAAATGCAAAGAGGGAACAAAGGGTCTCCATTGCCTCTGCAATTAACTTTTAACTTAGTAAAAATAATAGAGTTCTTTCAAAATATTCCAATTAAATAATAAAGCCTTATACCTCATGAATTAATTAAAAAAAAAAATACAAAAGCTGGACAAAGGGTCTCTAGTGCCATTTCAATTAAATTTAACTCGATAAAAATAATAGAATTCTTTCAGAATATTCCAATTAAATAATAAAGCCTTATACCTCATGAATTAGTTAAAAGAAAAAAAATGCTAAAAGGGAACAAGGGGTCTCGAGTGCAGATGCAATTAATTTTTAACTTAATAAAAATAATAGAGTTCTTTCAGAATATTCCAATTAAATAATAAAGCCCTATACCTCATGAATTATATTTTTTAAAATGCAAAGAGGGAACAAAGGGTCTCCATTGCCACTTTAATTAACTTTTAACTTAGTAAAAATATTAGAGTTCTTTCAGAATATTCCAATTAAATACTAAAGCCTTATAGCTCATGAATTAGTTAAAAGAAAAAAAATGCAAAAAGGGAACAAGGAGTCTCGAGTGCTGATGCCATTAATTGTTAACTTAGTTATGATAATAGCGTATTTTCAGTATATTCTTATTAAATAATATAGCCTTATACTTCATGAATTAATTAAAAGAAAAAAAATGCAATGCGGGAACAAAGGGTCTCCATTGCCGTTGCAATTACTTTTTAACTTAATAAAAATAATAGAGTTCTTTCAGAATATTCCAATTAAATAATAAAGCCTTATACCTCATGAATTAATTTTTTTTAAATGCAAAGAGGGAACAAAGGATCTCCAGTGCCATTGCAATTAAATTTAACTCGATAAAAATAATAGAGTTCTTTCAGAATATTCCAATTAAATAATAAAGCCTTATACCTAATGAATTAATTAAAAGGAAAAAATGCTAAAAGGGAACAAGGGGTCTCGAGTGCAGATGCAATTAATTTTTAACTTAATAAAAATAATAGAGTTCTTTCAGAATATTCCAATAAAATAATAAAGCCCTATACCTCATGAATTATATTTTTTAAAATGCAAAGAGGATACAAAGGGTCTCCATTGCCACTTTAATTAACTTTTAACTTAGTAAAAATAATAGAGTTCTTTCAAAATATTCCAATTAAATACTAAAGCCTTATAGCTCATGAATTAGTTAAAAGAAAAAAATGCAAAAAGGGAACAAGCAGTCTCGAGTGCAGATGCAATTATTTTTAACTTAGTAAAAATAATGGAGTATTTTCAAAATATTTTAATGAAATAATAAAGCCTTATACCTCATGAATTAGTTAAAAGAAAAAAAATGCTAAAAGGGAACAAGGGGTCTCGAGTGCAGATGCAATTAATTTTTAACTTAATAAAAATAATAGAGTTCTTTCAGAATATTCCTATAAAATAATAAAGCCCTATACCTCATGAATTATATTTTTTAAAATGCAAAGAGGGAACAAAGGGTCTCCATTGCCACTTTAATTAACTTTTAACTTAGTAAAAATATTAGAGTTCTTTCAGAATATTCCAATTAAATACTAAAGCCTTATAGCTCATAAATTAGTTGAAAGAAAAAAAATGCAAAAAGGGGACAAGGGGTCTCGAGTGCTGATGCAATTAATTGTTAACTTAGTAATAATAATAGCGTATTTTCAGTATATTCTTATTAAATAATAAAGCCTTATACCTCATGAATTAATTTTTTTTTTAAATGCAAAAAGGGGACAGAGAGTCTCCAGTGCAGATGCATTTAAGGTTTAACTTAGTAAAAATAATAGAGTATTTTCAGAAAATTCCAACTATGTCCAAAGGCCTTAAATCTCATGAAATCATGAATGCATTAAAAAAAAGTTATTTTAACCTAAGTGTATAAATTATTATTTGATTACATGATTTTGACTAAGTTTAATTTTTTTTTTCATTTTAGTCTGATATCAGTGTTTCTCAAAATTTCATTGATAAATCATGCAGGAATCAAGAAATCCAGTACGAAAATACTAAAAAGCAATGGCCAAAATTAAATACACATCAAAACAGTTGTATTTATCAACGCTTGAGGCTTATTTATCAAGAAGAAGTTATGAAGTCACATGCTATTCCAGTAAGTGGTTGTGTGGAATCGATAGTTGTTATTTGACACTGTTGTAAAGTAATATGTTTCACCCTTCTGCACCATGTACCTTGCAATCCTTAAAATTTAGTTGTATGGATGACCTTTATCAACAATTCATTGGTATTATTAAGATTCTACTGTAATTGAATGAGGAACTTTCTAATTTCCTTTCTTTTTTTTTATTCTTCTGTAAGTGGCCACTGACAATCACTCCTAATAAAACTAACTAATTAATAATAATAATTAATACATAATATTTACTATAAATGATCGACTCTCTTCTAGACTTCTCTATACTCTGTTCACCTACGTGATCTTTTAACATCCTTACCTTCTTTGATGTTGAAAGCCTATTTACCAGCATACCTTTAGATAAAGCCCTCTTCATAATAGATAACAACTGGTCACTAATAGAACCCCATACCTCTCTCAACCGGTCCTCATACCTCCAATCCTTACTACTCTGTTGTGAATCTGGCTACCTTACCTTCCATGGACAGTTCTTTTACCAAATTTCTGGACTTGCCATGGGAAATCCCCTCGCTCCTGACCTCTCCAATATTGTCCTAAATGACCTTCTCGACTCAATTCTACCCCAGTTCCTTGATGATGTTTTTTTTATTAAAAAACATGTAGACGACCTCCTCCTTATTCTTAGATAAGAAATCCTTTTAAAAAACAATTTTCTTCCCTATGTTGTTAATAAACTCATCCATGACTACAAAAATAAATTTTTGATTTCAAAAATACGTCTATCCTAGCTTCTGTTCCCAACCATGATAAACGCATCCTTTCTGAAACGATCCACATCAATTTAGATTCCTCCGCTATCAATCTTAAGACCGACTCACATCACCTTTCCTCCACCTACTCCCAAATTTTTAATTTACTCAAAAAACCTTAAATTCTTTTACTTTGTTACTGCTTCCCACTTCCATTCCGTTGTATTTATATATACTCTCCCCTTTTTCTATGACACATTATGACCTCTTGACATATATTTTATTGTTATTATCTTTCTACCATTTCTCATTTCTTCAGTCATTATTACTCTTTGCTATCTCTCTTTTATCATTATCTTTAATATTTTTATACATTTTTACGTGTCATAAAATTCACCTATTTATTCATTTTCCCTCATTTTCCTATACTCTTTCTGTTAGTTACACTTTTGGCCGTTATAGATCGCTGCTAGCGCTTCCGTCTTGCTTTGTAATGTATTTTCAGTGTCGTTACACAGTTCACCCAGCCGCCTCTTCTATTAGGTTCGTACTCATCTTAATATATATATATATATATAAACTCCCCGTCAAAAGTATTGCAACGCCCATAATTCTCGAGATTTTCTTGATTTCGACCTAAATCCGTACTTTGTTTATATTTACAGTAATATTATTTACTAAATGAGATACATTAGTGACTAGACACTTCATTCTTATTCACTGTTTACCAACAAACGATAAGATTTTGGATTATTCATTTCAAATTTCCTTTCAGTCCAAGTGTATCTTTCTTGTAACTCAAGTCTGTTTCCTCTTTTCTCTTTAGTCTAGTTGAAACAATTAATTTTATCCACAATGAATCGTTTAAGCCGCGATGATTCGGTCAAAATCATCACTCCCTCTGAAGAAGGCAAATCATTGCATTACATCGCTAATCGCCTTGGGATTCACTATTCTTCCGTTTCAGGGACCATAAGAAGGTACAGGGAGACTGGTAGTCAATCGAGGCGACCAACGTCAACGCGTCCTAGGATTACTAACCCCATAGATGGCCGCTTCATTAAAATGCAAGCTCTTCGGAAGCGTAATTCTACACCTCCTTCCATTAAAAACTTGATCGCTGGTTTTTGAGGGATATCAATCTCGGATTCTACGGTCATTAGAAGACTGAGGGAGTCAAACCTCAGCTCAAGAAGGCCAGTGAAAGATCCTCTTCTCACCGCAGAACACCGCTTAAAGAGATTGAGATTTGCAATCTTGGACTGTGGAGGAGTGGAAAAAGTTGTATTCACTGATGAGACGAGAGTGAACCTTAACAGACAAGATGGACGTGAAAAAGTTTGGAGAAGGCCTGGAGAACGGTTTAGTCAATGCTGCACGTTAGAAACTGAGACATTCGGAGGAGGGTCTATCATGTTCTGGGGCAGCAAATTTTAGGAGGCATGTACTGAGTTAGTGCCAATCCTAGGAGGGTCCTTGAATGGTTTGAGGTATGTAGAAATGATTCTTCAAGATCATGTAGTGCCTTTTATGTCGTTCATAGGCTCTGAATCGTTGCTCATGCATGACAATGCCCGCCCTCACAAGGCAAGATGTGTTTCTGAGTACCTGAACACCACAAATATCCACACCATTGATTAACCAGCAAGATGTCCTGTCCTTAACCCAATCGAGCATGTTTGGGATTATCTCAAAAGAAATTTTCAGTCACGAGATTCACCTCCTACTACCCTTGAAATGCTAAAGGCAGCTGTTTTGGACGAGTGGGACAATATACCCCATGATTTTCTTCAAAACCTTTTTACAAATATGCCAAGACGAGTGGAAGCAGTCATTCAAGCCAGAGGGGATAATACGTCTTATTAAACGTAAATTAAAAATTTAGTTTGTGATTTAAAAGTTAAAATTGTCAGAAATTAAAAGTTTAGAAAGTAAGTTTTCTAACTTTTTTGTTTATTGGAAGAGATATTGTAATTTATTTTAATAAAACTTGTTTATGTCCAGTTTAAAAATGCTTAATACAGACTTCAGAACCTTTCTTTACTATGAAAAGACAGACGTTTTTGTAAAATTCAAATATTTCAAAGTGTTGCGATACTTTTGACGGGGAGTGTATATGTATATACAGGGTGTCCCGAAATTAAATGGCAAAACTTCAGGAACTTATAGGGGACTGAAAAACTAAGACAAAAAGTCCTTTAGAGATTTGCTCGTTTTTGCTTAGTTTTAGAGAAAATCGCAAAATAAGAGACAAAACAAAAATGTTACAAAAAACAAAAAAAGGTAGCGATAATCACCTTTCAAACAAAGTTTGCCAGGCTAGGCAGTGAGATATGGAAACACTTAATGTTATCCTTTACATTCTTTTATTTGCTTCCTTCTAGGATTATAATTCCTAAATCAGTCCTTAGTCAGTTACTCAGATATTTTTGTGTGAATAGCATCAGCCACAATGCCGCATACATATTCTAATGTTGAATACGCTGATATGATTTTTGTGTATGGTTTCTGTAACAGTAATGCTTTAGAAGCGGTGCAGAAGTATGCGCGTCGATTTCCAAATAAAAGAGTGCCTAATCGACGAGTCTTTTTGTTAACTTTTAATAGACTACGAGAGACTGGGTCATTCTTAATACGTAATGAAGGCGACCAATTCCAGGCAGCAGTAAGAGCAGATTATCAGAGAAGACATTGTGTCCAACGCCAATTCGATAACAATCCTGAGACTAGCATCCGAAGAGCATCTGCTGCATTATCAATATCGCGGCAAGCAATATGGCGAACTTTGAAAGGTGCTAATCGCTACCCATACCATCTTCAAAAAGTTCAGAATTTATTACCTCAAGATTATGTCAAGAGATTGAATTTTAGTAACTGGTTTCTTGAAAAAATTCGCGATGATAATTTATTTCCATTAAAAATTATATGGACCGATGAAGCTATCTTTACGAGAGGAGGAATTTTCATGTATGGGCTCTTGAAAATCCCAGAGCTATTAGAGAGAATAGGTTTCAGCATGAATTTGCTATTAACGTTTGGCTTGGAATTCGGAACGGATTACTGGTGGGACCATATTTTTTACCTGGAAGATTGAATGGTATTACATTTACACATTTTTTGGAGAATGACTTTTCTAATTATTTAGATGACATTCCCTTACAACAGCATATTGAAATGTGGTTCCAACTCGATGGATGTCCAGCTCATTATAGCAGAGTTGCTCGAGCTTGGCTGGATATAAATTATGCACAACGATGGATTGGATGTGGAGGAGTAGTACCTTGGCCACCCAGATCACCTGATATGACACCCATGGATTTCTTCGTATGGGGAACCTTGAAGCAGAAAGTTTATTCGGTGTCAATCAACTCAAGAGAGCAATTAAGAGACCGAATCATGCAGTGCACCAAATATCATCAGAACAACGTTTAGCTGCAATTTATCAAGTGAGCGCTAGATGTAATGCTTGCATTGGTGCAAGAGGACAATATTTACATTAAAAAGAACATAACATAAATATAAATGTAAATAAATAAGTATAAAAATGAAAACTCGTTTTGTTTCTTTTTTTTGCGATTTTCTCTAAAACTAAGCAAAAACGAGCAAATCTCTAAAGGACTTTTTGTCTTAGTTTTTCGGTCCCCTATAAGTTCCTGAAGTTTTGCCATTTAAATTCGGGACACCCTGTACACACATATATATATATATATATATATATATATATATATATATATATATATATAAATCTTCTCTTCATCCTTCTCCATCTCCATTCTTCACACCTATTTCTCCCTTCATCACTTTGGCATCCATCATATGTTGTAATCAAAGAGTTCATATTTAGAAGCATTATTTTTAATTTTTCAAATTTTACATCTCTATCTGTCATTCTACGAGATACCTATTCATTACTTTCTATGTAACCTCTAGGAGTCTATTATCATACATTTTATATTTTATCTGTAATTAAACTAGGTTTTCCATAATACTTTATATCTCACCATTTATATTTTAATCTTTTTCATTTTGTATCTTTCCGTTTACCTTCTCATTTTTCTTTCTCTTCGTATTATGCTTACATTATCACCCTTTTGTACATTTATTCTGTTTTTTATATACTTTATCCTTAATTATATATCTGTCACTATTTTACTTTTTTACACTCTATATGTTATTATATTCTTGGTCCTGTAACGTTTTTTTTATATTTTTTGTTTTGTTTGTTTTTTCTCTCATAGCACTGAAGATGACTTACAAAGTAGGTCGAAACGTCGGCACATATAAAATATAAGTCTTGACTTATTTGGTGTTTTCTTGACTGCACCCCCCATTCTCCATTAAACAATTAAATTTTATTCCTTCTTAAAAATAGTAGAAATTTTAAGCATATTGGGAATTATAAATCCTCATTTCCTTTTAAACATATTTATTTAAATAAATCCTAAAAAATAAAAAGGGCTGTGAGTTGTTCAGATCAATATTGTTTTAGCATACTAAAATATAGAATACATCCGTATCAATTATGTATATTGCATTAACTGATCAAAAATTTGTATTATTATTATTATTATTATAGCTCAACCTGAAAATTATTCCAGTCCATTGTCCCACTCCATTAGTACTGAAAAATCATTGTTAGCGGAAGTAATTGGTTTTTGGTGTGGTGTAGTAGTATGTTAGATCTATCAACCCTTCTTTATCACTAAAAAAAACCACTCAGGATTTCTTTCTTCCACTTGTTCCACTTATCATTATATCTGGAGTGGTTGGATTGAAATGATCGTCATTAAACCTGTAGTTTATATGCTGTCCTTAAAGAAAAATACAATTAGCTATTTCTTTCCCATTATCAACATTGTACAATCTGGAATTTTTGTGGCCATCTTGGATTCATATTTAATGTTTTTTATGCCTACATTGTAATATTTATATATTACAATATTTGTCTGTACTGCTTAACCTTTTTATATTTGTAGTATAAAGGAGTTATTTAATAATGAGGTTGTATTTGTAATGTAGAAATATTAAAATATACTGTAAAAATTAGAAAAATATTTTAATTTGTGATACCATCTACCTACCAATACTTGAACATCTATTATTTGCTTTTACACCATTTTATATTAAAAAATGAGGTATAGAAAGATTTTGTATGCTGTTTCACTTATGCAGATACTTAGTGTAAAGCAGTGCTACCCTACACAAGCAAAAGATGTGCCACATTGGGCTGCCATCCCAAGTGTGATGCCTTAGTAATTTTTATACCCAAAAAATGACAATTAATTGTTAAACATATCTTTTTACCTCATTGTTGTTAGATAACCTTCATTATGTTTGGCAGCAATGAATCATGACAATATATGTTGACAATTGTTACTATGCATAATCCAAGAGCCAAGACAAAAATTTGTGTCCTACTTAAATAAAAAAAAATATTCAGATACCAATATCCATCCTCTGTTTTTAATTTTCATTTTTCCTCAAATTCTAGCTAGGCATGTCAAAATGATCATCAAAAGAAAATACAAAATATGTATCAACAGTATTATTTGAAGATGATTTATTTCAAACACAAAAAAATTCACATCACACATATCCCAAAATCATTTTCTGCTTAATTTAAGAAGTTGTATAGTACAGATAGAGAACATTCAAAATCCACATTTTTTTTTATCATACAATGCCCTTTTGAAGTGGATTTACTACAAACACACTTGAAACCACACTCCTCCCAGGTGCTTAAATGCTTTATTTTCTCAAGTTAAAATGGAACTTCAAAAATCCTGAATTTCTATGTGATAATGCACATCCTTTAGATTCTAAAAGTTGTGATTGACTGGCAATAGGTGAGATTAATTAAAATTGGCTTTGAATAAATAATGAAAATATTGATATTATTTTGATGGTTGTACAGAAGGAATAAACAGAATAAAAAATAATAATCAAAATATGGTAAAAGTTAGTATTATTTTATTATATTATATTATTATTATATGTATAGTATTGAAAATATTATGTTAGAAATTGTTGGGCACAAACTAGAATTTCGAAGTTAGTCTTCCAATTTGAGTTGGCAGATTAGTGTAATGCTAAGGATGGATTTTGAATAAATCAACAACTGAAAGTTTTCTCTAACTATGACCCAAATTTTTACTTTGGTTCTTGTACTAACAGGTTTGGATGTCTTTTTTGGACTTTACATCTTTACATCTATTATCTTTTATAAGAAAATTATTGCTAATAATAAAGTAATGCTTTTTAGCAGCCATGGGAGGAGTAGAGGGGAGAGTCACTCTCTCCAATAATTGGAATAATTTAGACTGAGAGCCTTCTATAACTATGGTAAAACATTTTCCTCAAAGAGTTCCTAACATTTAAAACCAATACCAATACCTTTTTGGTTGAGAAATTGGGATTTTATTGATTTTATATATTATAATAGTATAAAAAAGAAAAATTGATAACTAGAGTCAACATTTCCAAAGTTAATTGAAATGTTTGAATCTAAAATAGTTAGGGAAAAATACAATATTTTGTACTATAGTTGGAACATTCAGTCAAGAATGGTGGGGAATTTTAGACATTAGACCCTCTAATAAATAGTTGACACATCCCTTGTAACCAGTTTATATAAATAAATAATACATACATAAACAATAATTTTCATTTAGATGTATCATCTATTATTAGTATAAATTATGGAAAACTTAGATTTATGATAAAATAATATGCAGTTTCATTTTTAATCATAATGGTAACTGCAATAATATATATATATATATATATATATATATATATATATATATATATATATATATATATAGGTGTATGTGTGTGTGTGCATGTAATGTGCATATATAAGAATAAGAACACGGTTTAGTGAACTCCACATCAATCCCTAAGTCGACCTATTAGATGTTTACCAGTCGGTAAATGTGTATTAACTTTTTAGTAATTCATTTGTTACTAAGCCCAATAACTTTACTAGCCTATCTCAACCTTCATGACGCTATCACTTAAATTATATTAACTAGGGTGCATGCTGTGCGATTCCATAGTAATGCAATCTCCTAAATTCTTTTTCAGACAATTATTCAATCTATCTATATATATGGTCTTGGCCTCCTCTAGGAGCTTCTGCCATCCAGCTCGATCCATTGCTGCTGCTCTCCAGTTTGGTGTGCCTAGCAATAGTCTGGAGTCAGTCGCCACACTATCCATCCACCTCAGTCTTGGTCTGCCTCTCCTTCTGGTATTGTTAATCCTAAGGATTCTTTTAGGAATTTCACCTTCCTCCATCCGAATCACATGGCCGGCCCAACTTAATCTTCCCAGTTTTATGAAGTCGATGACATTCAAGTCATTATACAGGGCGTATAACTCCTGGTTCTATCGTCTCCTCCAAACTTCTCCTTCCTTTACAGGGCCCTATATTCGTCACAAAATTTTCAGTTCGAATATAAGGAGGTTATTCTCATCAGCCTTTGTCATCATCCATGTCTGTGAGGCCTAGGTTAACACAGGTCTAATCAAAGTTTTATACAATCGTGCTTTAGTCTGCCTCATGAGTAGATGGCTTCTGATCTGCCTCCTCAAGCCAAAATTGCAACGGTTGGCTGCCACAATCCTTTTTCCTATTTCCTTGGACATGTTGTTGGTCGATGTTACTAGGAATCTGAGATAGGTGAACTCCTGCACTCTTTCAAAAAAAAGGGCTTATTTAAAATAAGGCTTATATAACTTTCACCTTGCTGAGCTCCGTCAGCCTTTACCTCCATATATTTCGTTTTGGCCTTATTCACCTCAAGGCCCCACAGCAAAGCTGCCTGTTGGATTGCCAGAAAAGCACTACTTTGTACTAATTCTTCAAGAGCTTTGTAGATTTTAGATCTATTAATGCTATCATACGCATTCTTGAAATCAACAAAAAGATAGTAGGTTGACATGATGTAATACAATCCCTCTTTCCATGATAGTACTCAGAGAAAAAATTGGTCCACTGTAGATTTCCCATTTCTAAAGCCAGTTTCCCACAATTTGCTCTGCATAGGAACACAATCGTTTGAAGAGAATTCCGGATAGAATTTTATACGCCGTTGGTAGGAGCGATATCCTCCTGTAATTGTTGCAATCAACAAACCCTTTTTGTAGATCGGGAAAATTGCTCCTTTTTTCCATTCTGCTAGCATCTTTCCATCTACCCAGGCTGTAATGCAAATCAAATTAAAAAGGTCTTTATGCAATTGTTCACCTCCATATTTAAAAAGCTCAACTGGAAGGCCATCCAAACCCGGACTTTTATTATTCTTCATTTGATGGATCATATCCATAACCTCTTCAAAGTCTGGAGGGGGTTCATTCTCTTCTTCTGAATTCTCGTTTTGAATTTTCTGTCTGGCATCTTCCTCTGCGTCTTCCATGGTAGGGTTATTAAGCAGAACTTTGAAGAGGCGCACCCATCTTTGGAGAATTTCTTCTTTCCTCGCAAGCAGTGAACCATCCTCGCTCTTGCAGGGAATTGAAGTTGGCTTGAAATCGGCTCTTTCCTGATTGACTCTACGATAAAAGAGCCTGCTGTCATTTGATCTTCGTAGTTCCTCGATTTCCTCCAATTTTTTCCTTTCCCAAATTTTCTTCTTCTTTTTATGAAGCTTCTTCTCCACCTACCGCAAGGTTCTGTATTCTTCTGACACTAGCCTGATAAATCTCCTGTGGACCATCGATTTGTAGGCTCAGTTTAGCTGCCTGGCATTCTAAATCAAACCAGTCATCTCTGGCTTTTCTCAATTCATTTCCTAACTCCTTTTCTGTGGCCCTCATTATAGCTTCTTTCAGGATCCTCCATTCCTCTTAGGATCATTGTCCATTTATTTCGTTACACTGTTCATCTGGTGGCTGAACTGTTACTTATATTTTTGGCGAGTTTCGGGGTCCTTCAACTTATAAGCATTAATTTTTTTACCGGCCTTCCTTCTTACTATGTGGCTATTGGAGATTCTAGCTCTTATTCTGGAAATTACCAAGAAATGATCCAAATCCATGTTAGCGTGCCGAAATGTTCTACTGCTGATGAGGTTGGATTTGTGACGAGACGATATAAGCATGTGGTCAACTTGGTTGAAAGTTTTACCATCTGGAGATCTCCATGTATGAATCCTTTTGCCAGGAAATAAGGTACTCCCAATCATCAAATCCCTTGAAAAGGCAAAGTTAATTAATTGCTTTCCATTCTCATTGCTTTCTTAATGGAGGCTCCATTTCCCAATGGTAGGGCGATATATTTCTTCTTGGCTGACCTTAGCATTGAAGTCTCCTAGCAGTATTTTTCTATCACTTCGAGGGCACCTGTTGTGTTCTCTCTCTAATGCATTGTAGAAATTTTTTTTTCCTCCTCAGCAGATTTTTCTGTGGGAGCATGGCAATTAATCATACTTATATTATAAAAGAGACCTTTGATCCTTAGACTCACGACAGCATAATCTATGACTCGTTCTCAACAAACCCCTTACCAAGCATGCGGTTTTTACTGTGGCAGCTGTAATAGACTGTGTGTTACCTTTTCTCCAGAATTCCTGCCCCAATCCAACGAACTTCCTGGATCACAGTGAGGTCAATCTTGTATCTGTAAATTAGTTTCAAGAGGGCTTGTAGTCCTCCAGGTCTATTAAGAGTTAAAACATTTCAATGTCCAATTATTATGTCCTTATGACGGTTACTTGGTCTTTTACCATAAATAAATCTGGCATTATCTCTTTGAGGCTTCACAATAATGGTAGTTTAAGGGGAGGAGGTTATTAGCCCATACTCTGCCTCCGAGTCAGGTGGAGGGGCTGCCTCCTCGGAACATCCTGACATACTCCCCCATCCCCATGAAAAGTGTTACCCAGCATGGAATAGATAAGTTAAAATACTGTGGATAAATAAAAGAACCTCAAGGCTGTAAGGTACTATGGACACCCTGTATATTTCTCACACAGTCCACTTATCTCCAGGTATCGATCTGAATGTGCAGGATTATGACTCTCTCACAGGCAGTTCAAGATACCTTGTGTCTGTGTGGGGGGGATGATAAATCATGAGATGAGTATCAACATGAAAGAAATGGATTATCTGCTCTATTCATTAGAAGGATCATTGCCTTAATTGTAACAACTACTCAGCCTCATCCTTACTGACCTCCAGATATAAAGGATTCTCAAATCTCTTCCTCTATGCCAATAGATCTATTAGCCCCTACCTATTTTGATTTTGACTGAACAATGATAGTAGGTGGAAGTTTCTGGTAGAGGACTACAAACGGCAATGGGTTTCGTCCGGAGATAAAAAACGTTTTCTAAAATTCTATGCTCTAAAATCCTTTTCTGGTTTTTTTATTTGTATATATTCCACCACAGTTTTTCTCTAATTCTCTACATTATATAATAGTCTTATTTAATATGTTTATCTTTTCTGGATTCTGTATTACGTCAAGCAAATTTCAACTCAGTGATTATTAGTCAGATTTATCTCTTAGATAGAGTAATAGTATTGTTAAGAGTATCTCTTAGATGCACAACTATTGTAAAGAGTAAGAATACATTGGTTTCTCATAGCACCTTCGATATATTTCCTGAAGGCCTTAAAGTCTTCTGCTTTCATTTTAACCTGGATATGAAAGGACTTTCTATATTGGTGGAATAGGAGTTTTTCAATAACCAAATAGTTCCCTCTGTAGCCATTAGTTGATATATACTACTCATCTAAAGACCTGTGTAAACTTGGTTACTTGCAGGATAAATATATTGTGTGTGAGTCAACACATAAATGAGAGGGGGTCTATTATCTTTATTATCTCTCCTTCAATCAAAATGGGATTAACATTGTTAAATCCGGATCCATCTCAGAGTAACCACAAAATAACACCCCAAATGTTAATAAAATCAAGCAGGTTTCTGAAAAAAATGATATTAACATTTTAATACCTATATACACTATTAAAATGGGAGATATTAGGAACATTTCAAATGATAATATTATCACTACTGTTAGTTTTGTTAAAAACATTTTGATGCCTATATACACACTAGTCCATTGGGAAATATTGATAACATTAAGTGTATTAGATGTTTGCAAATGTTGATAATAAATGTTATTAACATTATATAATTTTCTTAGAAAAATATTTATAGCATATAAATAACATGCTACGAGAAACCTTAACATTTCATATTCGTAGATTTAGAATTAATTTAGATTATAGATTATAGAATTAATTATTTTAATTAGAATTTGATACATTCACATTATATTTATCTTGTACTTAATATTTTTTCAGCAACTGCATGGTACTTCCTATTTATTGGATAAGCTTCTTCAAAGAGAAACATTGAATATGGTTATAATCACATTATACCCTTATAGCAAAGGCTACTCTTTAAGTTTTTGTGGAACAGATGGCCAGACATTTCAGGTATTAAAAGAAAAAAGAAAAAAAAGATACTTATAACAGAATGTACTTATAATATTTACAATTTCTTAGTATATCATTCAAGCATAAATTACTCTTTTCTGGTATCTCTATGTATAGTGATGAAATATTATTTAAATAAACAGTGAAAAAGATTCCTTTATGAATGTCTTCAAGGTATATAGTGATAGGGGAAATTCAGGTAATTTTTTAATTCTGGAATTGTCTGGAAATCCAAAAAAATAAACTGAGGAAAAACTTGTGAGAAAATTAACAGTTAATACTAAAAAAATAGGTATGATAGTGATTATTTTATCTAATTTTAAACAAAGACTGGCCCAGTAGACTCAGAGAAAATCCTGGGGAGACCTTTTTTTTTTTTTTTTTTAGTCCATCTTGAATCTTATAACTGAATCATATTTTTTGTAGCCCAGCCAAATCATACTTAAATGGGAGACAAATTCTAAGTTTTAAAACTTGGTACAGTTATTCCTTGGTATCTAAGAATGAGAGAATAAAAAGATGCCATGTGATGAAGAGGTGACACAAGAGATGCACATATATCGTGAAAAATGTTACTCATGAAAAACAATATTGAAATAAAAATTATAACTGAAAAAAAATTCCAGAAAAATGGTGAAATCCATTTTTATGTAGGATCAGTAGTTTCTGTCAGTTGAGGAATTAATATTTAATAAAAAATGGTGATTTATTTATAACTAGGTATATCCAACTCCCTACTAATTATTATCATATTCTGTCTTTTTTGAACCGCCTATGCAATGGAGGAAGAATTCTGCACATCCCTCTGGTCTGTCATCAACTGTCCTCTTCTAGTCCCGTTATCCTTTGAGAAAAGGAGACTCCAGTTCTTTTCCAATCCTTCTTCATCTCTGCTTCCCACTTCTTTCTGGGTCATCCTCTTCCTTTTTTTCTGCCCACTTTGGCTCGGTAGGTCTCACTAGCAATTCTGTTAGATTTCATCCACAGGAGGTGTCCAAGCCATCTCATTTGGTTTTCTTCTATTACCTCTTAGGCTGGCTTAATGTTTAGGTTCGAACTGATAGTGCTGTTCCAGACTAAGTCTCTTTTTTTGCCCTCAATCTTCCTGAGAAATCTCATTTCTGCTACTTATATTCTGGATTGGGGCTTCTTTGTCTGAGTCTATGATTCTGAATAGTAAGTGAGGATAGGGAGGAATGTTGAATTGAATATATACAGCTACTTTTGTTTCCTTTTCAACTTCCCTGCATTATTATGACCCCCATTATTCTCCTTGGTTTCTCTCCTGCCTTCATCGCTTTTGTTTTAGTAAGGTTTATGATCAAATTAATTGCCAGCAATTATTCTTTTAACCTGCTGACATTTACTACAACTGAAAAATTGGCATAAATATTGGTAATTATCCATGGTTTCAACTGTTTTTTAAAATCTGATTAAAAGTAATGTTATAGCAGATAAGATGTTTTATCGTTACAATATTAATTATTTTCTTAATCTCCAACCTGGTACACACAGTTTAGATGTCAGTATGATTACTGACGTACTTAAGAACCTCACCGTTGAAGTGTTGGCATGATATACCAACAAATGATGAACATATTTCAAAATAAAAACTAGTTTCAGGAAAAGTATGTTTTTTTATGTTGCACAGATTAACTAAAATAACAAAAAATAAATATTCATTTATACATGAAAAAAAAATTGTTTAAAAAAATTGTTTCCCTGTCTGAGATAGTTTCACTGGAAACAATTTTAATTTAAAATTTTTATTTTATTAATTATAATAATATTATGTATATGTGTGTAATATATATATATATATTGTGTGTGTGTGTGTGTGTGTGTTTTTGTGTGTGTGTGTGGGTGTGTGCGTATATTCATGTAACTTGGAAAGAATATATAGAATATGTAATTTTTTTTTTAAAGAAACTTTTTGCTTGATGAAATTATCATTGTTAGACTAATAGACTAAAAATGAAAGAAAAAAGTTGACTTAGAGTTTGAAAACCATTATATTTATTTAAGTTAGGAATCAGGTTTCACTTCTTTACTGATTTTTTAGGCCACTTTTAAATTTTTGTTCTTTTAGGAAACTTTTCAATGACTTATAGTGATTCCCAGATATTTTAATATTGCCACCCTGTCAAAATGGTATAGAAATATTAATTAATAGTTTAGAAATAAGGTTAGAAATATTAATTTTCACCCCCACCTTTCTTACCCCTTCTTCACTCTTCTTGAATAATTCATGAAGAGTGTTTACTGTTCTGCTATAATCACTACACCTTCAGCGAAGGGTAAGTTTTTTGTGAGTTTATTGTATGTACATCACCTTTGGTTTTTGTTTATTGTCCTCATTATAACTTCCGGTGTTAAGTTATAGCATACTCTGGAAAGATCTTATTTTGCTCCATTCTTGTAATTAACCTTTACTAGAAAATTATTACTACTGTATTCTGCTACTCGATTATTCCTTAATTTTCAATATCGCTGTGGTGTTCATTAGCTACCATTATGTGATTAATATGATTCCTAGTTTTTCAGGTATAAGCAAGTTTCAAAATGTACCCTTTTATGTTTGAATGTATACTTGAGATTTATATGTTTTTGGTGGTAGCAAAGTTTACTGCCTTGTGATCATTGTCATTGGTATGTTCAGTTGGTGCATAGACATTACTGATCCATTAATGATTTTTGCTTTTCATTTTAGTGGGAAATTCCTCTCACTTATCTGATGTTTCTTTTTTACTATGGATCATATCCTAAATATGTTGGATTAATGGCCATTGTAGTAAAGGATGTACTTGTAGAATTATAATGTAATAGTTTTCTATCCTACTTCTTGCAATGTAACTATATCCATGTTATACTTTTCTAACCTTTAAAAATTCGACTCTTTGCCACCTCTATTAAGCTGCGAATGTTTCATGTTCCTATTATGAAAATTCCATGTACATTTCAGGCTGAATTGTTTACCATATATCAATCCAATTCTAAATCATTTTTAAGGTTTCATAATACAATTTGTTTAAGAAGGGCATGTTATTGGCCCAATGTCCTCGAGTCAGAGTATCTTGATCTGCATCTCTATTCACAGCCATTATAAAAGGAAAATAGCTCTTGGGTATGTAATGACTTATATTATTTTGCTGAATATAGAGTACTGAATGAGTGCTTGTGTAAGTGCTCACCCAGCTTAGGGACTCAATGGCTATTTTCAGCGTGATAGCTGAGCTATGATGTCATTATTCCATTCCCTTAAGAACTATCTTATTAAGGCATCTATGAATTTCCAGATTCTTATTTTATTTTCAAATTATTGTTTAGAAAAAAAGGTATTGCTTTATTTATGATCCTATTAATAATTTTTTAGTCAAACTTCCTGAAAGGATTTGCAGCACTAGTATGAACAAATTGAAATAGTAGTGTTTATAAATAAAATATATTATAAAGTTATTTATAATATATGTAAGGTTACTTGAGCAACCTTGTGTTATTTTATTTTTATATCATCTGTGCTATTATTATCTTCATTGATTGTAGACAAATGTTAGCTTAACTTACTCTGTTGAATTTACGTGTAATTCAATTCTTTATTATTACTGAAATAAATCACGTTTTAAAAGATCTTACAAATTAAATTAAACGTAAATTCAACAGAGTAAGTTAAGCTAACATTTGTCTATAATCAATGAAGATAATAATAGCACAGATGATATAAAAATAAAATAACACAAGGTTGCTCAAATAACCTTACTTCCCGCCGCCGCCTCAAGCAGCGACCTCAGAGGGGTAGGTGTAAGGTTACTTGAGCAACCTTGTGTTATTTTATTTTTATATCATCTGTGCTATTATTATCTTCATTGATTATAGACAAACGTTAGCTTAACTTACTTTGTTGAATTTATGTGTAATTTAATTCTTTATTATTACTGAAATAAATCACGTTTTAAAAGATCTTACATATATCGTTCTTTATTAATATAGAATTTGTAATGGCTTTAATTTACAACATTATATTTTCATAAAAGTATTAAAATCATTTCTTAAATTTTTTTTTTTTAAACTTTAAAAAAGTTTTTTGTAGGAATCTCAACGAACATATGCCCAAGATCTTCTACTAGATTATATTGACAAAGAAGAGCTTCCTCCTACCTTTATAGATTATTGGGAACAAACATTTCCTGAATTATTTTATAATGGATGTGTTATTGTAAAAGTTAAAGATGTACGATATACATTGGAGCCACAAGTACGCCATGTACTTCTTAAACCTCATACTCAAGTAAGGTTTACCTGCTTCTGTTTATATATATATGTTTTGCCATAAGTAGTAGGTTTTTGTCATCAGGGAAATTAGGATCTCATGGTCTTATTCTTCATTGATCAACCCTAATGAAGGATAACAAATTAAACCAAGTGCTGTTACATATTAAGTAGTATTTTACATTAAAATTATTTCTGATCACACGCCTAACATAATCACATTATCTTCATTACTAATTTTGAGCTGTGCAGTTGTTACTGTGAACTAATTGCATGTTTAATTTTTGTTTGTACTTGTTTGGATACTGTATAATCTAAATTATTAATTTTCAGAATATTTAATTATTATTTTTTCTTTTATGTTTTCTCTGTATTAACAGTAAAACTAGGTTTATTGAAAGTTTATAGAATTTTAAATAAATTTGAGACTATTATTTTAATTTTGATTTGATTATTTGGTGATAAATATGGGAGTATTAATATAAACTAAACCAACCATTATTGGTAGTAATTTTAATAATAATCTTGATATTATTTTATACACTATACATTGAATACTTAGTTCATATATATTAGTGTAATTAAAGTTTACTACTTAGTCTGTTGCATTGAGCATTCTTTAAAATGCTTTTTTTTTAATTATTATTATTATTGAACTTATTGCCTTCATCAAAACAAGGTATTTAATTGTTATAAGTATACAGGAATTAACACCTTGACTGCCAACTATGAGATAACTCGTAGATTGCATTCTTTTCTAGGACGCCAATTACAAGTTATCTCATTCTGTGTTTACTTGCTATTTTTGTGCAGCTACAATTGAATTCAATGCACTAGAATTAGAGTTTTTAATAATATAATGTGATTAAATCAAATTGTCATTTAAGGCTAGATTTCTGAAAATTGCCGTGGCATTCAAGGTGTTAAGCCTGATAATAGATTGTGGAGGAACTATCCATTTGTAGTATTTCAATGATAGGCCAGCAGCCAGGAGTTTGAGGGTCCCAAAAAATCGAAGAGAGTTGCATTTTTGATATGTTGTAAGGGCATGTCTGAGTAGTGTAAATCCAATTTTGCAACCAACAAAACAGGTGGGAAAACTTTTGGTGGCCGAAAAACCTTGAAATATTCGGTGTTATTTCAGTTTTTATTTTACATTTTAAAGTTTTTCAGGTTTTACTTTACATTTTAAAGTAGATTAAATTTGCTACAATTTGAATCCAACCGCAGTTCTGTAGGTCTAATAGATTCTGAGTTAAGCCCCTTTGAAAATTGGTCTTTTTTTCCAAAAAGTCCGTATTTTAAGTTTTGGCCGTCTTTCTTGAGAAACACCGGCCACCAAATATTTTCCCATCTGTTTTTTGAGGTAGCAAACTTGGATTTCCACTAGTCAGACATTAGAATAAAAACCATACTTCGTCATTATTTAACAATAAAACAATAAACTAAAAAACTAGATACTTATTGAATTTATGAAAAAAAAATAAGCTGAGCTTTGAAAAAAATCGGAAATTGTAGTTTGTATACCTGAAAACGACACTTTATCCAATGCATCATCCAATACTTAACCTAGTACAACAGAAGACGAAACCTATTGCACAAGTGTTGGCAGAAACTGAAACAAACTAGAAACAAATGTGAGTGGAGGAGTTAAAGGATTACTTGAGTAAAAAAGCTGTTCTGAGAATGACAATGCTTCTCAGAACGAGCTGTTCAGGCTAAACGGTTCATATTTAACGAATTGACTTTGATATGTAGAGGTTTTCCTACAAAAACTTCATTTTGTAGAGGTGCAGTGTAAGCTAAGGAATCTTGGAAAATTCGATGTATCAAGGTCTTCTAACCAACCAAACCAATCCTTCGTAATGTAGAGGTAAAAATAACGTAGAAAAGTTAGGCAGATTCAAGGGGTATAGAAAAACTTCGATTTATCAAGGAATTCGCTATATCGAGGTTCGACTGTATTATAAACTAGTGAGTTTTTATTGATATATTGCTTCTGATTAAAGGAGTTATATCTATTTTGGCCTATTATGGAACAAATTAAATATTCAAGTTATCATGGATAATTTATTTGTTTATGGACTTGAATAAATTTGATGGTTTTGTGCAACCCGTAAGCTCAATGCCACATGTCCAAACAGGCCTGAAGTGGTAATGGTTTTTTGTAGTAAATTGGAACTTTGTTGGGGTTGTGAAGTAAGTGGTCATAAAAGAATCTGAGCAGTTTCTCATTTTTCATTTTTATTGTCATGAGGATTCTATATATCATGCTTGTAAAATGATGTCCTTAGTCTCTGATAGATACTTAATACTTGCTGATTTACTGTGCTGGGGTTCCTGGATTCAAATGCAGCCGTGATAGTTAAATTATTTAATCTTTTAACACCTGTCAATAAACTCTGTGAGTTTTGCAGACTCTTGGTGATGGCCCAACCTCTATAAAGTTGGTACCGTCAATTGAGGGGAAACTTGGCGGTTGAGCATGATCTCAACCCAATCACCTCCCTGCACAACCGTTGTCTTAGAAACATTACAGTCTCTACCATGTCTTGAACCCAATACTCTTCATGGGTTGGTTTGCAGTGGTACTGTTTTTTTTTTTTTTGTTTTTTTTTTATACTTAATAGGTACTACTTTTATTTGTTACGACTTTTTTCATATTTAACTGATGAACAAATTTCATCCTCACTGTTTCTTGGATCTTTAATTGATTTCTGTTTAGTATAATATTTTTTTTATTTTTTCAGAGTATAATTAATGATATAAATTTAATTATTTTTGATGAAAGTCAAGTTTGGTCAACAGAAGACAAATTATCAGTTGAAATGTCCATTGTGAATGCAGTCCAGAATCCACTTTGTCTTGACCCATCTTTAGAAACTGGAATCAGGAGATTTCATTCACATTATGCGAGGAATGCTTTAAATACTGTACCTGTACGCTCATCTGTTGTAAAGCATTCTCAGGTAGTGTTGTTTATTTTATTACTATTATTAAATTTGAGTTTTTCTTTTTTCTTTAAAGAAAGGAATAAAATCTAGTCTATAATACAAAGATAGAATACCATTGTAAAATAAAATAAAAAGCGGAGACCTTATTTATTTAGAGTATTTAGGAGCCAATCGGTATAAATCACAGAACCATAAAAAACAAGATAATTGTGTATTTTATAAGTTTAGCTCAGAAAAATTCTAGGATTATATAATTTTTTAAATTTATAAGTAATATTTTTTTAAAAGAATTTAAAAAAGTAAAAATCAATAGTTTAAAAAATAACTTTGATTTATCAAACATAAAAATTTTGATTTAACATAAAATATGTGATGCCTCTAAACCCCTTAATATATTTAATTTGATTTAATTTAAAGTATTCATCAATGTTGCTATTACTCTGCAGGACTGTGAATTTATATGTATGTATATACAAGAGGATATTGCACAGTATTGATCAAATCAGCAGGACTTACTATTGAAGCCCTTGTAATTGTACGATTGACTTGGGTTCATCTTTGGTTATACTAAAAATAAAATAAATATTTCAATAGTTATTTAATGTAAAGCTCGCTACAAACTTGGCTAGAACGGTTTGCCAGCACCCCTTAAGCAGACCACATTTACTATGCTGTAGAATATTTGTTCTCCCATTGTTCCATGCCATTGTTCTCTGACATTTAGAGAGCTTAAGTCAACAAACACTATTCAATTAGAAAGCAAAAAAATATTATCATTAGTCAGCGAATAAAATAACGACAAAATTGAAATCTAGTTGATTTTAAAAAAAAAAAAGAAGACATTTCTGAGTGGTACACAACAAAAAACATATTTTTATTGATATTAGAATGTATTTTTTTTAATCTATGAATTTGGCCATCTATGGACCGCACATAACTCAAGACTTATGGCGTCTCTTTTTCTTCTTCTCTTTCCAGTACTTCTTCATTTTCTCTCCAACTGCTCATCTCTTATCATCTATCCACACTTTCTTCAGTTGAGGCTTAGACTTGTCTTCTTCATAGGTTGCATTTTCTATCAATAGCCTGAAGTGGTTCTTGTCAAATATTATTTCTTCTGTAACACCTATATTGTTGACATCTTCCTTCACGGCTTCTATCCATTCTACTGTTTTCTTCAGTTTGTTACCATAATCAAAAATCTTCTTTGCAATACATGTTTCTTCCATTCTTTTTAAATGTCCATACAGTTTTAGCCTTCTCTTCCTCATTGTATCTGTGATTTTTTTCTATGTTTTTATACATATCTTCATTTCTCCTTTTAATCCATATATATTCTCTGGCCAGAGACGGCAGGCAGTCAACACCTCTCTCCTTACTTCATTGCTCTTTCATTTTCTCTCCATCTTTTTTCTTTTCAATTAAGCGGTTAAATTATCATTGTTTAGAAGTGTTAAAGTGTTTAACTATCAGTGGAACTAATTGTTTACAAGTGAGTCGCGAGTGAAGATACAGAGCTAATCCTAGAGCTACAGAGGATTATAGTACACTAGGACCTAAAAAGAATAGAAACATACAAGCGTGAGTTATTATTATATTTTTTCATTTTATCAAATAAATAAATTAAAATGGCCCAATGTTCAATCTGCAAATCAAATGTGACTAGAGATGACAAAAATAATTTATCATGCATTAAATGTCGCATGATTTTTCACGGTCGATGCGTCAATATCGACGATAAGGAATTAGAGGCCGCGAAAAATAAAAAAAATTGGGTCTGCAATAATTGTGACCAATTGAAAACAACTGGCCTGCAGGAAAAAAAACCAGCCCCACCAGAAGTCCTGTGAAGGAAGTATCGGAGCCTTCCGCAAGTGATATTCTAGCGGCGGTAAACAAAATGAATACAGAGATCACATCACTAAAAGCATCATTAGACAAATATGGTGAGCTCAGTTTCGAGCTCAATGACCGGCTTTCTAAAATTGAGAACCACCTCGAAGGGCAGGCTAAATTCATCGAGGACCTGATATCAGAAAACAAGGCCCTCAAAACTAAGGTGGGCGACTTGGAGGTCCGCCTTAATAAGGCGGAACAAGGCCTTTTATGCAGGTCCGTAGAGATCCGTGGCATTCCAGTCCGATCAGGCGAAATCCCCGCAGCACTGGTGGTTAATGTCGGAGCGAGTCTCGGGCTGAAGGTGGCGGTTGATGACCTTGACTTCGTTGAGCATCACAGGCCGCGGAAGGATGACCCACGACCACCAGTTATCGCCAGGTTTGTCCGGCAGTCTTTGCGTGACGACATAGTTCAGTGCCAGAAGGTAAAAAGGGACTTGTCAACCCGGGACATTGGCTGGGAGGAGAACGATTTCCACCGGATTTACCTGGGGGAAGAAATGTCTCCTGCTAACAGACGTCTGTACTGGTTGGCCCGACAGAAGAGAGTGGCTGGGAAGCTGAAGTACGTCTGGTTCGCCAGTGGTAGAGTGCCGTCATCCTTCCGGTCATCCTGTCATTTATATCGACCATCCATCCGACTTAGATGTGTACTGCTGACCCTGCGGCACCCATCCGCTGTTTATTGGCTTCCCGTTGGATCTTTCACTGCTTCTCAATAACAAATTTACTTTTTTTGTTTGTTGTTTTATCTACTAATATTTTTTTTTTTTTTTTAGGTTATGCTATATTTTTTCCTTTTAATACTTCAAATTTTACAACACAATCGGCTAACCTTGGACTTATTGTAATTCTAAATACCCAAACTGTAATTTTTAATTTTTACATCGGTTCATCCATTAAAATACTCTTTACTTCAGGATCTTTCCATCTCATTCTGATAATTCATCGATTACCAAATCCATATGTCTAATCTCCTGATCTCCTGTCAAGTTAATTCCCAATCCCTGCCTGCCCATTTTGACGAATTTCAAGAATATTTCACCCACAATTTTTATCATATTATCGCAGTATCTGAAACTTCGCTTAAACCACATATTCCTTCCTCCTCCATCACCCTACCTGACTATACCTTTCTCCGCCATGACCAAGATAACCGGACTGGTGGAGGAGTAGGTCTTTATGTCCATCAAACCCTAAAAGCCCGAATCCTTGAATCCTCTCTTCCATCCGAAATCCCTCATATTGAATTCCTTCTCTCCGAAATTTCCTGTAATGGACAACCGCTCCTTTACGTAGTTGTATACCGGCCTCCTTTAGTGCCTTTTGACTCTTCCCTTGAATCTATCCTTTACAACTATATTCCCTTCTATAACCATATAATTATTTCTGGCGATTTCAACACCAATCTCCTTGTTAAAACAAATGACACCCTATACCTGGAAAATCTCTTCCACTCCCTAAATCTCTCCATTGTTCCGTTTTCTCCTACCCATCATACCCACCGATCAGACACATGGTTAGATCTGTATTTCATCGATTCTCCTCAGAAGCTATTCTCTTCTTCTCAATTGCCCGTCCCGTTTCTTTCTTCCCATGACCTAATCCAAATCACATATAATATCCAAACTCTGTACAAACTATCTAAAACCTTTACCTTCCGCAACCTTGATGCCATCAGTCGTGAAAGCATCTTGCCTTCCCTTGAATCCCTGAATTGGGGTGATATTTATTCCTGTCCCACCATTGATTCAATGGTTGACACACTCACTTCCTATCTTATTAGTATCCTGGACACCCATGCTCCTCTCAAAACTACAACCCTCCGTCGATTACCAGCTCCTTGGATGGATCAAAATATAAAAGAACTGCAGAGGAAGCAGAGGATGCAGCTCGCAGACGGTACAGACGGACAAAACGGACCGACTATTTTCAAGCGTTTAGGACTCTTCGCAACTTAACGCAATCCACAATAAGGCAGGCGAAATCCAAGTACTTCCATGAAGCCCTTTCCTCTGCGCCCGATCCTAAATCCAAATGGCTAATCCTTCGGAAACTCTCACTTTATAAATCCCCTTCACCAGTAGTCTTTCCGGTCTCACCTGATGAATTGAACACCCATTTTTTGTCTTTCTCTTCTAACTCACGATCTACTTCTCCTACTTTCCCATTAGCACCATCATTCAACCACAACAACTTTTATTTCTCCGACATTTCACCCACCGACCTTCTTTCCTCCCTATTGAAATCCCACTCTCATTCCATCGGTTCTGACGGCGTTCCCGTCAAATTGTTAAAAACATGCATCCCCGAAATTCTACCTGCCCTTCTGTATATTTACAATTTTTCCCTACAAAATGCAGTTTTCCCTTCCTCCTGGAAAAAAGTAATAGTCCATCCTATTAACAAATCACCCAATCCATCAAACCCAAATGATTTCCGGCCTATTTCTATACTCTCTAACCTTTCCAAACTCCTCGAAAGAATAGTTCAATCCCAAATGTCAAATTGTCTGGAACAGTCCCAACTCCTTGATCCACTTCAATCAGGCTTCCGCCCTGGCCTTTCCACACAATCTGCCCTCGTTAAAATCACCACTGACATACATACTGCCATGGACGAAAAAAACTGACAGTACTAATTCTACTTGACTTTTCAAAAGCGTTCGATTCACTGAACCATTCCATCCTCTTCTCTAAACTAAAATCTCTTTCATTTTCCAACAGTTCCATACTCTGGGTCCAAGCTTTCCTCTCGGATAGGACTCAAGCAGTCTCAATCCCTAATCAACCCCTATCCTCTTTCCTACCGTTGAACACAGGAGTGGCACAGGGTTCTAGTATTTCCCCACTCCTTTTCAACTGTTACATTAATGACCTTCCCAAATCAATCCTTTACTGTTCCCACCATTTGTACGCAGACGATTCCCAGATCTATTTGTCCTTTCCTCCATCTGAGATAATAGCAGCATTTGCCAACATTCAAGGGGACCTAGATAGGATAAGTGCCTGGGCAAACTTGAATAAACTGTCGTTGAATGCTGCGAAAACTCGGGCCATCCTAATTGGTTCCAACATCCTTCTTAAATCTATCAAATCACTTTCCCGATTAACCTTAAATGATCACCCTATTGCCTTCAGCTCCTCTGTTAAAAACCTCGGAGTCATTTTCGACCAATCCCTCTCATGGAAACCCCACGTTGCCCAAATTTCTCGTCGAGCAATAAGCTCTTTAAAGTTATTCCACCGTTCCAAACATCTTCTAACTCTACCAATCCGTAAGCTCCTCATCACATCTTTTATCTTTCCACACTTTGACTATGGTTGTGTGGCATATGGTGGACTCTCGAACAGGCTCGAGGAGAGGTTGAGGCGGATTATGAACTGTTCGCTTCGATTTGTCTTCGATGCCCCGAGAAGGTCTCATGTGTCCCGCCGTTACGTTGAATTAAAGTGGCTTTTTCCTTCTATCCGTAGGCTCTATTTCCTTGGTTCTTACTTATATCAAACTATCAACTCACAACATCCATTTTACATCTATAGTCTCCTACAATTCAAATCCTCTATCCAATCCCAAGGCACAAGATCTCGCCCTTCCGATCTTTATATCCGTTCCCATAGAACCAAAACTTTTGAGCGTTCCTTTCTCGCCCGTTCTATCTCTCTTTGGAACTCACTCCCACCCGATATCCGTCATGCGTCTTCTTTAACCTCATTTAAATCTAAACTTTTCCAACATCTTCTAAATTCTCAATCAGGTGCTTTATACCCAATAAATAATTGATAGATATTTTCAACTTAATTGATTGATGAACTACTGTAAATATTCCTCACTCGTAATGAAATCATTTTTTTATTTTTTATTTCTGTTACCAGAGGCTATCATATATTTACTGGGTTTTTTTTCCATAAGCCTAGTTCTTTTTATTGTAAATTTGTCTGTTTTTTTATTTTAATTTTGCATCACTTTTTCTGATTATCTACCAAAACATACCTGTTTAGTTATTTACTTTCAGGATATTTTATAAATAAGTTTTTACTCAGATGTAGGCCTTTGGCCAGATAGATATTTTCTTAATTATGTTCATCTCTGTTATTCTAAAGGGACCTGGTCCCAGAATAAAATTATTTTTCTATTTCTATTTCTATTTCTTCATTGTTTTTCCCGGGCCCTAGAATTTTTCTCTCTCATTTTTCTAATTAGAATGTATATATATATATATATATATATATATATATATATATATATATATATATATATATTTTTTTTTTTTGCGGTTCGCTCTTCAGACCATGTAGATCTTTGGTCACTTTTATCAGCCTTCTCCAGCTCTGTCACCTTGGGCTACTTGTTTCCAGTTTATATCATGAGGTTCCGCCGCATCTTTGTTGACCCACTGTATTCATATGGTCTTTGGCTTCCCACATGGTCTCTTGCCGACTATTTTGGCATTCATAGTTGTCTAGAGGCGTCCTAATGGATTACTTCGAACTACATGGCTGGCTCATCTTGAGCTTCTTGCCTTCATATTATGAGATATCGGCTGACTAGTTTCCATTAGCAGTTCCTTATTCGCCCTTAATTAAAGCATTGTGCACCCATAATTTTAAATTCCTAGAGATATTTCCGGATTTTAATACTTTTGAAAAAGAGAAGAATGCTCTATTTCTGCTTGCTATATGCTCATCTATCTCAGTTAATTGATCATTCGTTGAGGTTAATGTGGATCCAAGGTATTTGAAGCTGTCTATTTTCAGGAATGATTTGCCATTCACACAGATACTGTTGTTGGAGTGGACTTTAATGCTTACTGTAATGCATTTTATTTTTATTTACTTGTAACCCAATTTGGTCTGCTTCTCTCATCAGTGTTTTAACTTGTCTCTCGATATCCCTTTCATTAGATCCATGGACAGCTATATAATTGGCATATGCAAGGATTTTATCTTTCATTCTGACGTGTACCCCACCTTTTTCTCGTGATATTGTTTTTATTACCTCCTTAAAGCCTATGTTGCACTGTTGGTGAGAGTCCATCTCCCTGCCTCAGGCTTGTTCCAGCATTAAAGGCATCAGACACGTCTCCTTGTATCAGGACTCTGCATTGGGGATCATCTGCCTTGGTCAATGCATGGCATGACATATGCCTTAGTCAAGCTCCCCTATTTTCCGGTAATATCCAGTTCAGTCTTGATATCATTCATATACAGTTTCTATCCACAGAATCATCTGCAGCTTTGAAATAGACAAATAGAGCTAGCACATCCTTTTCTACTTCCCATTATTTTACGAGTACCTGTTTCAGAATGAATATCTGGTCTAGCATACTCCTTCCTCTTTTAAATCTTGCTTGGTGGTCGCCTACTATGTTTTTATATTACTGATATGTATATATTATATGCCTATGCCTCTGTAATTGCCACACTCGTAAATGGACATAATAATATCCTATTATGGATCCCTTTAGGATAAGGCATATTAGGCTTTTTTTCCAAGCCGCTGAAGAATATATATATTGATATATAAATAAGTTATGATTAGACTGAAATACTACAAAATAAAGGAAAATTTGGGCATGGCTATGAACTGACTTTATTTTACTCTAACCAAGTATATTTTCAACAGATGGCATTAAAATGTAACCTGATCCTAACAGATAATAGTATATACTTATCACCTAAAGTCTCTTCTTTATACAGTTAACTTTATATACTAATATATATATATATATATATATATATATATATATATATATATATATATATATATAAGTTAAGACTTTGATGTATTTCTAACTTTGTATATTAACTTAACTTTTATATATATATATATAAAAAAAAAATTAAGACAAGAGGATGATTGCATAGTTGCTAATATCAAGCTGGCGTTGTAAACAGAATCTCTGTTAGAATCTATAAATAGAGGTTCAAGATGGCAATAAAGTCAGTATTAAACCAGTTCTCGTGCGAGTTGTTTTATCTTTATTTTCCTTTCTTCACATATTTTGTTCTTGGAACTATATAAGTGGTGCGGAAAGTAGGGAAGTTTAAAGATAATTTTTTTGTTGGTTTAAACAAAAAAAAAATCCTTTATCATTTTTTTTACTATTTTTTCTTCTCTCTCTTGTTGCAATATATAAATATATAATGACAGAACGGAGACAGAGAGACGTTCTTAAGCCAGCTACATTAACGCTTACGCCACCGTAGCAACCAACGCCACAATCTCCGACACCGGTAGACCCTGAGTTCCCGCCTTTGCCGACGACTACGCTCACAATGGACCTAGCAGCCAGGAAGGCGAACAGGATCGCAGAGGAGACCAACACGCTTGAACGGATGAAATTAAAAAGGCTCGAGATAAGCCTTTCTTGGAATGCGCCCAAGAAATGGTTGATTCAAGTGCTCGGGAGGAAGAAGCACGAGACGAGGTCGAACCAGGAGGGAGCAGGGTTCCTTTTAGGAGAACTCCAATAAGCAGAACTCAGTTGAGACAGGAAATGGGAAGATGGAGAGAAGTTGAATTTACTAGGAGAGAGAGACTGCAATTCTGGGAAAAGAGAAGGGCACCGGATAGAAAGAACTGGCGCAGAGAGGAAAGTAAATGTAACAGGAGCGGCAAAGTGGGACACCTTGTGGCTGAATGCCTTCGCTCCAGGTGCTATGAATGCGGAACAGAAGGGCACTTTGCTCGGGAATGCCCATATATAAGACAAACAGAGGTGGACCGAGGAGAACCGAGATAGGAGGATGAAGGCTGAAGAATGAGGAGAGTATCGGCAGAGAGGCAACTGCACAGTGATTAACAATATCGAAGGCATTTACGGTGTGTTGCCTATCATAAAAGTCGGGAGAGGAGTGGAGTGTCTTGTGGATTCGGGGAGTTCAAGCACCGTGATTTGTCGGAGCATGGTGAAGGCACTGTGTACAGGAGAAAGAGTATCTGACTGTAAATTGATCACTCTGAGTGGTCTCTGTAAAGTAGAAGGGGAGGCCGTGATTGAACTTGGGAGATGGGGTTCCGAGGGGCGCATGACCGCTCATGTGGTGGAAAATATGCCTCAGGAATATGGGGTATAATCGGATGCGATTTAATATAGCGAGTGTTAGCCAGGATAAGGTGTAAAAACGGGCAGTGGATAGTGAAGATAGGAAAAAGGGTGCTTACGTTTACGGAGGAACGGCCAGGGAAAGATCGGTGCGATTAATCAAACCGAAGATTGATGGCGTGGCGCCATTAAGAAGGAATTCAAGGATATATTTTTTAATGAAGGTGAGATCCTCAGTGTTACAGGGCAGACGGTACACAAAATCCCTTTAAAACAGGACCGGGTTACATACGTTAAAGAACGTCGGTACCCGCAAGCATTACGGCAACACATACGGGACATCATCGTGGACAGTATGTCACCGTACAACAGCCCCTTCTGGGCAGTAAAGAAAAAGAGTGTGGAAGGCGAGAAGTACCGAGTCGTAGTGGATTACCGGAAGCTAATGAGAAAACTGGACCAACACTATTCCATTCCGCGATTCGATGACATTTTAGACCAACTTAGAGGGGCGACGATTTTTAGCACCATTGATCTGAAGGCAGGATACCAGCAAATCCGGATGCACCCACGAGACCAGCACAAGACAGCATTCACCTTTGAGCGGGGTCATTTCGAATTTACACGGATGCCCTTCGGTCTGAAAAAGGCGCCTATCATTTTCCAAAAACTTATGAATGAGTTTTTGCGTGGGCTGGACGAGTCGTTTTGCCAGGTATACATGGATGATTTACTCATATTTAGCAAATCAGAAGAACGCCATGTGGAAGATCTTTGTAAGGTGTTTTCGTGGTTGTGCCAGTTTGGCTTAAAATTATCCGGAGAGAAATCTGTTATGGGTCAGGGTTAGCTTAATTTTTTGGGCCAAACAATATCCAAAGAGGGAGTGCGACCAGATATGCGGGAGGTCGAGGCGACTCCGACTGACGTCAAAGGAATACAGAGGTTTTTTTTTTTTTTTTTTTTTTTATTAACAGTGGGCATTAAGTGCACCGCGACCATGACTGATCTATTGTGCGCCCCATCTATATGCGATTTATTAAAATCTTAGATTAGTCGAACCCACAAATTTCAGTATGCTTGCTGGGTTGATAGTTTCGTGCTGCCTGGGATCGGTGACTCTATCCAGACCAAAGGTTTCAAATCTTAGTTCGGCAAACCTATCACATAGGCAGACAATGTGGTAGGGTGATTCGTCCGCTGCGTGACAAAAGCGGCAAGAGGGGACACCCGCCAGTCCCAGCCTAAACATGTGGGCGTTGAGCCTGCTATGCCCTGTAATCACCGCTATGATTGTCTTTAATGCTTCCCTGCCCAGCTCCAGAGCAGCTTTGCTCAACTTCTCATTGAAGCTGTCAAGGAATAATTTAGAGTGCCTTAAGCCACCTAGTCCGCACCAATGCTGGTTCATTCTTCGAAGGTAGATGTCCTTTATTCTGCGCTTTGCATAGCTGAGTCCGATGCCGCAAACCGGTTCAGGACTGCACGGTACTCTATCCGATCCTAGTCTAGCCAGCCTATCAGCCTCTTCATTGCCAGGGATACCATGGTGTCCAGGAACCCACTCAATGCTAACCCTGTTACTCTCAGCCAGTTTGTTAAGAGCTGCATAGCAGTCCCACACAATCCGTGAGTTGGTACTGTGTCCACTTATCGCACCTATGGCAGCTTGGCTGTCAGTGAAGAAAGTAATCCTTCTACCTGACATCCGCTCATCCAGCAGTGTCTGTGCACAGTAATTAATGGCCAGTACTTCAGATTGAAATACTGAGGAGTACCTCCCCAGGGAGATCCAAGTTCCTTCCCTGGGTTTGTCCCTCCTCCAGAACCCTGCTCCCGCACCAGAAGCCGTAAGAGAACCATCCGTATAGCAATTGATGCCGTTGCAGGGCCTGTGCCTTTTCAGATATTAAATACAGAGGTTATTAGGAACGTTCAACTATTATCACCAATTTGTACCGGAAATGGTGGAGTATCTTGTGCCACTAAACTACTTGCTGAAGAAAGGGCGGAGCATCGTAATCACCCCTGCAATTGAAAACAATATTCGGACATGGATGAGAGAACTGCAGGAAGAACCAATCCTTGCCTTTCCCAATTTCACACTGAAATTTCACATCACCACAGATGCGAGTGAGTACGCCTTAGGTGCGGTATTATCACAGAAAGGTAATGGTGGTGAGCGTCCCGTAGCGTACGCCAGCAGACGATTAACGGAGACGGAATCCTGTTATAGCGTACTGGAAAGGGAGTTGCTTGGGATCGTGTGGACGATCGAGCATTTCCGACTGTATGTTTTCGGGCGAAAGTTCGTGGTCCACACGAACCATAGACAGTTGTCATGGGTCGGGAAATTGAATGATCATCTGCACGAGTCACCCGCTGGAAAGAGCAGCTTAGCCAATACAACATGGAAGTAGTGTACAAACCAGGAAGGGAAAATATTGTAGCAGATTGGCTGTCACGAGCGGTGCAAATTAATGCAATCGAGTCAAGTACAGGTGAACATTCCCGAGATAACAAAACATTCGAGCGTGAACGGACACCGGACAGAGAAGGAGTAGGCGGAACAGACCACCAGGACGACAGGGCCTCCTCTGATCAAGATGAATCAGAGTGGACTAGTGACCAATTGAGATGGAGGAGTGAACAGATGAAGTCATTAACAGCAAGCCTCGCCAGATTATTTGGAAGACGAGGACCACGGGACCTCTGAAAATGGAGAACTCCAAATATGAAAGCATGATATCGTCACTATTTGGTTCTAACCCAGAATTAAAGAAGAACAAATGTGCTGGGTGCTGAAGAACGCATCAAAAGCAGGCACAACTCACTACCTCTACGTGGGAAATGCGACGATTTGGGATAAGATCCGAAACTTGTGGAGGACCGAGAAAATAGGATTAGATCGATCAATTATCCGATGCTGTCTTATGGTTGAAACGATTCGTGTTGCCGAACAACAAAAGGAGTTGACACTCGCATATCACCAAGGAAAGACAAACCACCAAGGGATTAATGAAACAATGGCGCCGTTGAAGCGAAAATATTATTGGGTACAAATGCAAAAAACAATTGAAGAGGTGATAAGCGAATACCGAATTTGTAATACCACGAAGTATGATCGTCACCCCTCAGTAGGGATACAAACAGAGACATGTACACCTAAGGTACCTTTAACCGAACTCCAGGTCAACACTTTTACGTGGCAGGGATTCAAATGGGTGACAGTGTTAGACACATCATTCAGCAAGACAGCCATGGCCCACCCGGTGAAGGAGAAATCAGCGGCAGCGGTCAGTAGAGCCCTCCAAACGTGGTTTCAGTTTTATGGAGTACCTGATAAGATTTCCTCAGACGGGGGTAGGGAATTTGACAATGCCCAGCTTAGGAAAGAGATGAAAGATCTAGGCATCGCCTGGCATTGGAATACGCCGGTGCATCCCAAAAGCAGGGGGGAATCGAAAGGCTTCACAATACTCTGGGGGAACATCTGAGAGTGTTTCATCCGGACCAGGGATTGGAAGCAGACGAGGCAATGCCCCGGGCCATAGAGGCATATAACCACTCCATCCACATGGCTACTGGTTTTTCCCCTTTTGAAACCCTTTTTGGTCTATATGCACGACGGAGAGATGGGGGCGCTACGGTCGTGGACGAGGGCATGGCAGGACGATTGGTCACCAATAGAATAGAGCTCAAAAGAATATGGAGGAAAGCATACGGAAGGATGGCCACAGAAAAGAGAAAGAGAGTAGCACGGGAAAACCTGGGAGTAAAATATCAGGCATAGCTACCATTGTGTACAAGAAAATTGTATTGAATCGTACTAAGAAGGCTTTGCGTTATGAAGGGCCATTCAGAGTGATTGCTATCAGAGAGCATAACTTAGTCACTATTCAGAGTGTGGCTGAGCCCAGAAAACATAGGACTGTTCATATCGAACTGCTCAAGATTCCAGCTGGGGAAGCCAACCCATAACTGTATACTTTACGTTATTTGTCTTTAACGTAATTGCTGAGGAAGCATTTGTTTTTTATATTTTTATTTTATTTATTTAATGTGCTATCTGAAGCACTTTTGGAGCTTATGTTAGAGGTACAGTGGAACAGTTTATTTTCATTTCTCTTATGGTAGTTTTTGTAAATTAACTTATTTGTATATAAATATTTTTTGTTAATTACGAATGATAGTAATGTAGATTAAGCTAGTAGTAAGGTATTTTATTTTTATAATTTTTTATAATTATTTGTCAGCTATTTTGATTTTTAAATATTTTTATTTTACATAGGGACATGGGATCGGATAAGAGAAAAGATTTGTCCCTTGCTGGCAGGTGGCTCAATTGGTCGGAGCGCTGTCACAGAGAGACAGAGGTTCCGGGTTCGAATCCCGGCCGGGGCATATCTTTTCTCTTTAAAATAAAAATATTTTATTTTTATTTTTATTTTTTTGTTTTGAGTTTACGAGGATGTTCGTACTGGCAGGGGGGAGTTAAGACAGGACGATGATCGCATAGTCGCTAATATCAAACTGGCATCGTAAACAGCTATTAGAATCTATAAAAAGAGGTTCAGGATGGCAATGAAGTCAGTATTAAACCAGTTCTCATGCGAGTTGTTTCATCTTTGTTTTCCTTTTTTTACATATTTTGTTCCTGGAACTATATAAGTTATATATATATATATATATATATATATATATATATATATATATATATATATACATATATATATATACATATATATACTCACATACATATACATAAATTATATGTTATGAAACATAGATGTATTTCCACTATTATTAGAATCAGAAAAATTATGCTCTTCTTTGATTAATATTTAGAACCACTGTGAGAAAAAAAGATTATTTTTGACTGATGCACCAGACATACTGGTATTAAAACTGCAATTGTGTAACAGAAGCAACTATAATTTTAAAAATTATTAAATAATTAACATGTTTTTAAACTAACATACTCTGAATGTCTTCTTAACAATTGGGCTTGTTTACCATCTGGTCAGTAGTTAAAAAATAAAATAGTGAGACTAATAATGAAGGTACAACATGATGTTAGTCATTTTCAGCAAAAAGATGACTTACATTGATTGGTTTCTTAATCTTCCTTTTACTTCTAATATTTACCTAATGAAGGTGGGTGATTAGTATACATTTAATAAATTATAAATAAAATGGTTTTAAGATGGGCAATTTTATGTATGAATTATAAATTATTTAATTCAGTTTTTTTGAAATTTATTTAATTTGTTTTTAAAATGATTTCAGTTGTGTATAAATCGTAAAAGAAGACAGGAAGACAGCTCTGTGAGACCGAATAAACATCTTATTAATTTTATTGCAAAGAAAAAACATATTGAATCATTAAAGTGTGAAGCAGTGATATCACCATCATACAAGGTATTTGAAAATGCAATCATTTGTGCAAACTGAAGTATAATTTATATTTGGGTATTTTATTTATTTGATGTACTAAAACTGAATAGAAGAGGTTAAAAAATATTTATAATGAAGTATTGCACTGATATTATTACTGTATAATGGAATGCCCTATGGGTGGTGTTGGGATGATCAGTGAAAATTTCTTGGAAACACTTCCCGCTCCGATAGATTCTCTGACCAACAATGAAAGTTGCCCTCCAGGCTAATGTGAACTAGTCCCTGTTTGAGATTTATTTAGAAGATTCATTGTTTAAGTTGAAAATTAGAGGTATAGGGAGGTGGAGTGTAAGTAGTTTAAATAAAGCTGGTATGTTAAAATGGGTTGCTAACAAGGTTAAAAGGTATAATTTACTTATCATGGTACTGCAAGAGGTTTGCTTGCCATATGAGGGTTTGCTAACCAAAGGGAAGTCCACTATTTGGTTTGGAGGGATCAGCAATTATTGTTTAAGTATAGGATTTCTGATTAGGAATAGATTGCTTCCCACATTGAGTAACATACAGTTTTTTAGTAAAACAACATTTTGGGACTTATTTCAAGAGAATTATTTTTAAAAATCACCTTGAAGAACTTTTCTTCTAAAGGAGACATTGATGATAGAATAAATGCCAATTTAATGAAAAACTTATCTTTCAATAGATATATAACACTGTCTATTGAAGACATTTATCTCCTTCTTTGGTTTTACTCTGAGACCCTCATTCATCAAACTTCATGAAATTTTCTCTTAAAATGATCACCACGTCATTGGTATACACCAATATTTTGGTTATCTTGCTGTATATGATTTCTGTTGCATCTAATTACGCATTATATAAAAGTGGATCTAATGCTGTGTCTCTATGCCTTGGTCTATTCTTACTTCCAATGAGTCTGTTGGCGAACATGAGGTTTTTATCTGGCATTTATTCCTCAACATTTTACACCTAATTAATCTGATGAACTTAGCTGATACCACTAATTTTTCAATAGCCCTTAAACCATTCACTAACAACATCTTCATCCTGAATTTATGGTTATTATCGTGAGTAAAAATTAATTCTGTCTTCCTTTTTTTATGTTTGTGACAAATTCATTAATTTCAAAACACCATAAATAAAAAAGATTACTCGATGTGTAGTCCATTGCTGGCTACTATTTTATCCATCTTTTTTTCCATCTCTCAGGCAATGTTTGAAAATTTCATGTGAGGCATAGCTTAGAATTTTTTCTTTCTGGGATCATCTTAGAGTATCCACTTACCATCTCTAGTCTCAATCCATTGCAAAAAACTTTTTTGCCGCTAAAGTAGCTGCTTGCAAGTGAAAAAATTTCCTTTCAAAATATCTTGGCTTCAGTTCATAAGGCAACCTGCCTTACTTGTGAATGATTCTCATGAATTTCAATCGTGCTTGTTATGTCACAACCAATGATTCTACAAGATCTTCAACTCAGATCATCATCAACTATTGCCTCCAAATCTTTGTCTTTAAGAAAGGCTGTCAAGGTCAAGGCCTGTCTTCAACACTAATATCACAATGCTTGAAATGATGAAATCATTAAAAACATGATTTATCAGTTATAGCATTGTCTGTAAACTTCTACAAGCATTCTATGCACTTCAGCTCCACTTTCCTTCCGATTAAATCAAAAAAGTAAAACCTCCCGCAAATTTTGCTTAGTTACCAAAAACTTGACTTGATGAACTGTATGTTATTTACTTATGTATAACCTGTTTTATAATAACTTAATTTGGATCAACATCTTATTTTTAAAGACTAAATGAAACAAGATTTTAATAAAGAAAGAAATATAAAAGACTTTTTACCAATTTTGTTAAGATAATATTCTTGAATCATTTTGTTGTTGCAGCCACAAATATACCTTTATTAGATTTGACAACCAATGTTTCAGATTATTAATATAATTGTGTAAACGATTGATCATACATATATGTATATTTATATTTATTTATTTATGTATCATAAATATATGATTTACTATACATTTTTTAAAACTTTTATCTAATTATTTATTGAAATAAAATCTTTTTTTTTGTTACTTTCCTCATTAGTAAGTTGAGCATAGATGTTAGCAGATGGTTTTTATTTCCTTTTTTATTTTTGGTTTTAAGTTTTCTAATTTTATATTCTTATTTTGATTATCTTTTTTAGGAATTGGATGACTTGACTCCTTGTAGAGAAATTGATAAAGAATTTAAAGATGTTAATCAGTTAGCACTTCCTATTCCTATGAATATAATGAACATTATTCCAAAACAATCTGAACAATCCGAAGTTGATTATACTCCTAAACTCATCGAAGAATATATTTTAGAACCAGAACAGCAAATTTTAAAGACTGAACAAAAAGAACCCTCTAAATATCGTATTAAATTAGAAATTTTACAGAGGCCTGCTAATTCGGAATATGTTGGAACTCTATATGTGGATAATAAGTATAAAGAAGGTGAAAATAATGGAGCTTTATGCAGGTATTTCACTTTACTATTGAAATCTAAATACATTAAGCGTGATTGACACTTTCCATATTAATGTTGTATGGCTTTATTTATATAACTAATCTTTTAAAATTTATATTTAGCCAATTATTATTAATATTTAATTAATACTAAATTAATATTAAATTATTAAACAAATAAATCGTGATTTTTCTTTAAAACTTTTCCACCCTTTGAATTTTCATTTTAAAGTGATATTGTTTTATTTGCCTGTACTGTGAAAAATAAAGCTATCTTTTGTCAAATATCAATATCATCAATTTTGTTGGCCGGCAATTAACCTAGCTGGTAATTAGCTTAGCTATGAACTCCAAATAGGAAAGTCATGGAAAGAGTATGGTTTGAAAAAAAAATTTAAGTAAAAATAAAAATTAAATTTTTAATAATTAATAAATTAAAAATTATTGTTATAACACTAATGAAAAATTTAACTGTTTTAATTTTTTTTTAAAATTTTTAATTGCTATATATTTTCAGTTTTACTCTCGGTTCAAAGGCTAATGCAAGCAGATATATTGAGCAGTTTACAGATATTTTCACTAATCAAGAGGGCGGAAAATCTGTGAGAATCACCCATTCAGTCCCAGGACAGCCTACTAGGGAAACTTGTACTACCACTACTACCACAACTACTACTATGCTTGAACGTGAACCTAAAAATCACACTAATTTAAGGATACACAGTAGCGGAAAAGCGTTCATGCAGGTAAATAAATGAATTTCCTTTTTTATTTATGCATGACTTCATATTATACTATGCTTATTTGTTTATCTATTTTACCCCAGATTGGAGCCAATTCTACTATAGGAAATCTATCACAAGGGTCTTTAAGAAAGCACTCCAAAATCCAAGTTCAATTACAACAAGGAACAGCAGGTTAGAAATGATACTTTTACTGCGCAATTATTATTTCTAATTTTTTTTGCAACTGTATAATTCTGTTTCAGTTATTTTGTTTCTCATGACCATTTATAGTGCTTCCATTTTTATATGAAATTAACTCTCTGTCTTTTCTTCTTCTTTATTTAGTAGATTTCTATAGGCATAATCATTGACTTACGGCTTTTGTTGATTGTTACTTTTGTTTCAGTAAAAACAGTGAATGCTGTTGGTACAGTTGATGGAACATCGTTAAGTTTAACCTCAAATGTTATGGCGCGCATTGCGAAATCTGCTCTTTCAAGTAGTCAAGTGTCAAACAAGAGTCTTAATTCAAAAGAGAAAATAGTTGCTCGTAAAATGACTATTACTAATTCAAAAATTAGACCTGTTCTATCAGGAATAACTTGTTCCTCAATGAAGAAGCATATTACTTTACCTAACCAAAAAGTGCAGGAACCAATATTAAATTTAGCTGAAATCAATGTTGGAAATTTACATCATGCAATTAGTGTCAGTTCCTTAACACCAGCTATATCCAATTTGAATGTAACTAATCTGAAGGGATTTAAATCTGGCATTTTAAGAAATGTTCACACCATACCTGCAACTTTAGAAGGTTCTTCTGCGATACAATCACCTGGATTGCCAACTGTGCATGTTGTTTCAGGGCCAAAAGAGAAACAAATCGTTTCAAATGGTCAAAGCACTGTTTCTAGTTTAAGTTTGTCATTACCTAGCCTCTCAGCACTTCTAGCAGGTAACTGGACTATTTTGTTGTGTACATACATTTTTTCTAAATAATGGAATATTATATGATATTTATGTTTATTTATTTAAACATTTTAGTTTATTACATTTTGTACTGGATAAAAATTTGTCAATAGAAAAAAAATGGTTCGGCAATTATATATTTATATGGACTTTAAATGTTTATTTAAAAGTTGTTAATTATATGAACTGATTATTTTATAGAATTAAATTTTTTTGATCGAACTTTTTAAAGAACCTCTATGTTGTTTGAAACACAACAATTTTTTTGTTGTAAAGAAGCTGTGCCTGAATTGAGAAATGAAAGTGCTTTGTTGATAAATTAAATTATGTTCAAATTCACTATAAAATATTTGAGCCAAAATGATTAATATTTATTAACATATCAAGATACATACTTAAACACTGGAGAAGATGAAAAAGAAAGAGCATAGAAGCAGCCAGCAAATATGAAATGAAGTATTGTTAAAATGAAACTGTGTCCTTAATAAGCAATAATAGTTTTAATAGTTTTTTTATGTAATCATTATTAAATCTATTAATTTAATGTAAAACTGTGATCTACTTTTTTTTACTTGACTACATGCCTTAAATATAAAATATTCAGTATTCCGATTTTCGCAAATTATTTTCTTTCTTTTGTTCCTATTTTTATTTAATCTACTTTTTTTTTTTTTAATCCATTAGGATAGAATTTTTTAGAGGCATTAATATTTATTCTTGTATTCTTTAGGAGCGTATAATATTGTAATATTTTTTTTTAAAGAGTTATATTTATTTTTATTAAATAAGTAAGTTACTTATGTTGCATGATTAATTGTATAATTATCTTTTGTTATATCCCTTTATTTATTGTACCTATGATAATTCACTGGATGCATTTCTCTTGGAAGCTTTGATGGTCAAGTACTTTGATTCAAGTGACATTCCCACTCTGGTTAGTAAGACCACAAACTAAAGGTTTAGATAAAAGGAACGCATGCCCTCTGAGATATGCTAAATTGTTATATTATTTATTATACTATTCTTGAGCTTTGTCTTTCGGTTTTTTTCATTTTCTATTTATTTTGAATAATGATATTTCATCAACATTTTTATCATTCGGGTTTCACATCCACATTTCACAATTGGTTTTATTAAAAATTAAATCTCTCGATCATTTATTTAATTTCTAACTTGTGAAGCTGTGACCAATTTTATTTACTATTTGTGTTATAAATTAGGAGAAATAACCTGATGATTTTGTGGAAATTGACTAAATTACCTCTTTCCACCTCTGTCGATAAATGAAAAAAATGTTTTTACCAGGTACTGACTGAAAACCTTCAATGGGTTGTAAGAGATAAAAATTCTTCTTTTTTTTAATTTATTCTACTCGACAAGTAGGTATTTCATGATTTTATTAAAAATTTAATGTACATGGCCTTATTCAGTATTTGGAAACTTTATATTGTTTAGAATGACCTACACATCAAGTGAGTATCTATGTAGATTTTTTTATAATATGATAGAAATATTTATAAACATTTTATTTTTGTAGATTCTTCATTGGCTACTTCTCAAATTTCATTGAAGAAAAATGGTTCCTCTCTTGATGCTCCATAAGGGCTCATTTATGGTAAGTTTGAAAATATTAATGTAACGTTTAAGTAATGTATTTTTCTAAATTTTAAAAATATGTAACAGAGTACTGAATGCTAAAGTATTCTACTGTAGTGAGTTGCCAATCAGAAATGACTGTTGTTTATAGCTTTGTGTTTCATATCTGTTATGTCTAAGTATGTGTGCATGTTTTTGTGTATATATGTGTGTATTTTTATCGTTCACTTTGAGTAAATGTAAATGTGAACATTTTTCTTTCTTCTTGAAAACCTTCCACATATATTTCTTTTAGTATAATTGTCAAATTTGAACAATTCTATTTCATTCTAACAGTTCAAAAATAATAAAAGTAGCTGTGCTCCATGATTTCATTATCCCATTAAATACGAATTTTTCCTTAAATTAAGTAATAACATATAAAATGTTTTGAATTTTCATCCTTCTTCTTCTTCGATCCTCCTTTAGATGACTATGTCAGTCAACAGAGACAAAAACTCGGGAATTTTCATTCATTGTTGAGAATATTCATTATTCATCATTATAAATGCCAATAAAGTTGCACTTAAATACACAATAATAATAATAATAATTGACACTTTTAATAATTATATATATATATATATATTTTTTATTATCATCTCATGTTATTAACAAAATAAAGTGAATTTTTTTAAGACTTCCATTCCAAGTTGTTGCATGAAGTTTGTGTCAGAACTTTTAAAGTAAAATTTGTTTAGTAAAAATTCTTCTTAGAATTTTTTTATTCCTAGAAGTTTTTTATTACTAACTTTCAATATTTTTAATGAATTTTTTTCTATTAAAATTCTTATAAAACAGTTAAACTTAACCTTAAAAAAATAATCAATAACGGTTACATTCCCTGAATTAAAGCAGCAACTTTATCATTTTTAAAAGTATTATTACCCTTTGCACTATTTTTTTAAAATTTACTTTTTCTAGCAAAAGCTGGTAGAAATTTCTTTAACAAATCGTTCACAGGTTATTTAATTTTTATCTTGTATTAAAATTCTAAAACATTTCTTTTTAGGTGATTTGGATGTGCATCAGAAAGAACTTTTAGGCATAAACAAGAATCCCATGCTGTTGTTAACACAATTCCAAGTTTATAGTACGTGGAACTTTTAATTTTGTGATTACGAGAGAAATAAACTATAGTGATTGTAATGAAAAATTACAATTAAAAAGATACGATTAGGTTTTAATATAATTGTGAAAGTATAATGATCTCTGATCATGACAAATGATAATAAATAAATATAAGTGCTACAGGTACCATAATCAATGAGTTTGAATCTTTTCATTGTTTTGATGGTTGTAATAAACAATTAGACTTATTATTATTATGATGTGTGGTTGCAATATGCTAATCATAGCCTATAATAAAAAACTAATCTGGTGTTCTACAATTTTTAAATCTTAAACAACTTTGTACTTATTTTAAGGGATATACTGTGATTTGGTTTTATTTTTAATATAATTATTGTTAATAAAAAATGTCATTACTATGCCAAAAATTCAAACAGTTCAATATGTTTGAGGTGTATAAATACCAATATGAAGTCATTCTAGAAAAAAATGAAATTGAAGTTGTATTACATCTGAATCTTTATATTTGTTTATTTTAGTTTAGTATAATGAATTCCTAGTTACTATAATATTTTAACATTAAACAATTAAATTCATTTTCATATAATAGATTAATACATTTTATATAAAACTTAAAAATAAAATTTTTACTGCATTTTTTAATATATTTTTATCTTTGTACATAGTTCTGTTTTAAATTAAGATATGATATGAATAATTAAAGGAATCAGTTCCAGAAATTCACTGATACATTAATTGTAGTATCATTTTGTTTTTAATTATTGATGATTTTAATAGGTTTGTGACATCACCTGTATTTTGATATGACAATGTCCAATGTATATTTGTACATACTTAAAAGCAATAAAAAAATATTGTTGTATGTTTATTTATTATTTTTTTTTTAAGCCAATATTTAATTATTTAATTGTGATAATGAAATTTTTGTTTATAGATAATATTAGTTTTATTGAAATTAAAAAATTGTTATGATTTCTTAAATTTATGTTTTTTTATTTTATTTTTAAATCCTTTAGTTATCCTTTTGCACATTTGCAAGATTTTAGAAAGTTCTATTTCATAAGACTAAAGATCTTCCTTATGAAGCTAGAGTTTTCATTTTTTATTTTAAAATATTCCTTAAATATTGTTTTTTATGTTCTTGTAGCCCTTGAATAAAAAGAAAGTAAAGTGAACTGGAGTTCTAAATAATTTTTAGAAATTGTTCTGTTAAAAATAAATCACAAAACAAATAAATAAATAAAGTAATATAACGTAAATAATAAAGTAAAATAAAATAAATTTGTATTAATAAATAAAGACCTCTCCCCATCCGAACAATGATGATTTTGCCATAGTATGGACATCAATTTTGCTGATCAACGTTGATCAAAGTGCATGTACTTCAGCATTCTGTCCGAAAATACATTCTACAAAATCAAAGGGAGTTAAGTTCTTTACTTTTATCTTTCTTGATACTCTTTTTAATAATAGGACTTTGATTACTGAAATATATGGTTTCTGATATTTTTCTTATTAAACGTATTGCATAAATGCCCGCATGTTAGATTTCATCCCTAGTAACCCCCATTTTACCAATTTGTTTGGTATTGATATGTTTCTGATCTGTAGATATTTACTTATTATTTTGGTAAAGGTGTTTTCTTAAATTCCGATTCAAATTTTTCTTAATCTCGGTATTTTCAGTAGAGATATGGAGCTATGACTTTAATGCCATTCACCATAGATCATAGAATAGAGTAATGATTGTTTTGTTGTACTAATTTTATTATTATATGTTTCACACTATCCGTATTCGTAATTTAGCCATTTGGTATTGTAGCTTCAGTCTCCCCTGCATTTCCTTGTGATTCCTCATTTTTTAAAAATTATTTGTGATATAGTTTCTTTGGATTTCTATAAATTCTTCCATTTGTTTTTGAAATATGGAATGGTTTTTGTACATTGATTAGCCCAAATTTAAACAGCTTGAATCCTCCTTTTTATTATTGATCCATATTTTTAATCCTTCGCAATTTAGCACAGTTGAGAGACAATGAATACAGGCGGCTATTTCTTAAGCTGTAGCTGGGTATAACTCCATTACTAAGGCTTAATCTGTGTGAATAAATTGCCCCTTACTAGTTTTAAGTCAACGAAAAATATTTCCCACGTTAGAGAATCTAGTCATAACTAAATCTAATTATAAAAATAATATCGGAAAAATAAAACAATATATCATTAGTAACTATTTTTTAATTAAAATTGATCAGAAATAATATTGTAATATAAAAACTTCCTCATTTCTTGTTAAAGTTCAGGGAAATAGGTTATTGCTTAGACATCAGCCAGTACGTTTCAACTTTAACTGAAAACAAATTAACATTTTTATTTTAAAGTTGCCTTCGTGATTAGTAATTTTATATTATTATACTAAGCACAATATAGAAAAGATAATAAACATATGATAAAACTGTTTACATATGAACGCACGTACACATGCACGCACCCCCACGTCAAACATACTCCAAGTTTTGATACTTACTAAATATTTTCTACATTATATAAACAATAACAATAACAAGAGAAAAATAATGCAGAAGATGTGTAAAGTGAATTTTTACACGGAAAGAAAGTCGAATCCTGCCTCTAACAATCTCACCAACGGTTTTCGCTTGCGCAAATTATCAGCTATTTATTACCATTCTATATGGTAACGTGCTGTTACTATGTTTTCAATACGGTCTTTTGTATCAAATGCGTGACTTGCTCTATAGATTACAACACCTTCTCACTCTGAGCCATTTTCTTAGTTTCCTACATTCGGTAGTCTTATGGGAACGTCTCTTCTTCCGAGATTGAATAAGCTTGTTCCCACAGCCGTTATCGACAGGTAAAAAGGCTATTTTGGGTAGGTTATCTGGGCCCTTTAGCTTAGAAAAATCATTCTTGGCGAGGACTTAAAGGCCGGTCCCCCTAGGTAACTTGGATCTTTGTGCCTCAAGGGCAGTGCAGTTTATGGCATTTGTTCAGCAGATTACGGGGCGCCACAACGAGGACATAAAGGGTTTATATCCATCCTATAGTCAAATGTAAAACTCAAAAGCCATCATGCGCTGGAGGAATCGCGAAACCCAGTAGCCAGAGAGAATTATTTTTGCTGCTTGTTGTGATTAGACAGTGGGAAAGTACCCCTTAGAGTTTGTCCCGGTCCTAATCGTCAAAGGTATCTTTTCGGATTATCGCTTTCCATTTCATGGGCATCTTGGCAATCTTCGTACAGATATTGTTCGGTAGACCTGAGCTTTATTTTTAAGATTGAAATTCAATTAATCTTCACGCAGGATAAGATTAGGAGGTACCCATCTTGCTAATACTTTCACCGTCTCGTGAGACACGTTCCTATACGCTCTGGTGACTCGCAGCAGAGCTGAATTATCGCCAACCTGTTTCTGCCTATGTGAGAGGTTTTTGAACCACGCGGGAGATGCATACCTTAGAATGCATTCCTTTATAAAAAGTCTTCGTGGTCGAGTATCTGAAACTCTAAAAGGCACCTCCTAGTGACAAAGGCTGTTCAAGGCACGAATATTTGAATATTTACAAAAAATATTTAAATTGGAAGATACCTATCCGTTAAAAAACATTAAATTGAATTTAAAAATATATTTTTCTAATTGTACTTTTTTATTTATTAGCTAATTGTAAACATTTACAACATTCTGATTAGATAAAAATTCACCATTATCTGGCGTGAATAGTGAAGCGCTCCTGGAAACCATGTAAGCAGAATTGAGTAAGTTTCTTGTACTCTGTGAAATCTTTATTTTCATTGGTAAACTAGATGCTTCAAGTATAATAGCTGTTTTAACAGAGGTTCCAAATATACAAAACTTGGGTACTTTGAGGCCTACAATCCCAGCTACCGCCGGCCCTGTATTGATTCCGATCCTGACCTTTAAGCTGACACCTGAAAATAAATAAATAAACATATATATTAATCTAATAAATAAACTATGATACAAGATTATGATGAAACGCTCTTGTTAAACATCGGACTAAACCATGTTAAATGTACTGTAAATACATTAGAGCTTTATTAGGATTATTGTACTAGGCTTAGAACTGTGGGTCATCTTAAACCATGATTTTGTAGAAAACTTAGTAATGCTTCTGATTATTTATGTATACCGCTTTGTATCACACAGTTCATGTTGACTGTTTTTTTTAATTTATATTATATAGTTGTAACAAACTGAGTAAAGTTAAAATAGATATATTAAATGTTAATTGTTAAGGTTCTCATCTGTAGTCGAGACATGTTGAATAAACAATTCACAGGTCCAATTCTGGAATCGAGGCCCGATATGACTCAGGGGTTTCCACTTCCATCCCGAAGCTAATCGATTATTTAATTAAATTAGATTTTATTTGAAGAATTTTTTTTAATTTTTTCCACAAGTAGCTGCGCCTCCCGGATACAAGGGTAAAAATGTTTATGCTAGCTCGAATGAGCCGTTAAATATCCGTACGTCCCCCCCCCCCATAGGCCAGAGTTGATGACTGGTACTGCCGGCGAGCAGGATCGTGGTCCGACCGGAAGGAAGATGAGCTGTCAAGGTAGGAGTCTCCATTTTTCTGTGGTCTGACTTGATTTAGGGTGTAGCCAGATGGTAGCTCAGTTGTTGATAGAGCCAGTTAAATATTTTCTTTTTCTTTGGCACGTTTCGATCACGAAGTAGATGTGATAGCGAATCTTATTTTAAATTATCGTTATTGTTTTTATTAGTCCTAATTTTGTTAATAGTAAATACCTTATATTTAAATTAGCGTTATAATTGTTATTATTAATTATCCTGTTGATGGTGAACCATATGTTAAATTAGAGCTGTTATTTTTATTAGTTATTATTTTGTTGACTGGAAATTTCGGGTTAAATTTGTAATTATTATTTTATTAATGCCTTTAGGATTATTCTTATTAATATTAGTTGAGTGTAATTTTTATTTTAATATAATAGAGATTAATTTTTATACAAGGATGTTTTGGGTTCATTTCTTTACCAAGTTTCCCGATATGTCCTCGACTATACTATGTCCTCACCCAGCCCTGTTTAGGTATCCACGAAGTATAAGAGAGGAGCGTCAGGTAACACAGTATTTGTTTAAATAGGATGAAATCTCAATTCTAGCGTCTAAAACGTTCATCCAATTAAAAGAAAATGTATAGATATCAATTTGGTATGAAATTTCCTTAGATATTTTAGTGTGTAAATTAGTTTGCACACAGTTATCAACATCAAACTGTATTTCATGTTGAAAACTGTCGCCATCAAATATATTAAGTTAAAAAGGATATGACAACCTGTTAGATTGTTCTTTTTCTAAATTACCTGTCTCAGGATTCTTAATAGATTTAATGGTTTCAAGCATGTCAAGAGCCACATCACAGACTTTATCTGCTGAGGGCACTCTCTTGCTGAACGTATTGGAAACTACCATGTATGCATCACCCACAGTTTCTATCTGAAAATAGTAAATCCTATATCAGCTATGTATAATCAATTAAAGGTGTTTTTCACTCGATCCTTGTAGTAACGAAACTAGTTATACAAACGATTCGGTCATAATAGGGGTCTAGAATGTCATTGATCTTATGTGTTATGAATACCAACCAGCCAGCAATATATACTTCGTTTTGTTTCATTGCACTCCAGAGCAAACATGTAATGTATGTGTATTCTCATTTTTAGTCAAGTCATCATCTTTACTTCAGCTTCTCTTCAATATTCGCTGATAACTGTACACGGTCTTTTTGGCTCAATTCATAATACTAAGTATAAGTCTAAGATTTTGCCATTTGTAATGTTTTCGAAAAAGCATTTTTTTTTTTGTTGAAAATATCAACAGAAAACAAATATATGATTCAACGATGCTAATGAAATTCTTTGTTAAGATTTGCTTTGATTGGGATTGTAAAGTTAATATTAAATAAATGAATATCAGGTGAACTAGATTTAAAGAACGTTTGCGAGAACGGATTAATTTAGCTTTAAAGATTTGAGGGTACTAATTAACTAAATGTTTGTTTCTACTGACCGATTTGGTGCTTGGTCGCCTGAAGAAGTCTTCGGCAGATAACTCAATCAAGTCCGCTGCTTATTTGTCTCTAGTGCATTGAGCAGGTATCGGCATCTCAAATATGAGCATCCGTTCGACAGTGATCTTTCCACTCATTATAGAATCTTATTTCTTCTTTCTCCGACGACATTTGACATGCGGCAAAGAATCCTAAATTTGAAGAAGAGGATCTCCATCTATTTCTTGTGGAAGGTCTTGAGGGGGAGAAATGACTTGTGGTGAGAGATGGTCGAATTCCTCTGGTGTATATCGATTCCCAAATTGGTTGGGAATTTGGCCTGTTGGTCTTCACGATTCGCTGGCTGGTTCCGAAAGATACTTATTTCGACAACACACTGTAGGTATTAGCTGCGTATATATTAGACACGGGGTGGTTATGAAATTTGACATGTTTGATTTAATAAAAAAAAATAATAGTTTAAAGAAAACTTATAGTTTTTACTTTTGTCATTGAATTGAAAAGCTAATTGAACATAATGGATAAAATAATAAGTCATTTAATACTAATAATTAAATAAACTTAATTGACGATGTCTATGAGGGACATGATTTTTCAATATTATTTCTAGAGTCATCCATAAAGGTAATGTAAAGAAGAATACTGTTTAATAGTTATTTACTTTAAATACACCATGTTTTGCAGTTAATCTGTCATATCCCGAATACATTGCGTTCAAAGTTGTTACAACTTCCATCGGTTTCAATGATGAACAGACGACTGTAAACTTGACAATGTCAGACACCAGTATTGTGACGTTTTCGATCATCTGAAACAGAAAATTGTTAGGTTTTAAGTCATTGAATTTTAATTGTGTGGGAATGAGAAATAGTACGTTACATGTCAGTCCTGTTCAATATTTTACAGGGAATATATAATTCTATTATAAATAATTAAATTTACTTTACAAGAATCTATGTCAATGATTCCCTTTTTCAGACTTATTGCTGACTTTTCCGGAACCAAATAATGAAGAATAGTCTGAGTCCTTTTCATTTCCTCTTCAAGCTTAACCAATGATCTTTCCAATCTTTTCTGTTTCTCTTCTCCCTGTTCAAATGTCAATTTGTATTCCAAAGTCTGCTGCGCTTCGGCTAGCATGTAATCCCTAGAAATTAAATTATTTTAACAAATATAGGTAATAAGAGGGGCAAATGTCATGACCCCCTAATATGTTGTTTTAAACCAAAAACTATATGTATATATATATATATATATATATATATATATATATATATATATATATATATATATATATATATATATAATATAACCTGGACAAATCTTTTCTCTTAAAAAATAAAATATTTAAAAATTATAAGAATTAATAAAAAAATAAAATTAAATAAATTACAAAAACTATATTGATTTGATATATTGTATAGTTATTACTATAACCTTATTGATTGATGAAATTATTTGGGGGATTAAAAAATTTCAAATCTTGTGTCATTAAAAAAAGGATTTGAAAACTGACCCTGGATAAAGTGGGATTAGCTAGGTAAATGTAGACTTTTGATTTTGCCTTGTGTTACTTGGAGCTCAGGCACAATTGTCCTTGTGTGGTGTCTGAGTGATTACAGTTAGTCCCGCAGGGTTACTCAGAAAGATGCTTCTGTCAACGTTAGTAAGAAATATACTATTCTACTAATACTACTCGGTTAAGATACGATTATTTATTATATGCACAAGAACAGTGATGTTAGAGTTATCGAAGTGACTCGTCACTCTCTGTTGGCTGTTCATATTGCAAGGATGACAACATAGACAAGATACCTCGAAAGATCATAGACGTAATAATATATGCCACCAGAAATGTGGATAGACCCAAGTTGTGATGAATAGGTGTGGCAACTGTTGCAAGATCCATCCTAGATATTCCTAACTGGAGGGAAGCAGCGGCCAGCAGAGATGACTGGCTGACTAAATTTCGGAATTCCCTGACTCACCAAGAGTTTGTAGTGCCGCAAAAGCAGAAGAATATACACGGTAAGCAAGATGCTGAGTTAATGATGTTAATAATAAGCTGAGTATTAATGATCAAGCTGGATTTGTACATGTGCTTTTACTTTGCATTGTATACAAATGCGAATCCATGTAAGAATGAATTTTATAAACTATAAATTACCTTTTATGTGAATTGAAGACATATTACAAATATCTTTTGAATAAAGGTGAAATTAGAACCTTCTGGATATCCTTTTTTTGACAAAGCCATTAGATGAAAAAATAAATCCATTTTTTATTCTATTAACCTTGTCTGTCACTATGTGTCACTATAAGGTGGCGCTCTTCCATGCTCTCTTTGATTCGTTTTCTAGGATGACTCATTAAGTGACTTGATTTTTTATAAGTCACCTGACTAATCATTCCCAGTGTGGTTGAGTTAGTCTAAGGCGGCCATAATGTTGGGCATTGACTTCAATATATGGCACTGTTTATTTCACTGCGAAGAATTTGGTAGATCACATAATTAAGTAACTTTTAGGAAGTAAATCTGTTAAACAGATGTCATTTCAGAGTTAAGCATTTGGAGATTTTGGTTATGTATATTTGGTTTGAAGTAAGTAAAGTATGTGTACGTGTATATAGCATATATGTATATGCTAAATATGGGGCGTCAAACAAACAGGTATAGGTTAGAGTTTAACTGCTATTTAGGCGGTCGATGATAATCTAACAACTACAATCTAACTGAATTTTTTTCTCTTTTTATCGAAAGTACTTAACCTCTTGCAATAGGCAATAGGACACTGCATCAGTACAACGTATTTCACATTACGCATGTACACTTCTAAAAACCTGTTCAATTTCCCTATCTCTTGCCCACGTGTAATTTCCTGAGTGTGTTAAAACTGGTTCACTAAAATTGATTGAAACAGATAATCCTTAACAGAAAAAAGAGCTGTTACATTCTAAACTTTCAACACTAATAGTATATTCACAAATATTAGTATTATAATGAAATATTATTATAAATTTAAATAATTTAAAATACTGACCTGCTAGAGTCATGAATTGCTAAATCACTGATGTGTAAGCCCAATGATGTCAGGTTGCTAAGGGTAGGTACGACAGGGACGCCCATGAAAATAACCGATTGCCATTTTCGTACAAAAAAAAGTTTACCTGCAATTATAAACGAATATAGAAAAAAAAGGAACCATTTATTTAGAAAGAAGCAAAACAAGATTGTAACGCCAGGTACTTGTTCAGATACCGTGCGCTTACGCCAAAGACTTCTGGCAATAGTAACCATAACCATGATGCGATGTGATGTCTAGTTAAACGGATTAGCACTGGTTGGAAGCGAATGCCGTTGAAATCTATGGCCAGTAAGGATCTTTTGCTCACACAATCATTCGTAACTTCTCCGGATCCATTCCTAATATCAAGCAGAACTAAGCTCACCATGCATGCTCTTAATAAAGTGTGTAAATGTAAAGCTAATTGTCGTTGGGATACTTATTCCCCTTTATCTTAAAAATTAGGAGGGGGCTTAAGTAAATCGTAATAGTGACGACATTTGCATGCATTGCTTGAAGGAAGGACTCGACAAATCATCAAGTAAGTAATAAATAAATGATGTGGATGTGAATTACTTTTAAAGTCTTCCTGCATATTGATATTTTATCTTTCTCTTAAAAAAAAAAAAAAGACATACAAACTTAGTAATAGGTGATTGAAGTCACGAATACCTATTTCCTCTAGTTGGATTTACCGACATACCGAAATAATTTGTTTTATTTGGCTTAAAATGCAAGCCAGCCAGATCTCACAGGTCCCTAAATAAAAGGTTTTTCGATTCTAAAAATATTTCCTTATCTTACCAACCTAATAAATTAAATAAATCATACCTTTCAGCCTAAGGTGACGGCTGTCTTGTGCGTTTATATCTGCTCCATTTTTATTTTCAAATACCGTAGAAATAATAGTTTTATTGACGAATATATCAAACACATGATTTGAATATGTCATCATCTGTAATCATACTAAATCTTGAATATTTGAATATTTTAAGTAAATCTATAATAAATGATTTTCTTCTTGAATGATATTACGCTTTTAAATTCAAGTGGAATCCAAGGACGGGTCAGCTGAAAGTGTCGTGCTATGTTATGTTCCACAGCGATTGGAATCACTGGTAGTAGAGAAAATCCCAGACCTTTTACCACCATATTCGTACTGTAATTGAATATCCCGTTGTAATGTTTATTAATATTATTAATTATTATATATGTGTTAATGTATGTATGTGTTTATGTGTCATTAGGTATACCTTATGATGATGGAGAATGGAAAAATCCTACCAACGACTTTGGAATTTATTGGAAAATTTTTTGGATGGAAACAATGGACATCAAGGGGTAAAGTGGGTGGATTTTCAAAATAAATTTGGATGGTCAATTTCGTTCCGAATCTGGACTGATGTTCGCATATTTCAGCAACGATGATCTCCTGAAAAAAGGAAGCATTGCTTTTTACTACAACTATTAAGCACATAGAATCACAAAAACAAAGAAACTATCCTGGAAAATTATTAAATATTGTATTTTTTAAAGTCTTACTTGTATCTTTGTTTTAAAACATACTCCTATCAGGATTTCCTAATTTATATTAAAAATTTTAATTATTGCAGAACAGTGAAGCCTTTGGTACCCGTAAATATTTCTCAAAAGTTATTCGATATTGAAATTAAAAACTTATAATTATTATATTGAAATTAAAGTATAGTTACCTATCTATTTCACGAGGGGCACAAGCTTTACTGATTCCCTTCATCAGTACCAGTACATATTTATGAAGATTGATTTTAAAGTCTCGTCAAATTAATATTTAGTTAATATACAATGACGTTCAAAAAATGAATTATCAACAGTTTTTGTTTAAATAAAAGTAAGTTTGAAATGAAGCTTGCCCAAGTATATAGACTATTGATGATTGAATGCATGCCACGAGTTGGCCGTATACTTTCTGAACTAAACTATGCTTCAGCACTTTTTCAGTTTCCTCATATAAGAAGAACACATCTTATTATCCAATCAATAACGAGTTGAATAATACAATCTTGAATTCCTTAGTGAATGCCGCTATGGATTGAAGACATTTCTTTAAAAAACTCCAAATAAATACGAAAACATTTAAAATGATGTCATGGTCAGGTTGAAACATGGTGCACATGAACTCAAACGATATTGAAGGCGATTGGTGGAAAAGCATCTTTTATGGTCTGTTATAGTGTATAAAATAATAAATAAATTACATAGTGTATATAAAAATTATTACTTTTTTTTACATTACCTTTTTATAAACTGAAACACCGATTTCAGTTATGATCCCCTTTGCGTAAGAAATAAGTTCTTTCTCTTTACTAATACAAGTCATTCGCAACCCTGCTTTATTTTCAGCTTCCATAGTGAATAATGGAGATTCTTCTTTTGGAAACGAAAATTTCAAATAATCTTGAAAGTTATCGAATCCTGAAAACATAACTCAAATAAGCCTTTACCCAGTTTATTATAATTGAATCTATAAAAGTGTGTTAATCAATAATGGTTCAATACCTTGTAAAAACTTTCTGTAATCTCTCCCAAGTGAAGATAAGATAGATTCATAGTTTGATTCTAAAAGACATCTTACAAAATCTCTTCCGATCATTTCATAAAATACGCTAACCGATGTACCTGTAAGCTAGAAATCGAAAGATAAATAGTTAAAAACTGAGACTTTTGGAAAATAAAAGCTAGAAACTTTATTTAATTCAAAAATTGTCTTCAAATTACTACAGGATAGAATGAACTGTTAACACAGTTGTATGACAGTTAATACCACCAATTCCGAAGGGATTCTGGTTAGTGTCGTAACCATAGTTCTGATAAGTTCTACAACATTCAAACTGTTTAACTTTTATTCCCATTTAATCATATTACCATGTAAAATATTTCTGCATTCGGATGAAAAGGACATCAGTTTTAAAATAAATGTATAATTGATAAAAGGTGTAAGTGACACTAGTATGGGTGTGACTGTAAACTATACTCAACACAAAATGGAAATAAATGGAATATATTTTAATTTTTTTTAAGGTCGCTACGTTTAGCCAGGAAACCAAATTATTATTTTTAAATTTTATTGTTTATAATTTTAAATCATTTCTCTTCAAAATAATGATATTATTTTATTTTAATTTTTTTATTAATTGTTATAATTTTAAATATTTAATTAATTTTGAAGAGAAAAGATATGTCCAGGGCCGGGACTCAAACCCGGGTCTTCCATGTTTCCGTCATGGTGCTGTACCAACTGAGCAATTCTGGTTTCGCAAATAAAATAACTTATAATAATATATAATGACGCAAGTCAACAAGATCCTAATTAAAGTAATGTTCAATGAACATTCTTCCCCTTGTATACATCGCAAATTGCGAGAACACGGGGATGTGGGATCAGTGATGAGAACGCATTTGTCCGACCGAGATACGAAACCAGGATAGCTCAGTTGGTAGAGCACCATAACGGAAACATGAGAGACCTGGGTTCGAGTCCCGGCTCTGGACATATCTTTTCTCTTCAAAATAAAAATATTAAAATTTTTTTTTTCAGAATAGTTTAGATTCATAATCTGGTGTGTTAAAATGAAACCATTGCCTCGATGAGAATACTATAATTTAACTAAATATGTTGTATAACAGTTACACATTCCCTGCTAACGATACCGTAAAACAGAAATGGCTAATTAAACTGGTCGCTAAAAAATTTACATTTTTCATTTTGTAATTTCTTACTTTAAATTGCTAATGGAAATCATACCTAGCTAAATATAGAAGATAGGTAGTAATTGGCAATAATATGCCATAATTGGCATCTTTGAAAAAAGTTTCCTAAATTTACAAAAATAATTTTTAAAAAACTGCGTTGTCGATTATTTCATTACTACAATATATTAAAATGAAACCTTTGGCTCGAAAAGAATACTAAAATTTAACTAAATATGCTGTATAACAGTTAAACATTTCCTCCTAACAGTAACGTATAACAGAAATGGCTAATTAAACTGGTCGGTTGCCATAAAAAATTACTTATTTCACTTTGGAATGCCTTATTTTATATTGCTTATAGAAATGTTCATATTTTCTTATATCAATCAACACATGCTTTCATAAAGGCTTTGATGTTGTTATGTGCTTGTTTAATTATTCATTCCATGAATGATTCTCAAGATATTTGTTATATGGGTTATTTAATTAGATGCATTAAAATTAATTTTTCTTTTTTTTGTGTCTCTAATTTATCTTTATGTGCTTTCCTTTTTTATCAGGGTTTTATAGTATGGATTTGGTTTTAGAACAATTATGCTATGGTTTTAGTAATTTATATATTTTTATTTACCTATTGGTTTAACTCTTTGTTATAGTGTACGATTAATTTACTTTTGTATAAGAGGTTCAATGGTTTAAAGGGATTAATGGCTAGATCAAATTATACTGAAGATCCTGTAATATTATATTTATTAATTTTAATAACGATTTTGTCAGTTGTTAGAGGAAGAGTTTTAAGTTGATCAATTTTTCTCTTTTCCACATTTTTGTTTTCCTTTTTATTTGAAGGCTTTACCTTTGTTTACTGCGGGATTGGGTGCATGTTATCAGTACTTGCATATTATTGACGGAATTTTTGATGTTTTTTTATAATTATTTGGTTGAATTTACAGGCTGTACATGATTCAAGATGAGGAGAAAATACAATTTCTTGGTTACTTCCTAATTTAATAAATTATATAGGATCTTTATATTCTTATTATGAGACTAATAATATTAAGGTTTATTTAATTAGTTTTATTTGTATATTTTTTTATTATTACAAAAACAAGTAAATGACAGGAATGATACGTAGTGGCATGGATAAAGACAAGTAGAGAAACTATCCATTGGTGGTACTCAAATATAAAATTCAACTAAGAAGGACGCGAGGCCATCTTTTCAGAGGCCTCGGAGGATTATAAGGAATTGAAGAGGTTGCTAAGTTTGAAACGAGTGGGTTTTAAATATCCTGAAACGGCGACCTGTTTCTTGTCGTTTCAGTCTAGTATGAGGATTTCAAGTTTTGTGAGGGTGTAGTCCTAAGTACTGGACCTGTTCTAGAGGAATCAGTGGGATATTATTAAACAATTGGTTTACGATGGAGATTAAAGGTGATTTGAAGGGATGTGTGGAAGTTTATTTTAATCCTCTAGTTTTGACACCATTTTCATGGTCAGTGATATGGGATTGAGGAATATGGTGTAATAAAACTGGATCATTGTTGACTGATAATAGGCAGATGTCATCCGCATACGTGTTAAGGATAGTATTTGGATGGGTTGGGATGTCACCTGTATAACTTGTGTAGAGGATTGGGCCGAGAAACCTGCCTTGATGAACAACAGTAGACGGAGAAAAGAGTCATGAAAATATATTATTTTGATTTACTTTGAATGACTTGTTAGTGAGATAGCATTAGATAATGAGAAAATATGTAGAGAGTAGGAATTGGCAGAGTTAGTAAAACAATCCAGGGTGCCATACTCGGTCAAAAGCCTGTTCCATGTCAAGAAATACCGCCAACAATATAATCTACGTTCCAATGCAGAGGAAACAACGTTCACTACACGATGACATTGCTGCATAGTGGAGTGGGATGTTCGGAACCCAAACTGTCTGGTGTAATGTGGTTTGTATCCAGGATGGGGTACAATCGTTTCAGGATGATCATTCCCAGAATTTTACCCATGCATGGAAAAAGGGGGATATATGGTATATACTTTTCTTGATTGTTTATAACTATTTTTTATTGTTCGTTCTTGAAATTCAGAAATTAGAAGAATTTCAAGAACGAGAAGAAGGCTGAATCTCAAAAACGAAAAGTAAAAATTATCGTTAGTATGGTTAGAACCTTTTAAAATTATTTTTAAAAAACAAGGAAATAGTAAGTGGTGAAAAAACAAACAAAAATAATCAGGAATAGAAAAATTCTTAATAATAATATTAATAAAATTTAAATATCGTAAATATCACCTTTGAGGATCTGTTAGTTATCTCATTGAAATAGTGGATAAGGTTTACATCATTTTGGTGTTTTTTCAAATCTTCATTTGGGTTTCGTTTTTCCGAAAGCTTCTTAACGTAGTTAAGTGTACTTAAAAGGAAAATACTATGCATGTTTATTGGTATTTTGAAATCTGAAAACTGACATTTTAATAAGAAAGTTAACTATAATAATTATTATATTAATATTATAAGTATAAATATAAATATAACTAGATAAGCCTATGCCCAATGCTACCAAAAAAAGAAAAACACGTTGTACATTTATTTCCCCAACCAATACAAAACAAAAAAATATTTATACAATATAAATACAAAAAAAAAATTTAAAAATCAAAAAGAAGTTTCTTGCATCACAAGAAATTTAAATTGTGCTAGTAATATTAATATGCATTGATAGTTACTTGTTAATTGCAGTGATAATGCAATAAATTAATGCGCCATTTTATAAAACATATAATAATATTTAAAAAAATATTTAGATTCGGGCATCCCACGCATTCATTTACCTTTAGTTTGTTAACTGTTAACTTCGTATTATACTTTAATCTCCGGGTTTTTTTTTCCAATCGTGGAAGGCATTTTTCCATGAGCTATTTTTTTTTTCATAGTATGGATTTATCCATTATTTGTTAAGACTAACAATGAAACAACCATGAAAGTTCTTCAAAAGAAGAATAAAAAAAAGGTCATCAATTTGTTTTCAACAATAGCCTTTAGGACCATTTTAATGAGGTTTAAATCTAAATTATTTTAATTAGTATTCATTTGTACATTGATATTAACGTGTTGTAAGATTAACGTGTTTAATCAAAATCATTAGTGTTTTAAAAAAATAAAAATAATTTTGGCGAATAAGTTGCTGTAACATTCTTGGTATACTATATATCTACTTTGATAAGGTAATTTCAGTTTCCTACGAATTTTCAATTCTGAACTGGATTTATAACATTCAGAGAGGTTAACTTTGCGACTTCAAGACAAGTATATACCTCATCTTCGTACAATATTAATGCAAATAGAACGTATACAAATATAATAAAACTGAGATAGAAATAAATAGGAATAAATAAATAGTTTAATATAAATAAAATAAAAAGGATAGAGAAATAAATACCTTTATTCTACGCTATGAAGAAGGTTTGAAGAGAACTAAGCTGAAGTCTTTGCTTTGTCTCGTTTAATACATTAATGGAATGCCGGTAGTATTAATCCATTTTAATAATGCGCAATTTATTCATATAGCAGTCTGAAACGACTATGAAGCATGCATCTTGCCAGAATACTACGAATACCTTGCAATCAATAAAGATGAATAAATAAATAAAATTTATTTATTATTAAATGATGTTCAAAAATTTAAAAAAGTCGGTTCCATGACAGATACCGACATAACTTAAAGACGGTGAATATGGTGAACATTTATCAGTTAGGCCTATTGTGTTATTCGTAAATTCACCGAAGTATGGATTTTCAAAATATTTGGCTAATCTATTAAATCAATTATCCACGAATAAACATAATCTTAAGGATTCATTTGAATTTCTTCATAAAATCAGCGATATTTCAGTTCCAAAAAGGATGTAAATTAGTTTCAATAGATGCATATCCTTTATTTACTAACATTTGCATTACGAAAATAAAAACTATAATAAAAGATAATCGAAGTAACCTTAAAACTCACACGGAAATCTCTAACGGAAAAAATAAATGGTTTTCATTATAGACATACAAGAAAATTTGATATCCAAAAAATCATTTTAAATTTTTAAATAATTTTAACGTTGATGCCACTGGATTAAATATTAGTAATATTGTTAACTCTTATGAAGTTTATATTTTTAAAATTTTAAAATGGTTTATATAATTTAAAATAGTATCGAGATATAAATAAAATATATTATTAAAGTCCAAAGTCTAATTCAGAAGATTAGAGATTGACCATGGAGGATATTGAAACTCCAAGTAGGAAAAGTTTTAAAATATGTATGGACAACTATATCGAGGTATCTATACTTAATTTCAGTCTTTCAAGACAAATTTTTATAACTTATGTATTTATTGTATTGTTTGTTATTTTATATTGTTTTTGTTATTAATTACAGATTTGATAGAATGATAATTCAAATTAATTGAGTTGTAAGTAGTAGATGTATACTTATGCAAAAAATTGAAAATGACTCTAAAGATAGTCGAAACGTTTTTTTAAAATAAAGGAGATTTGACTGGAAAAAGGTTTTATCAGATTAATAAAATTTTTAAATAATTATATCAGCTGGCATATGTGATCTCACATTTCACCTATCCTGTCTGATATCTATTTAAAACTGTTAAATATAGCCATCTTTAGACGTTATCTTAATCCGAAAACCAAAGGAGAGATAAAAACCGAATGGAGGCAAAAACCTATACATTCTGGTCGATACATACTTTATACAAACCAATGCCTTAAAAGATATAAAATAAACAGCGCAGAAAAACCTCACCACAAATATTGTATAACAAATACTGTCAGCAGAGTTTTTACTACCGCGATTAGACATTGTACTGAGCACATGCACAGGAAACGTGAAAGTGAGGTTAGGTTGACAGCAAACAAAACATCGGCTGTTAACAGAAACAAGAATCCTTTGAGAATTTTCAAGAATTTTTTGGCCAGCAAATGTGTTTCAGCAGTGCTACCAACTTCATCCACACCAATAGAACTAATTTTTCAGTTATTTATTTTAAATATTAAAGCCTTCCTCCTATATACTTTTTAATCATTCGCTCCTTTCTAACTGGCAGAACATTTAAAGTAAGTCATAAAGGTTCCTATTCGTCCCTCTATTCCCAGTCTGCTGGTGTTCCTCAAGGTAGCATCCTCGGTCCTATCCTCTACAAAGCATATACAGCTGACATTCCAACCCATCCTAACACCTTCATCTCCACGTATGCTGATGACAAATTGTGTTATCAGTTAATAACGACCCATATATTGCATCCTAATCCCTTCAATAACATTTATACAATATCCTCGAAGAATGGTGTCGGAATTGGAGAATTAAAATAAATTCCAGCAAGTCCCATCAAATTACCTTTACCCTTCTTCGAAAACCCATGATTTCCTGTCTTACTGTATCCTTTACTCCACTTATCCCTGATGAACAGATTCGCTACCTGGGACTCAACTTAGACAAACGTCTTACTTGGAACCCTCACACAAGACTGAAAGACTCACGCTGCCTTGATTTAATCATTTGAGTTTTTAAGATGCAGTCCATTTTTCTAAATCTGTGTCACACCATTTTATTACTCCAAAGGTATATGTAACCGAAGGAATCGTCCAGGTATTCAAAGATTTTACCAGATTTCCTCCTGATAAATTAGTTTTTAGTAGTATTTTGACCCGTTTCTTAAATTATTCTTCAAAGGTTTCTTTGACCTCTTTTTTTAATTTAAGCAGCTGTGAGATGCCAAGATACTTGTAGGAGCCTGTTACCTGAAGTTGCTTAATGATTTCACTATTGGAGAGTTCAATGTATGCTGAATCCTTGTATTTTCCTCTGTGTACATTAAGGGTTGCTATTATTGCTATCATTACTATTTTGAATTTCTCTATTATTACAATTATTATTTGATTTATTATTTTTGTAATTTGGCATATGTCTGCGATTTAATATGTATAACGCTATCTTGCTGTGCTGAAGGCTCCGGGTTCAAATCAGGCTGAGGCCCCGGGAAGCTATTAATAGCTTCATGGGGCTCATCCACCCTCTATAAAATTGGTAAAGACCTGATGGTGGAGCATTCAAACAACCAGTGAGCCCCATCACTGGATATCCGATCCTAGTTATACCCCATGACCTCAATCCTTAAACATCCTCAAAACCATCTTAAAATGCACCCGGTGCAGGAAAAGAGTTGTATATATGTACATATATAAATTTATTAATATACGTTAGATGTAAGTCTGTTTCAGGTGATCACCATTCCAGGGGCTTGGAAAAAAAAAAAAAAAAAAAAATGGTGGAGCATAATGTCGGCTAAATCACCTCATTCAATTCTATGGTACTTATGAATTAGTCTGAGACTGTAGATTTGCTGAGTTTCTGCTCTGAAGGTACTGGGGTCAAAGCTATCTGTTGCAGATAAATTATTAATTTATCTAATTAATAATATGTTTCAATGTTATAATCATTAATAATATGTTTCAATCTGTTAACAGCCATTGAAAAAATGAATCCTGTGTGTTCTGCTGACTCTCTAAAACAGAGCACGTTTTTGGATAGACATTATCGTTTCCTTAATTGTTTAATGTGTACATTATTTAACTCACAATCAGAATCCAATTCAGTTATACATGAATTCCTAAAACAAGGAGACAGGTATCAATTTAAAAATAAATAAATAAAACTGAAGCATATATTTGAACAACAGTAACATTAACAATAATAATTTGGGTGCATCTTCTCACTCTTTGATCTTCCAAGATATAACAAACATTCAGAGAATATTCGACTCGCTCTTTTTTTTTTTTTACTTAACTGAAAAATCAGGTTTCACATGATGGGGGAACGGAATAAGTAATCTCAAATATGTTTAATTTTTTTCGGTTAAATAAAAAATGATCGGCTTTTTACTGCTTGTGGAGCCGAAGAGAGCGTCCTTGGACCGTAGTGGACCAACTCCTCTCAGGTTGCGTCCAGATGTATCCTGTGTTGGTCATGGAACAGTAGGCGCTGTAGTAACGACCTTCGCTCCTGCAGAAGGAAAACATTGGACATTTGCACTTGAACTGGTTTTGAAACTCCTCCTTGCAGATTTCATTCCACCAGCAAGTTCTCTGTAAAAAGAAATGGCAAAACAAAAAGTTATGCTTACATTATCGATAGTGAAAATTACAACTGCAACATTTTACTTTTCCTAGAGAATTTTGGTTATGTATCAAGTAATTGGCTGTATTTTTTTTTAAATTATGGATTTCCAAAGGCGTACGGAATTGGCTGCCCCATCGCCCAGTCTTCAGCAAACAGCCACTGGTCCTCCAGGTTGGGTAAAACCCTGTACCTGGGGGAGGGTATAGCCCTGTCACCCTTCCTCCTGAGGGGACATAAATATTCAGGAAACCAGAAGTCCTGAGGATACGGGGCCTCTATCGCTGGGCTAATAACCCGCATGGTAGTAAATTCTCTTTTTTTTTTAGATTAACTTATTGATATTTACGTATGTTATATGAATTATATATGATATCAATGAATATGAATATGATATTTACGATAAGTAAATTTGCTAATATGAACAAATAACATGAAAAAAACACTTGTGGAGAAACTACCCATCGATAGCACACCAATAGTAAATTCTATTCAAAGGAAAAAACTCCTTGACGCTATCAATGGCATAAGAGGAAGTCAAAGAAGAAGATTTCGTTATTGTTAAATCAACTCTGAAGATATCCAGGTGCCTATATTTTCTAGGGATTTGGCTAAGTGAATGAATTTTAATTTAATTAAATTTAAAATTTGTATGTTATTTGATTCAAAAGATTTGTCCTGGCCGGGATTCGAACCCGAGTTCTGCGCATTTCTAGCGTGGTACTCCACCAACGAAGCTACCAGGGCTCGTAACCATTTCGCAAAAGATGAGTCAGCACTATTGATTACGTTTCTTCAACAAGATTTTCAATTGTATATCAATAATAATCTAAGAGAATCTACAACAAGATATGGCAAACTATAGGTGCAGTATTTACAAGACACCTCCATAACGTTAAAGTAACACTTTCGTTGCTTATTTTAGTTACCATCGGCCTATTGTAACTTTGATACCATCAGAAACATCATCGAGTGTTAATATTACAGAAATAACTGATGATACTGAATTGTAATATTTAACTTGGATTATAATGGTCTTTTATGTAAATTTTTTAATGAAAATAATATTATTTTTATCACATAAATCTAAAAAAATTCTGTATTCCCTTACATCCTATTCTTACACTTAAATAATAATTCTTTCCCAATAACATCCAACTTGTATGTTTCACATCTACCAGGCGTCCCGCGACGGCTTATTTTTATTTTTATTTTGTTGTGATTATTTAAATATTTTTATTTCGAAGAGAAAAGATTTGTACTGGCCGGCATTCGAACCCGGGTCCTCCGCATCTCTAGCGCGGTACTGTACTTCGAAGCCCGGCCAGGACAAATCTTTTCTCTTCAAAATAAAAATATTTAAATAATCACAATAAAATTTTTAAAAAATATAAAATATTTTTAATGAATTATTCTATCGTATTAACCATTACCTATGTAGATAATTGGTTATAGAAACGCCTCCAGCACTGTTCCAATTGATTATAGACTTTCATACCTACGTTTGATTTTTATATAATTATTTTTTTACGATTGAGCCACTATGGACCATACAATCCAATCATTTTAATAGAATTAATATTTTATTCGTTCGATGTTATATACTTAATTTTATATTATATATATTTTCATTTTTAATTTTTAATCAACATTTAATCGCTCATTAGATTTATGTGTAACTTTTATTAATGTTAATTTCAAATCCTCACATGTTCACTTTTCATTTTACACTAAATAAATAGTTTTAATATAGTCTATCCATTATTTATTTTCTGTGAGTTTATTTTTGTTAACGCTTATTTTTTGTTAACTTTAATCAGATAATTTCTTTTTTATTATATTTTGTTGTTTAAAGCCTAATAGAAAATCTACAACGTGAGAACTGATTTGCTTTTTCCAAAGTTTTAGGTTAATCTAGACTGCTGTTGGTTTCTTGTATTGTTTAGTTTCGCTACTGGTATTTTTATTTGAAACTTAATGAGTGAACGAAGTAGGCAAACTAAATAACACGAAAAAGGCATAGACACTTATAGATATAGATATTGCATCGTTTTATTTATTTTAATTGTTTTATTTATTTATTTTATTATAAAGCATATTTTTACTCACCTCTGTTAAATATCCTGATACGGACTGATCGCTGGTAGTTGGCATGGACATACACACTTGCAGCCATAAGACGAAGAACAGCACTCCATGGATAGCCGCCTGTAAATAAATAATTAATATAAGTTTTACAGATTTTTGTAATTCCGATAAATATAATTTTATTACGGTATCATTTCAACATTACCGGTTGATATGATTCTGATATCTTTGGCACCTGTGCATAGTGGGCTAAGTCGAATTTTGTGAATTTCAAGCTATCTACTTAGAATCGTAATTTTTCTGAACTTATTTTAAGTTCAAGATTGGAGTATCAGCCCACGATTCACAAAGGAATATCCTTCATTGCAATGGACGGAGCACTTAGCGTGTTAGACACAAAGAAAGAGAAAAAAAATACGATTCTAAGTAGCTTGAAATTCACAAGATTCGACTTAGCCCACTATGCACAGGTGCTACAGATATGTAAACAGTAGTACCATTATTAAAAACATATTAAAATAGACAGTGATGAGGATGCCGAATGAAGTGAAAATTCAAAAAATAAGAATACCAGTGTCTTTTTTGAATTTATGAATCAATTATTGTCTGAATTATTTAAATTTCAAAATTCGTAAATTGAAATTACTAACATAAGTTTGTTTTAACCTCTATTGGTACTCCGAGCAATAATCATATACATTTTCGATTAGTTTATTTATTATTCAAAACATATGATGGACTGCACAAGATAAATACAAAATATCAATACAACTTAATTGAAATAGTAATTAACATACACTTACATTATTTATACTGTGTACTTGCATCTATTACTTAAAACAAGACATTTAACAATGAAAGACTTATCCGATTTTCGCTAAAACCCTATTTTGTTCTTGCATTTATTGTTAGTACCGGGTTAAAAGAACATTTTTATTACAATAACAATTACAATAGCAGAAACTGCCAGTCCTGTAAAAAATCCTAAATTTAATCTTTCCTTCATTATACTTAAACATATCGCTTGCTTGACTGATATGCCAGATAATCAATAATACCGCAGCTAGTAATTGCATTTATGGTTTTATTTCCTCTAACAGGTTGAAAGGAATTTTATCGTGGCCTGCTCATAAATAAAAGTTTTTTTTTAATATCTAATATTAAATTAGACCCGTCTTTTTATCGTTGATACTAAAATAAGTAATAACTGAAGCTTGACATATTTTACAACGACTTATTTTTACAGCCAATACCCTGATTTAATAATAACCATCTTCGGCTGCAATTGTTAAATATTAATTCTACTTACAGAATTAACATAATAATTATTATATTATTTTACTACAATAAGAGTAAAATAATTATTCTTTAACCTATAAGATAAAAAAATGTATACATATGCCAGCAAAACATTTGATTTTCCTGTCCTTCGGGCATAACAATAATGAAAAACTTTATTTTTATTTATTACTCTTAATTTGCAAATTCTTTTCTATGCCTCGTGATGGAAGTTTAAATTACGGTTGCCCACAAAACGTTCATTATGCTTCAATTTCATATGAATAAAAAAATGGGATTGGTCTAAAATTGCCGCCCCCTGTTTCGAAAAAAAAATGAAATTTATGATCTTCTTTTCTAATTAATAATAAAAAAGCTTCTCTGCAAAATAAAACTAAACTAGACGTAAAAAAAGATATTGATTTGAGGCATGACAATTCTTAAATTAAAAAGTCAGTGAAAATATGAATAAAATAAACATTGATAGACTGCAATGAATAATGCTTAAATATTTAAAATAAGAAATAATTTTGCCAATGAAATTTTTAATTAAACATAATCTTTAAATTATTTATTCAAATTTACAACTGTATTAAATAATACAAACCGTATATATTATGAATGATGAATAATGACAAATAAAGACAAGTAGAGAAAATGCCATATAAATATGGTAGTACTCGAATCATTTGATTTGAGTATAATTTTGGTAAACTAAAATACTGGATAATCCCCATAAAACAAGAAATAAAAAATCATTAGAAACGTTTCAAACAAAAGGTACAGTACAGCAGTCTGCAGAAACTTGAATTGTGATTCTGTCATGATCAATAAACTAATATAGTGTATAATTATAATATTAATGTTAATTTAAATAATCGCCTAATTATTAATAGTTTGTTTTAAAAAAAATCTCAACAAAAGGATAATTTAATACAACTTTATATATTTATAGGAGGCTGACATATTCTTATTTTGGAGACGACTTTTACTTATCCATATAATATAATTGCAAATTTTTAATTTTTAAGAAGTGATTACTTGTGTTCAGCAAGAATAAAATTTTGAAAGTATGAATAAGATAAAAAAAAAAAATAATAATATATGAAAAATAAATTAATAAAAATGAAATGTATGATATAATTTATGATTTTTCCTCAATAAAAAAAAAATATTTCTCGAAATTGACTCCTATAAAAACTCTACATTTTATATGGGATAGTTTTCAATTTTCATTGGTTTTTAAATTACTTATTATTATTTTTTTTTTCACATCTTTTCATGAATCTTTAAATAATGTTAAAAATAAATATAATGGGAATAGAAACCATTATGCGTTTTTATTTATTTCGTATATTTTAAATGCTTTAAACATTTCTGCATTTAAAATTAATTGTACTTTACGAAAAACTGTAAGTTAAGTTAATTTATTAAGACTTTAGTGCTTGTTTTACAAGTTGGAAACTTGTTGAAATAAATTGATTTTAATTATAATATGTCTGTTATAAATAATAATATTTTATTGTATTTTTCATTTAAAGGAAACTAATTAGAGTACTAAATATTAATAAATGATAGGAAGAAACAAAACCTTGCTTACCATAGAGGCGGTACCACAGGATATTTGGCTCGATAATGGGGAGGGAGCGGTGCGCCTGTCTAGGACTTCGGCGGGTCGTAACATAGCAGTTTTATTTTTTTGAACAAAATTTAAATAAACATATATATTTTTTAAATCTTAAAAAGCCTAATAATTGTATCTAGAATTTTAAAATCCCTTATTTAGGAATTTTATTTATAAGTACGGTAGTAAAACATTTCTTAAAAAATCAGGTATTTTTGGCAGAAACTAATTTTGTGTTTGTTCATACAATAGAATTAAATCAAGAGTGGCTGTTATTTGCAATTAGATCTAGATTCTTAAAGTATGACCAATGTTTAAAAATAACAATTGGGTGAAGTGGTGAATGTGAAATATATTGAAAAAGCTTGAACATGATGGCTAACAGCTCATTAGTCTTAGATGATGGGTTGACCCCAGGAGAGTCTTTAGATCCCGCAGGGACCATCCGAGCCTTTTAACAGTCAGCTTAGTAACTCAGTACTCTTCTCACTGAGCTACCCACCTCCAATGTAACAAATGAAGAAGTAGACAGTCAGAGCTGAACCCGCGGTTAGACTAAGATGTGAACAGGAAGATAGCGATATATCTGTTATTTAATTTTTGAAATCCCGTATTTGAAGGATTGTGGATAAAGCTCCATGGAGGTATCGACATACAAGTTTAAGAATGAGGGTGATTTGCCAAAATTGTAATTTTCACTATTTGAAAATGATCTGGAGACGTACAGTAGATCAAATTCAATGGGTACAATATCTATTGTTACTGACTTTAACATTAATATGCTCTAAAATTCCAGCAATAAATCCTTTCTCACAAATCTAATATTTTCACTCAAACTTTACCTCGTTCACTACTCTTCTACCCACCACACCCAATATTCGGATATCTAGTTGGACTTCTAAATCTCTGACTCCCCTCTGAAAATCCTCTCATTCTCCCAACACCCTGTTCAGTTTCTTTTATTTTATGATCTCATCAAAATTTGATAAGACTTACCTGTCAAATCCTTTACTCTCAAAATTGTATCTTATCGCAGTTTAGATCTCCTTTCCTATGAATTTCTTCTATCCGATTTAAGTTCTTTCAGTTGGGATGTCATCTACTCCTATAGTTCCATCGATTACATAGTTCTCACCTTGGACTCCAATCTGCAATCTAATAGATATCTATGCTCTTCTAAAAACCCGTAACTTAAGCCGCCCAACTAAACCTTAGCTAACTCTCGAAATAAATGATATAGTACAGAAAAGGAGAGGAAAGAGAAAATTACGTCGCCGGCGTCTATCAGGTGCTATAGATGTTTCAAACTACTTCATAATGAAACTCAATCTGCAGTACGCCGTGAAAAATCCCATTCAATCCTCTCCAATGCAACTGATTCCAAATCCAAATGGAAAATACTTCGAAAGTGATCACCACCAGGGTCCGGTAACCTCGACTCACTGTCAGTCAGTCAGCCAGACGATCCCATTAAAGACTTCGTACCCAATACTTCACCTGATTCCTCATCCGCTGCCGACGTTGAACATATAAATTTTAACACCGAAGACTTATTTTTTCCCCATGTTTCATATTACGTACTGTTAAATTCTATTCTGAAATCGCACATCAATGACTACTATCGCAACAACATTCCTATAAAGCTATTAAAATCATGTATCCCAATCATAATGCCCGTAATATATCATATTTATAATTTCTCATTACAAAACTAAGTCTATCCCACTCCTTAGAGAACGTCTTAAGTGCGACCGTAAATAAAATTACAAACCCCTCCTCTCCAAAGTTTGGATTAACAGTAATACTGTGACTCAGTAAATAGTCCATGAGATTTAAGAGTGAAACCCTAGACAGGTGCAGTCAAATATGACACAAAATATGAAAAAAAATGTGCCAACGTTTTGGCCTAAGATGAAGGCCGTTTTCAAGGCTGGGAAAAGAAATCTATGTTTATATTACCTATCCATTTATGTTTCTTTTCCCAGACCCGGAGATGGCATACATCTTAGGCCAAAACGTTGGCACAATAAAATGAAATTTTCTTATTTGTTGTAATATTTGACTGCACCTCTTCACCAGTTCAATCCATTAGTATTATATATTTTATTTTAAAGAGAAAAGATATGTCCAGGGCCGGGATTCGAACCTGGGTTGCCCACGTCTCCGTAGTGGTCATCTAAAAAACTGAGCTATCCTGGCTCTTACACGGCCAGACAAATCCATTCTCTTCACGGATCCTATACTATCCTCTTCCCGGTCCTGGACAAATCTTTTCTCTTCAAAATAAAATATTTAAAAATTATAACAATTAATAAAAAAATAAAATAAAATAAATCATTATTGTTATATTTTTACATTCTCTTTTTTTCTGCATATTTGTATTATTTATTTTTAAACAAGTTTATGACTTATTATGTTTTATCTCTTGTCAATGTTCTATAGAATTTTAAAATATACAATGCATATAACTGTAAATAAAATTTCTTTAAATATTACTGTTCACAAGTTTAAGGTTCTTAAAATATGATATTTTAAATAATACTCTCATTCACACAGACACATACATCCATATATAAATATATGCTATTATGTACATCCAGAATTAAAATAGCTAGCAGTAGTAGCCTGCCTTTATATCTTACAAAATTATTCTTATTATTTTAAATCAACAACTGAGAATAATTGGACTGTATAGAGGAAAAAAACATTGATAAAAATATAATAAATAAATTATTTATTTAGAAAATTGTCATTGTCGAATTCTTTAATATGTCATGTACTTTCAGTTACTTCTCGGCTATTCTGCAGATACAAATTCAGAGGCTTTATATTTTCTGGCTTGTGAATCCTAAAAAATATAATAAATCATTAGAAAAAACTTCAAATTTTTCATTTAAAGAAATTAAGAGTTTAACAAACTTTCATGGCCCAGATATGCTAAGATACCTGTAAGCTATGCTAAGTTTTTTATTCTCAAGATATTTAAAATAAATTATTAAAAGAAAACATTTTTCGAATAACACTGCTACTTTTAAAATAAATCTACCATTCTAAATTAATAAGCCATTGACTTTAAAGTTGGTCTGTTTGAAATAATAATATAATTACCAACACTGCCATATGATATGAGAAAAAAACTCTAAACAACAAAGACTTTTTTATTAGGCATTACAACCAGATATAGGCCACAGTTCTACAATAATCATTTAGCAGACCAGTATTAAGTAAGCTTCTGTAAAAACTGGTACTCCATCTATTTGCCAAAATCTGGCCCAAGCAGAGTTCTAATGTATTCAACAGAGTTTATAATACCATTATGAAAAGTTTCAGTTTCCTAATTTTCATAGTACTCTATGCAATACAGTCTCAAGCAGTTTCCTTTATCTGCTTTGAATTATGCCTTTTGGGATTTAAGATACCCAACTTTAATATCATCAGTTAGTTTTTAGTTTTCCTTGTTTAGAAACAAGAGAGGAATAGCAGTGATTTATTGGACGGTTCTGCAACAAACCACTAGAGCGAAACTGTGTCTCCAAAGGCATGGATGGGTACCTCTGTATCACCTTCTGGGAAGAGATGACAAATTTTCAGAAGGTTCAGCAAAAGTACTACATACATATGATCGATGAAGACACACAGACATAAATGGTGATTATCTGTGAGAATATAATATAATAGATAAAATGATCAGTGGAACACCCAAAAGAAGCCGTTTTGAAATACAATCCTCATTTAGATGAAAAACTGTATAATAATATTAATTTAGATGAAACATAGATCTTTCCATATTACTAAAAGTCGCAGTTTCTTATTAGCCAGGAAGGCTTTCTAGCAAGCTCCAAAAGCATGGGCAGTATATATACCAACAACCCATTCCC
>CM073761.1:63777986-63950486 GCA_037127475.1 Arma custos | reverse complement strand
TACTAACTAAAATAATTGATTGGCATAGTATGCGATAATATATTTAAAAAGTCGGTATCATCGTTGATGTAGGAAAAATAAACAAAACAAGGGTAGCGGGATCGAGTTTACAATACTGTTATATTCAAGCATACCTTTGACCTGCTTGGAGAGCGACTTTTTGAGATGCCAAGAGATGATGGAAAAGCAGGGATTTAAATGAAGCTAGTGAAGAGGAATGGCGGATGAAAGGAGGGATTGAATTCCACACAGTGGTGGAGCGGGCGAGGAAGGAGCGCTCGAATGCCTTAGTTCTGTGGGAAGGAATGTAGAAATCGGAAAGGCGAGATCTTGTTTTGTGCACCTGGACAGAGGATTTGAATGGGAGGAGACTATAGATATATGAAGGGTGTTGCGAGTTGATGGATTGGTATAGAAAAACGCTAAGGAAATATTGTCTACGGATGGGAGGGAAGAGCCACTTTAACTCATCATAGTGATGTGACACCCGGGATCGCCTCGGAGTACCAAGGACAAATCTTAAAGCGCAGTTCATTATTCTTTTTAAGCGGCTCTCAAGCATTTTCGAGAGGCCCCCGTATACCACACTACAGTAGTCGAAGTGGGGGAAGATGAGGGATGATACGAGCAGCTTCCGAGTAGGTTGAGTAAGGAGATGCCGAGAACGATGGAATAATTTTAGGGAACTAATTATTCGTCGGGATATTTGGGTGACATGTGGTTTCCAGGAAAGGTTTTGGTCGATGGTAATGCCTAGGTTTTTAACGGAGGAGCTGAAACTGATGGGGTGGTCGTTTAGGATTAATGTTGGAAGGGTGGGGATAGTTGCAAGGAGAGAGTTGGAACCTAGAACGATGGCCTGGGTTTTCATTGCGTTCAATTCCAGTTTGTTCAGCTTTGCCCAGGTACTGATTCGATCTAGGTCTTGCTGAATACTGGCGAACGCATATGAAAGCCCGGATGGAGGAAAGGATAAATAGATTTGGAAGTCGTCAGCATATAGATGGTAGGAACAGTGGTGAACAGATTTAGGAAGATCATTGATGTAACAGTTGAAAAGGAGAGGAGAGATGCTTGAGCCCTGAGCCACACCTGAGGATAGAGTACGGAAACAGGAAAGGGGTTGGTTGGGCATAGAGACCGCTTGGGACCTATCAGAGAGGAAGGATTGGAACCATAGAATAGAACTGTAGGAAAAAGACAATGACTTTAGTTTGGAGAAAAGGATAGAATGGTCCAAGGAATCGAAAGCTTTAGAAAAGTCTAGGAGGATTAGCACGGTTATTTGTCTGTTGTCCATGGCTTTATATATGTCATTGGTGATTTTGGTAAGGGCAGATTGAGTGGAAAAACCGGGGCGAAAGCCTGATTGAAGCGGAACGAGGAGTTTGGACTGTTCGAGAAAATTTGATATTTGAGACTGGACTATTCTTTCGAGAGGTTTGGAAAGGTTGGAAAGTATGGAGATTGGCCGGTAGTCCTTGGGAGATAATGGGGTTGGGGTTTTATTTATAGGATGGACTAGGGATTTTTTCCAGGAAGTCGGGAATACTGCTTTTTGTAGTGAGAAGTTATAAATGAAAAGTAGGACAGGTAGGATATCAATGAGGCATAATTTGAGTAGTTTGACGGGTATCTCATCTAATCCGGTAGAACTGGAGCGGGATTTAAGAACGGAGGAAATAATGTCTGTAGGTGATATGTCTGAGAAATAGAAATTGTCGGGGTTGAAAGATGGCGTTGATGAAAAGACGGAGGAGGAGGATTTTGATGAGTTAATTGAGGCAGACAAAAAATATGAGTTCATTTCGTCAGGAGAAGCGGGGAAGGCTCTAGAGGATGTTGGATTGCAAAGGGCGAGCTTTCGTAGGAGTTGCCATTTAGATTTAGGATCGGGAGCAGTGGAAAGGGCTTCGTGGAAGTATTTGGATTTTGTTTGTCTGATTGTAGATTGTGTCAAATTGCGAAGAGCCCTGAACGCTTGGTAGTCATCGGTAAGCCTAGTGCGTCTAAAGCGTCTACGAGCAGCATCACGTTTCCTTTGCAGGTCTTTAATTTTTTGACACATCCAAGGAGCAGGAGGGTGGCGGAAGGTTATGGTTTTGAGAGGAGCGTGGGTATCCAGGATGCTTTTGAGATTGGCAGTAAGTATGTCGACCATTGAATCGACGGTGGTACAGGAATAAATTTGGTTCCAATTCAGGGTTTCGAGGGAAGGAGATATATTTTCAGAAGTGAGTCCGTCTAGATTGCGAAATGTTATAGTTTTCGGTAGGATTTCTGGGGTATGAATATTATATGAGATTTGGATTAAATCGTGAGAGGACAAAAAAGGGACAGGTAATTGTGAGGAAGAAAGGAGTCTCTGGGATGAGTCAATGATGAACAGGTCCAACCAGGAGTCAGATCGGAGTGTGTGATGGGTAGGAGAGAAAGAGACAATGGAGAGATGCAGAGAGTAAAAAAGGTTTTCAAGATATATTTTTTGTCATTTGATTGGACCAGAAGATTGGTATTAAAGTCACCGGAGATTATTATGTGGTCGTAGAGAGGAACATGGTTATAAAGGATCGACTCAAAGATAGGATCAAAAGGGACCAAAGGAGGGCGATACACTACAACGTATAGGAGAGGATTGGGTTTGCATGAAATCTCGACACCAAGGAATTCTATGTGAGGGAAATTGGACACTGGTGAGGAAAACAGGATGCGTGATTTTAGGGAATTATGGACGTAAAGACCTACACCTCCTCCAGTCCGGTCAACTCGGTCGTGGCGGAGGAAGGAATAGTCAGGTAAGGAAACAGTGGAGGACGGGATATAGGGTTTTAGCCAAGTTTCTGAGATTCCAATGGTGTGGAAAAAATTTTGGGTAAAATATTGCTGAAATTCGTCAAAGTGAGCGGGCAAGGATTGGGAGTTAATGTGACAGGAGGTTAGGACATTAGACATGGTGGGGAAGCAGAAGAGAAGCTCTCAGTAATTGAGGAGAGGAAGCTATGGGGAGTGAGTTTTATTGGCAGAGCTAATTGAAGAGATTGAAAATGCAGAGAGAAGATTATCCGAGGCGAGTTATTATTAAAATCCGCTATAGATCTTGATGCTAATGAAGGGATATTGAAATTAAAGAATAGCGAAAGGAAAAATGATACATAGATAAAAAAATAAGTTAAACAACAGACAACAAAAAAAAGATATAAGATAAAATAAAGAATGAAAACTAGTTTTATGTGAGGAAAAAAAGTCAATTTCGCAATATAAAACATTGGAAAAAATAAAATTTTTATAGAGCGTTTGAGTTTGTGGGGGTGATTCAAGATGAACCCGTAAGCGCCGTTGTGAGAGTCATGGTTATCCGTGAGGCATGAAGGCATACCGGTCTTCACTAGTCATTCGAAAATATCCAGGTCTTGAGCTTGATCGATGTAGACCACTCGGTGTCCATCTTCTTTTCTACACCGCACTCTACCCCCAGAGAACCAGACATATTTTATTTTCCCCGCCGCCCTCTTCTGACGTGCAAGCCAGTAGAGGTGCCTATTAGTTCCTGTCATTTCCTCACTTAAATAAATGCGGTGGCAGTCGTTTTCCTGCCAACCTATATCTCGGGTGGAGAAATCTCGCTTAACTTTTCTTTTTTGTATTAGGTCGTCCCTCACTGATTGTCGTGTGAAGCGTGCGATGATTGGTGGGGGTCGGGGGTCGTCATTCTTAGCCCTACGGCGCTGCACCGTGTCCAGGTCCTCGATATTTAGTTTTAATCCCAGGGCTGCTCCGATGCTTGCGACTAGACCAGAAGGAGTCTCTCCGGCTCGTATGGGGATCCCACGTATCTCAAGGCACTTAGATAATAGGCCCTGTTCACTTTTGTTCAAGCGTGCCTCCAAATTCCCCACTCGTGCCTTGAGCGCTTTATTTTCCGCTAAGATCTCCTCGATATATTTGTTTTGTCCCTCTAGGTGTTTTTCGATCGAAGTAAGTCTCTCATTCATATCAACCTTGATCTTCTTTATCTCCCCCTGGACATTATGATCGGAATGTTTTATTGCTGATAATATTTCCATGAGTGAGGGTTGTATTGATTTACCGGAAATTTGTTTTTCCCCGGCATCTGAGTTTTTATTGGCCTGCTCACACTTAGCGCACAGCCATTGTGTTTTTGACAATTTTAGGCCCTCTATCTCCTTATCGCTGAGACTGCAGCACCGCCCATGGAAAATTAAATTGCATTTTGAGCAACAAACGTTATTTTTATCGTCACGCGCAATGATGTTATTGCACTTGGAGCAAATGGCCATTGTGCCTAAATAAATAAATAGCTAGTGACTTACGGAAAGAGTTGTTGTTACGGCACCTGGTTTTAATCCTGTAGGGCTTAAGAGATAGCCTAGTGTTGTGGCTCGAACTGTTTATACTTGGAATCGCAATAATTTCCAATATTCCTTCACTACACTTTACCGCCTGTAGAAATTTATACACGTATATATTCACGTATATATGTTATATATATGTAAATACATATATAGTATGGTTATCCTGATATTAATGATTGAAAACTGAATTAATGACACTGCACTAATAACGTGAAAGCATTAAAGAGAGCGATGTACACTGGTTGGTGTCCCTGGCCAGACTGATAATACAGTAGTTGATGACGAAATTGCTAACTAAAATAATTGATTAGCATAGTATGCGATAATATATTTAAAAAATCGGTATCATCATTGTTGTTGGAAAAATAAACAAAACAAAGGGTAGCGGGATCGAATTTACAATACTGATATATTCAAGCAGACATTTGACCTGCTTGGAGAGCGACTTTTTGAGATGCCAAGAGATGATGGAAAAGCAGGGATTTAAATGAAGCTAGTGAAGAGGAATGGCGAATGAAAGGAGGGATTGAATTCCACACAGTGGTGGAGCGGGCGAGGAAGGAGCGCTCAAATGCCTTAGTTCTGTGGAAAGGAATGTAGAAATCGGAAAGGCGAGATCTTGTTTTGTGGTGCTGGACAGAGGATTTGAATGGGAGGAGACTATAGATATATGAAGGGTGTTGCGAGTTGATGGATTGGTATAGAAAAACGCTAAGGATATATTGTCTACGGATGGGAGGGAAGAGCCACTTTAACTCATCATAGTGATGTGACACCCGGGATCGCCTCGGAGTACCAAGGACAAATCTTAAAGCGCAGTTCATTATTCTTTTTAAGCGGCTCTCAAGCATTTTCGAGAGGCCCCCGTATACCACACTACAGTAGTCGAAGTGAGGGAAGATGAGGGATGATACGAGCAGCTTCCGAGTAGGTTGTGTAAGGAGATGCCGAGAACGATGGAATAATTTTAGGGAACTAATTATTCGTCGGAATATTTGTACTATAAAATAGAAGGGATAGTGTTTTAGTCTCTTCATACAATATTATGATATGATTTTTAGATCTTACCTTAGCAGTTTGAAGCCAGGTATCAAAATCTTTTGAGTCAACCATTTTAATAAATAAAATAAATATCATGTTTACAACCTAAAAATCAGATAAAGATCATTTAAAAAAATAAGCTATAGAAAGATAATTGGAAATGAATATGTTTATTGAGAATGGGGATATACTCAAAACTAAAGCTACATATTTTTTAAATATTTTTGTTTTGAAGAAACAGATTTAAAAATTATCACCTTCAAAATAACAATTAATAAAAATAAAGCTACTATAATAATAATTTTCAATAAAATATTCTTGGCCTCTTATTAAAGATTCCACTCAGGAAATCAAAACTTTTGAACACTAAAAAGTAATGTTACTAAGAGATTGTTAAGCATTATCCTCATAGCAAAAATTACTAGAATGTACTATTCAATCAGAAATTACCTTAGAGTTCCTTTCTTCACTGGAGTTGGAAAGGAAATTTTCATTACATGGGGATTGAAATTCATTCAAAACGGTAGCATTTTTAATCTTATTATGAATTAACTCCTCATAATTATCCTTTGTAACTCTAAAAAGATAGGAGAGAAGAATTAGTAGCTTATCATTGGTATATCACTGTCAGTTTTTGTGGTTTAAATGGCTAAACTAAATAATAATAATAAACAATAACAAAAAGTATGATAAAATATTAAATAATATATACAAAAAATACCTTTCAACATTTTGGAAGATTACCCTTGGTTGAGTGTTAAATGAATGGCTTTTAAAGTATTTATCTTGAAAATATGAGTTCATATTTATTCCAAATGAACCAAAATGAAATGTTCTAGATATTTCTGGGACAATACATTCTCTATCTTTTCGAATTTCCGACATTCTCATCCACATGTCCCAATCCCACATCTAGAATTTCCAATTTCTAACATAATTTAGATACTATGAATATTTTAGTATTAATTAAATACAGTAAAGATTTTAACATTGTATTTAACATAAATAAAGTCATTGTAACATATCTAAACTGAATTAACACATGGATAATGGAGTTGTTTCACAATTCAATTAAAAAAATAAAGAATAAAGATGTTTTTTTAACTAAAGCATAACATGTAATTCTTAAAAATAACATTTATATTATGGCAATAGGGTGATATATTAAAGCACTGTTCTGTTTAAATGTTTTTGGAATGAGAAATTACAGAACTATATTAATTAAAATAATTTTTGAACAATTTTCACCCTCATTAATTAACAGATAAATTTAAATCTTTAAAACACCCTGCAAACTGATTAATATAAAGTTTTATTCTAATGAGATGAAAAAAAATCAAAAGCAAAGTTTAAAATAATAAAACACGCCATAAATATTTTCATTAACTATAAACCAACATTTCAATCCACTTAGAAGTCTTTCTTTAGAGCTTTAAAAAGGATATAAGCAATTATGTGAATCTCATACACTGAATCGAAAAGAACAATAAAATTTGAAACTAGTGAAATTAAATAAATAAACTAAGTAAAAATAAGAACACAATATAGGAAATAAAAGGCATAAACTGGATACAAATAACTATAAAAAATAAAATCACATCACTTATTTAAAAATTAAATCAGTGATAATAATTATTTTAATATAAAGGAGATAAACATATTACTTACTTTTTCAGGAGTAGGCCATTTTGGTTCTAATTCATTCTTATATAATTTACGGCTCAGTACCCAACCTAATCCAGGCATTGTTTCAACGCGCATGAGTTCATAAACATCACTACTAGTTTCTTCATATCCAAGGTCATTCCAAGCCGATATGCAATAAATACTAGGGTCTTTCTCAAGCAATTCTATTGTTTGACTAAAAAAACTGACCAAAATAATAATAATTTTTTTTTATAAAGTGAAATGTCAACCCCAAAAACAGATAAGAAATAGATACCTGAAAAAGTCTTCAGAAACATCTAAATCCTCCTCAACAACAATAGCATAATGTGCATTAGAGAACATATTAAATACAGCAGAGAATGAAGCTTTATAATGCTGTGATATCCGGGAATTTTTGTAGCCTATTGGTGTGTGCTGTATCCCACGAAGACCGAGAAGCTTTGTTACTTCTAGGGGTTCTTCAAAATAACCATCAATAAAAACAGTTATCATATCTTTATTGGCACCTCTAGCTGTCAAAAGAGATCTCAGAGACCTATCAAGTATCAAGTCATTAAAGATTCATGATTTAAATTTTTCATATTCTTAAAATACTTAAACAACAATTTATTAATGGTTACAATAACTATGTTCTCACAGTTTTAGATACTTGGTGACTGGAAGAGACTGGGAGACCAACACTGCCAAATTTAACCAACTCAACTCCCACAAAATTTGAAGAGAAATAAAAAATACTCAAATAAAATTCAATAAAATCAAATCTATATTTAAACAACATTTTGAATTGATTTTTATTAAATCAATATACATACAAATTTATATAATAATCTAAAGAAATTGAAAAAAAATATTATTTCAAAAGTCCTCTTTCTCAAGTGTATACAGTGAATACATTCAAATACATAAAATGTCATAATAAATAATCAAATACATAAAATGAATAAGGGATAAAAAAAAAAAACATATTATGTACTCGCAGCAATGTATTGTAACAAAAGTTATTTTTAATTTTTTAAATATTGCTAAAGTTATGGAGCTGATATTTTATAAGTTCCAGCCAAATGGAAGGTTATGGAATGATGATAAAGTAATTATTTAGCTAAAGAAACAACTGAATTCTTACCTGTACAAATAATGAGGTCGGTTACTGGCAATAACAATGACAGGTACTTCATACACTTTATTGTTTTCCACCTTTAAAAACGGTTATATAAGTTAAATTCCTATAATGGATCTTTTTAATTTTGAATCTGAATATAAAGATTATAGTTAAACACAGGTTAAAAATAATTAACTAAATTTTTTTTATACAGAATTGAAAACTTCCAGGATTCACACTATAATCAGAATCAAATCATACAAACTAAAAGGTCATTAAAGTATTTAAAAAATATATATTCATGTCAAACTAATCAAGATCAACAGGATAAAAAACGACCAACATCTAATGATGATTTTTTTTTTAAATTAAAAAGTTCAAACAGATGCTCTTACATAAATTTAAAGGTGACCAAGCTTAGTTTTATTTATCAATTATTGTCATTTATATCCTGAAAATAACTTGGTGAGTGTTGAAATGCTTAAGGTTTGGATTTGTTTTGTTCCTTGTTTCAGATAGTGAGAATTAGGAAGTTTTTTTTTTTTTATCATTATCACCAATTTATTATTGTTAATTATTATTTGTATATTGTCAATAAGAGTTTATTAAATTTGTCAATATTCAATACATTAAAAAAAAGAACTGCTGACCCAAGTTCACACCATCTAAAACAAACCATAAAAAAATCCAAACCTAAAATATGTCAGCTCTCTCCAAGTTTTGAACAAATTTGCATGATTGTAAGTACAAATATGTATCAGCATTGCCTTCTAGTCAATTTTATAATTCAAACAAACGTGTGATTTAATATTACTATTACTGGGTATGAATATCAGAACAATAAAGAAAAACCATAACCAAAAGATGGTTCAACAATATTGATTGAATCTTAATAACAGTGGGAAAAAATTACTTTGATTCATACACACAGTATATATATATATATATATATATATATATATATATATATATATTACACATGCATATATATACACATACATACACATGCATATGTATACATACATATATATATATATATATATATATATATATATATATATATATATATATATATATATATATATATATATATATATAAAACGTGTGTGTGTGTGTGAATCAAAGTAAGATTGTTCAAAAGAAAAATGTACTTACAGGTTCTGGAAAAAAAGTAAGTGAAGCAGGCTCATCACAACTGCAAACACTTCCATAGCCCTCAATTCTATTACAAAACTGTAATCTTCTTTGAGTTTCTTCTGTATCAGGCCATTGACAGTTACTTCCTAAAATATCCATACAATGAATGCATATATGTTTTATTGTGAGGGTTTAGAACTTTGAAGGCTCTAAAAACACACATTAAGACATATATATATATATATATATATATATATATATATATATATATATATATATATATATAGATATATTTATGTATATCTACCTGGGTGTATGTCAATATCAATAACCTAATATCATGCTTAGGTTTTCCTCCTCAACTTCCTTTTCCTCCACACTTCCCTCATGACCTACGCATGTCCCCCCTTCATTATATATATATATATATATATATATATATATATATATATATATATATATATATATATATTTGTATATATAAAGTAATTTTATTCTGGGACCAAGTCCCTTGAGAATAAAAAATGTGTAAAAAAATTAATTAAGCTATCTATGTATTCTATACATAGATATATCTTTATTTATAATTATTATATATAACAAATAGACCCAGAAGAATCACATAAAATATTCCAATGTCATTACTTCCAATTTTCCTTCATCTTTCCTCCATGTATTCTTTTACCCTCTTATTTTCTACTAGAAAAGATTAAGAAACTAAGGAAGAAATGGTGTAAGAATGCTTTAGGTAATTCTCCTGCGTTCATTCGTAATAAATAATATCAATGATATATATCTATATATATATATATATATATATATATATATATATATATATATATATAGGCTCGCGCAGGACAGTGGAGAGAATGGTTTTAAAAAAATGTTTGGGCTATACTTTAACTACAACTTTAATGGGTATATATTTTCTTGTTTCATTCTTACCTATTTAATGCCAAACACCTATAAATGAAAATGAATACATAGAGACTATAATTCTTCTTCAAGGTTTTTTGTTTTCCATGATTCCATATTTAGAATAATATTTAATATGTTAAGGACTTACTTTCAATAGGAACTAGAGGAACTTGAACCCTCAAGATAACAGAGGCTCCCCAGGAACTAAAAGTCACACTTTTGCTATAAGATTCTCCATAAACTTTGCCTCCTTTTTCTGTAACCATAGCCCACATATCTCTCCAACTTAAGCCTTGGGCATGCCTGGAGCCCAGCCTACTTAAAAGTGATCTTGCCGCCCCTTTTAGTTGAAAAGTACCCTCATCCTGCCAAAGTAAATGGATATTAGTGGAGCACAAATAACAACATAATACATACGAGTATTATTTGAATATATGTATAATTTTAAATGACCTTTTTCAGACCATTAATAGAAAACACATTTCTTTACTTGGGCCAATAAGATATGAACGATAAGAAAAATATTTTATATTTATCCACCGTAGATCTTTACAAACCATTAGCTCTTAAACCATTACTCCGTGGAAAACTTGAGATCTGAGAGAATTTTGAAATTAGCAAATGATAGTAATAGGCTACCTTTTGGTATTTTAAAAATTTATAATTATACTTTTTAAAGAAAATAATAGCCAATGAAAGAAAATGACTTACATAATAATCCTTTCACAATTTTATAAAATTTATCAATAGTTTTAACATTTACTAAGGTCTAAGGAGGTGAAAGGAGGTAAAAACATCTTCTTATTTCTTATTTCACATCTTATTGATCCATTAGCCTTAACTATAGATGTTTATAAATATTAAAATCTAGGTATTAATTATATACAATATGCTGTGCATTGCCTATAGTATCCATTATAGTTTAGATTCATTTATTTATGTAACTTATAATATTCATTATTGAAAGGATTTATTAGTTCTATTTAGTGTTGACATAGTAAATAATTTATGATTATGGGATCATTGTTTATCTAGTGTGTCTGCTGCACACACACATATAAGTGATTTTTTTAAAGTGAACCAAATTTTATGAATGATAGTTTAGATTTTTGTATTAATAACATAAAAAAAACTTACCTTGATAGCAAAAATAATTATTCTCCCATCTGAGATCATATTTAAAAACAATGACATAGCTTCATCTTCTTGAAGTGAGTAAGTGTCAAAGAGCCTTTGAGACATGACACTTCCGGTAGCCTGATTTAAAACAACGACATGAATTCCACGCCCTTCACCCTTTTCTCCATCTTCTAAAATCTAAAATTTGGAAAATATTATTGTTTAAAAATATTACTATTAATGATAAAAATATTTTATAAAATTTACAATCTTATTATAAGCAAGAAAATCAAAAATAAATTTAAAATTAAATTATGTCTTACTGAAAATTTATGGAGAACTATTATACAAAATGAAGAAAGGCAAACAAATTTCTGAACATAATTAGTCAATGACAATTACAATCATAATTTTGAAATTTTATAAAAACAACACACAGATAATTATAGGCCTTTTTTAATAAACTTCTAAAATAGTGTCATGACTTGGATATTAAAATAATTAATTAATAAATACATTATGATACCAAAATATGAAAGTTTAGGGTCACAACTAAATTTTTTATTTTTGGGTGGAATATTCTTGTTTCAACTAAACTTTCATAAGAGAAATGTTCATAGTTTTTTTAAGTTTAAAAAGTGGAATTCTTACTGTAGCTCCATCAATTGTGACTGTAACACGAGACTGACTAGAAAGAACTTCTATGCTTAAGGAAGATGGGGTAATTTCATCAAGCAAATTTTCTGGATGGTCGCTATCACCCTGGTTAACATATGCAGAACCTAAAACAACACTCAAATTGAATATACATGGTATTGCAGGTTGACCAGAACATAGTTTGGGTGATTCCACGCCCCATTAGCAAATAACAAAAATTGTTATTAAAGTTATGGTCCTATTCCAAACAGAGAATGAGTAAATTTAATTTGTTTGTTGTTTTCAAAGGTTTTCATATTTTTTTTTTGTAGAAAGTGCTAACTAAAAACTTATTCAAGTCAGGTAATTTCAATAAGTGAAGAATACTAAATTAGACACAATTTACCAATCCTGAATATTAATTGATTTTTCATAATTTATTTTTTATTTATGGTTCTTTTTTAATTAATTAAAAAAAAAAATTAATTGATTTTATTCATTAATTGATTGCTACTGATTGATTTTATTCAGCACTCCAACCCATGTGCTAGCAATGGCCTGATTTGGGTTTTGAGGATGTCCGGATTGGTTGTGCATGAATTCGCTCCATTTTCGAGGGGTCTTTGATAAAAATATAGTCTATTTCTGGCAATGGAACTTCTCTGGATTTTTGCACTAAAGCCATTATTTACAGTCACTTCAGAGCCGAGGTATAAAACTTCAAAGATAACTTAAAAAATTAATCCTCCAATATCCAAATATGCTTCTATAGGACCCTCATTCCTCGCATTGTCCTGCATTTACCATATTTCTCATTTGCCTTAAATAAAAAGAATTCTTGCTGCAGTAGTGTAACAAAAGCATCATAAATGGATGTGGGTACTCTTCCAATCAATGAAATGCCAACAGCAATCCTGAACGTTGGACTGAGCACTTAATAAATACATAAATCAAATAATTTTTAACAATCTACATTTTTTTTAATCTAGTGACTACAACAATTATCTTAGAATAATTACAACTTTTAAAGAATTCAGAAAACTATGAAATGAGGAATTTTTACTGCAAAAGTTAAATTTTCAAATTTAGAAAATAAAGAACAATAAAAATGATCTATTAGTAGATTACAGTAAAAAACAAAATACTAAAAACTTCAAGAGTTATAATTCATAACATTTTTAATTAAAATACTTTTTAGTATACTTACCTACTCTATTACTTAACTCGCCATGTAAACGTTGACTAGTATCGAAGATGAACACCATGTTGATCGTAATAGTAATTATAAGGATTATAACTAATATAGCCTGCAAAAAAAATAATAAAGATTAATGAAAAATATAAATAAAAAATAATTAAAAATTTGAAACTTAGCAGGTCCATTAGGATTATTAAAAATAAATCCTAAAGAAAGAAAATTGTATCAACCATCAATGGACTCCAAATAGAGTTTGGAAACTCCTCTAGGAGCGAATCTAAATCGTATACTCTACAAAATAGGAACTGTTTTCAGCTTTGGTGTTGCTAAATTAAGGTACTTTATTTATATATTTAAGATTAAAAAGATTCAAGGGCAATCAAGAAAAAGTTTATAATGCATAATACAAAGATATAGCAAATCTTGAGCCCTAGACATTGATGACCCAAGGGTTTTACACCTTTAAACAACAAATTTTGAGGAATCAGGAACAACCTATCTTTTATTTTCTAAAGAAACAAGCTGTAACCATTCATCAGTAGTGCATTACTTTGTAATAGAATTTTTCGTTTTAATTTTATCTACCAAGGTAGTGAGTGACTTTGTTATCATTTGAATAAAATTTCATAAGTGTTCTAAATTAACGTACTCCATCATCAAACTTGTTTAAAATATGCTGTGACTTGGGTTCAATATAAACACTTATGTTTCGTCTATTTCCTCGATCTGTTTGCACAAGCTAATGGTACACTATTGCAATCTTCAATTATCTAGATATATAACTGACCATTCCGCTTACAACTACTTTACTTCATGATAGTGAAAAAGTAAGGTTTAACATAGAATTCTATTTCCTCTAATATATAGAATGCCACTTCTTATTATATAATAATGGTTTTTGGATATGAAAATCTATTAAGGAATAAAAACAATCTAATAGATGACTACGCAAATAATTTTTGAAGATAGGATTGTGAAAACAAGAAGAAGCCTAGAAAAACTGCTCGCCAGACACTCAAAATTCAAAAATGGGTAAAAATCATTAGGTATTTTAAATGTGGAATAACAAACCTGAAAAATACGATTAATAAACCGGTTTTTAAAGAGTTTGGCTCTAAATTGACTCTTAATATTTCTATTAAGTTCACGCTTTGGTATGAATGGTTCAGCATGAGGATTCGGTTGCCAGAAATCCATGTCATTTTTTATAAATTTGGCTCAGTGAAGACTAGCAGTTGCTTAAATGTTCCGTACATTTAAAGGCGTACATCTTCTCTTAGTTTACAAACATTCCTGTATATCGGTCAGTAACGAGTAAGCCATCTAAGGTAATATTATCTCAGAAAACTTTCAAGCATTTCAATTAAGTGCTTTCCATGAGAATAGTTAAAAATTATATTGTCTTGGAGATGTTACTGAATGTATTTAAAATAACCAATTATAAGCCTAATAATTTGGTAGTAATTGATATAAGCTATTTTCCAAGGGCGGATCCAGGATTTTTTTCTGGGGGGCACAACGGGCAGACGGGCAAAAAAATCAACAATAACTTATAAATACACTTGTAGTATTTATAGAAAGGTTTCAATGGCTTATTAAAATATCTAAACAATAGTTTTACTCATGTTATTTCTGTTATAACATCACATGATTTGCCTATAAGTATGTACTGTAATGGATTCTCCACAGAACACAAAAACCCGTCTGGGGAGGGCACGTGCCCCCGTGCCCCCCCTGGATCCGCCTATGCTATTTTCCAGACTTGTATGTATGATATTCATTGATATTTGATGTTCTCATATTATCGGTAGATATATCACAAAAAAAAAGTATTTATTTTTAGAAAACTTATATAAAAATAATAAAGGTTTCAGTGTAGATTAAATCCAAAATCAATAGGACGTTTGATCGCTTAATTCGGAATTTCTGTCATAGCTTTTCAAACCTTATACAGAACGTTGTTCCATGTGCTTGTATTGGGTTTCGTAAATATAACTACATCAGCTCCACCACCCGATATCCACATGATAATTTAAGACTTCTAATGTGGCAGTAAAAATTTCTAAAATGGCAACAGAAATACAATAATTTGAACAAATAACACGTTTACTTTTAAGTTAGTAGAACATCCCATTTCCCATAGTCTTAATAAATTGACTCTAACAGCACCCTTACTATTTTTTCCATTGTAAGATGTTCAAGTTTGCCTGACATACTTTTCTTGATGAATTCTCTTAATTACATAAATTAACCGATCAACTCTGCATTTGGATTTCTAGTATTGTTGACAAAGAAATTTCAATATCAGATCGGAGGTCTTAACAGTATTGGCTTATCAGGACCTAGGGCTTCCTATTACAGAGCATCGAATTTAATTTCAATTCGAATAAGAAAATCTTTCTTCATAATCTTCATGCAGCTAAGGCCGAACTTCTTGTCATTGTATGAATCATTTATCAGTATAACAACCAACGAAGCCCAAGAACGCGGGTTTGTAGCCCGGCAGGAGCTAAAAGCAGAAAAAATCCTTTGTTTTGCAGTCCTTTAGGAGGGATGTTAAACGGGGGTCCCGAGCCTGTACGATGTCAGGCACTCGTTAAAAATCCCTCCTAATTAAACCTGGATAGGCAAAATTTAGATCTCCCACTGCAGCATCCCCCTATTATCCATAGCAGCATAAAAGTGACTTTTAATAAACAAGCAAACAAACCATGTCATGTAACCTTCGTAATGATGTTTAATCGTCACTGTAACCTTCGTGATGATGTATTAATTTCGTTTATAAATACAATTTGTGTTTTATTAAGTATCATTGTTTTGTGATATATTTTGGACGAAAAATGATAAACGATTGGGAATTAGATTGTAAGGGAAAAAATACAATAAAGTATTTTTAATGCTTACAAGTAAGGAATTACACCATCAAAGAAAGTATGTAAGAATAGGGATGATATTTCATTACATTTGAGAAATGATATGGTCACAAACTCTGCTGAAAAAGCTACATTTTGGGTGGGTTTATCTATTAGTATTATGGTTAGGTATGGATAGTTGTGAGATAATGGAAACAAAAATAATTGTAATAATCCCAATTAATACAAGATCTTAATGCTTCAACATGAGTTTGAAGTATAGGTGTTATAACCCATGTCTGAAACTTGTGAATAAAGTACAATTCCAAGCCCAGGAACATACAAAAATCAATCAATTGAATCAAAATAACAAAGCATTAAAACGTATTTTGTTGTTCTGATCATATATGACAATATTTTTTCTTCCTAGGAAAACAATAACAATGGATGTGGGAGAGGAAGAGAGACAGTTAAGATGAAGAGGCCTACTGTGCCAGTTAGCAAAGTAATTATAGGCTCATATCATTTGTGACAATCTGGTGGAAGGCAAAGGAATGTTTAATGCACACAATTGCACTCTATAGATAGAAATGATAAAAATATAAGGAACATGGAAATGAATGTAAAATGTTAAAATTGATAAAAAATATAAATATAAATTTTATTTTTTCTACTTCTTTTTCTTATTTATTTGATCTTCTATTTTTTAAAATATTAATAGCTTACTAGAGGCTTAAATTTAATTTCATTCAGCATATTTTATCTACATACTTCCACTTTACATAAATAGGCAACCATAAACTATTATTTAAACAAAATGAAGTAAAGTATAGAAAATTCATACATAGAATTGGGAAAGAAATAGAAAAAAAACATGTTGTCTGGCTTCAGCAGGAGTTAGAAAATCATATTTTAAAGCAAATTAAATTAATCAAATAGGAATGGACATTATTTTTTCTTAAGCTTTATCCAAAAAATAGATAGATAGACCTTCAATATTTATCAGACAGAGCTGAGGATAAAGGAATCACTATTTCACATAAATATATCTTTATTTTGGCATACAAATTAAAATATAATACATATTTTTCAACAACAAATTAATCAGATAAAATTTCAATCATCTTCATAGTATCAATAGCTACTAATGAATGGCTTTAGCTACAACAAAAATATCCCTTTCCAAAGTAATTTGTACATTAAAGGCTTCACTTAATTGAGATTTCTTTTTTGTTCACATCAAATAAAAGTAAAATAGTTGAAAATAATTTATATATTAAAATATTTATTAACTTAAGACTTTTAAATTGGAAGATAATTACTCCTAATTACAAAAAATAACTAACAAGATTCAATCTATACATATATCTAATATTCGATTGGTATAAACTCTCGATAAAATCATTTTCATATAAAAAATAAGTAACTTCATGGCAATAAAAAAAAACAGAAAAAATTAAATAATACAAATTAAAATTCATCATGGCGAAGCAAAACTTCACCAAAATCAGTGGCTTGTGAACCAACAAAAACATCATACTTGTCGATTATTTCCTCTTCAGTCAATTTTTGGTCTTGATTTTCATCAGCTTCAAAAATGAGATGTCGTGCTTCTGCATCAGCATGATCAAAGCCCTGAGGAACAATCCAGTCTTTTACCTATAAATGATGAAAAAAATGTAATCGCAACAACAAACAAACAACAAAGCATAAAAAAATAAATAAAAAAACAATACTCTTACTTTTCCAATAGTCATGATAACAATTAAACATTATTACAAAAGACTTTGTTGATTTCTTTTGGTTTAGATCGTGTTGATAAATTTATCAACACGATCTAAACCAGAAGAAATCAACAGTCTTTTGTAATAATAGTGGCCGTGGAAACCTAAAAGAGTAATTAAACATTATTTTTAATTTGTATAAAAAGGACCGTTTCATGAATGAAAAACCTTGTCTTATTTAATTAGAAAACATAAGATCAAAAATAAAGGTAATGATTAAGGGATGTCCCAAGTTCAATATGAAAATTGGCCAAATGGAGATCTAGAAACTGAGAATGTCCCTAAAAGGAAATAAAATGTATAGGAAAATATCTTTGCTGCGGAATGTATTATTTAATCCTTTATAACCTGTTAATACATTCTTTTTAAAAAATATCATCCTGTAATTAACTATGAATTTTTTTTTTTAAACAAAATCTATGGCATTATCTTCATAGAAGTAATGAACTTGGTCAACACAGTGTTGTAAAATAACAATTAGCAATACTAACTTCTTCCTCATCCAAAAATCCATCTCCATCCTTGTCACGTTGTTTCGTAAAATGTTCTATTTCATCTTCCACCCATTGAGGCTTTTCTTCTTCATTATCGGATTGGTACATGTCACCTAGAATCAACAGAAAAATTATTAATTTTTATTTGCATTTGTTATTACCATTTAAATTGTATTCACAATAATATTTTAGTAAGATATGTGAAGATTAATAACTTGTGCTAGAGGACATAAGGTATTTTTAATTAAAACATGTAATAAGCCGATTAATCACTGATCATTTCAATTAAGGGTAAGTATGATATAAATTACAAGTTAGTATCTTAGCTCTAAAGAAATATTACAGCTCAAGTTTATTATATATAATAAATAAAAACATATAATATATATATATATATATATATATATATATATATATATATATGTCTGTATGTATATGGACAATCTCTTAAATTGCCACAGCCAATATTTTTATTCTTCTGATTTTGACTGTGTCGTCAAGTTCTTTGCCATACTGCTAGTTTCCTCAGACCGCAAATGTTCATCTATACACTTTGGGATTTATAGCATTCTGGGGCGAAGTCTATTCTTCCAATGATCTGATTGGCTGGGCTCCGAATGGGGGGGAGGGTCTCTGATTGGTTGGGCCTTGACTGGCTGGCTTCTGATTTGTTTATATTTTTTTTACAGGTTTTTTGGTTTCTTCATTGCCACTGGTATGTTTGGAAGCCATAATTTGCTTAATTTATATCCATTGTCTCTGATGAAATTTTTAGGGTGCTTTATTATTTTGATTGTTTCTAATATCTTTCTTTCTGTTGTGTTATTACGATTTTTAACCACTCTAATATTGTGAAACTCAATAGCATGGCTACTATTCACAAAATGTTCTGCCAATGCTGATGATTTCCAATGCATCTTCTTTTCCCTTCTAATATGTTCTGCAAGTCTTGTAAATTTACTCTATCTGTTTATCTAAAGTACTCCTTCTCACAGCAGGAATGCTGTAGATTCCTGGCATCTAGAGACCTAAATCATCTTTGGCACTATGCAGAATCGGACAAAGATAAAGCGTAGAAATAAAGAAAGCGGTGATTCCAAATGGCAAGGACACTAAGGAGAAAATTGCTAAAATTAAAAAAAAAAATCAAAATAAGGACAAGTTATACCGCTGACAGAAAAGTAAGTCAGCCAACCAGAAAGTAAACAATCAGATCATAAAAAAAATAGACTCCGCTCCCGAACCCGAAAAGCTATAAATAACGAAGTACATAACATTTTCAGTCACATATTAAGCCCTGAGAAAGCTAGCAGCATGGCCTGTGAAACATCAGCAAAGAACATGACGACACTGTCAAAACCAGAAGAAATATATTTTGAATGGATTGATTATATATATATATATATATATATATATATATATATATATATATATATATATATTAATATATATATATACACACTAGCTTCTGCCCGCCGCTTCGCTCGTGTGGAATTTGGTCTGACACATAAAGTTTCGTGACAGATCATTTTAAATAAATAATTATATATTTTTTTAACTATAAGTTACTCGTACATCGAAAATTTAAGATGTATAACTTCAAAACTGACGGATTCCATACAATCTTTGAACCCCTATTATATTAAGGGGGAACCTTGGGGGGTGGAATTATCCAAATTTCTTTCTTAAATATAAAAGACACTACGTTCCTGATTTGCCTTTAATTATGTACTGTAATGGATTCTCCACAGAACACAAAATACTGTCTGGGGGGCACGTGCCCCCCCCCTAAGTCCGACCTTGCTGTAGCCTATGTGTTATTCTGATGTATACATCAGAATAACACATAGGCTACAGGTTATACATCAGAATAACACATAGGCTACAGGTTATAACCTATGTTACTATAAAGTTTCATCCAAATCCGTTCAGTAGTTTTTGCATGAAAGACAAACACACAAACTTTTGCATTTATAATAATACTAGCTTATGCCTACGGCGTCGCTCATGTGGAATTCGGTCTGCCACATAAAGTTTCGTGAAAGATGATTTTAAATAAATAATTTCGTAAATAAATAATAATTTAATAATTAAATAATTTCGTGAAAGATAATTTTAAATAAATAATTTAATTATTTTTTAAAAATATAAGTTACTTGTACATCCAAAATTTCAGATGTCTATCTTCAAAACTGACGGATTCTACACAACCTTTGAACCCTTATCATATTAAAGAGGAAACCCTTGGAGTGGAATTATCCAAATTTCTTTCTTAAACTATACAAAGAACCTATCTACAAATTTCAAGATGCTAAGTTCCTGATTTGCCTTTAATTATGTACTATAAAGGGGGGCACATGCCCCTGTGCCCCCACATAAATCTGCCCTTGCTATGGCCTATGATGTATAACCTATTTTACTCAATAAGTTTCATCCAAATCCGTTCAGTAGTTTTTGTGTGAATGAGTAACAAACATTCGCATTTATAATATTAGTAGGATATCAAAACAATAGTTTCACACATGTTCTTTCTGTTATTTTAACAACTATGATCATGTGATTTGCCTTTAATTATGTACTATAATGGATTCTTAACAGTATGTACCTAAAAAACAGTCGAGGGGAACGTGCCCCCGTGCGTCCCCCCTAAATCAATAAATAAATAATTTAATTATTTTTTAAAAATATAAGTTACTTGTACATCCAAAATTTCAGATGTCTAACTTCAAAACTGACGGATTCTATACAACCTTTGAACCCCTATTATATTAAAGGGGAAACCCTTGGGGTGGAATTATCCAAATTTCGTTCTTAAATATATATATGCCCCAGCATGCAAAAATTCACTGTCCAAGGCTTTACACACTTGCAGTATGGAATGATTTAACCCTTTCAAAGTGGGAATACAAATGGAGTTTTATGTTGCACACAGGATTTTCTTTTTAATTTTTTATAATTATTGGTCATTTTTTATGAGTTATAAATCGACCGGGATTTGAACCCGGAACCCTTGTCTCACCGTGACATCGCTCTGCCAATTGAGCCATCCAAGGCACTTCTCGGTCGAGGACAAAGCTTCTCTCTTTTAGATCCTAAAGCCCCAGTGTGCTCCCGCCATTTTTGCGATGAATACACTAGAACGAAGTTCTTTGAACATTAATTCCAATTTAGGATCTTATTGACTTTCGTCATATTATTATTTATAATTTTTTATAATTATTGGTCATTTTTTATGAGTTATAAATATTTTTATTTTTTAAAGAGAAAAGATAGGCCCTCGACCGGGATTTGAACCCGGAACCCTTGTCTCACCGTGACATCGCTCTGCCTATTGAGCCATCCAAGGCACTTCTCGGTCGAGGACAAAGCTTCTCTCTTTTAGATCCTAAAGCCCCAGTGTGCTCCCGCCATTTTTGCGATGAATACACTAGAACGAAGTTCTTTGAACATTAATTCCAATTTAGGATCTTATTGACTTTCGTCATATTATTATTTATAATTTTTTATAATTATTGGTCATTTTTTATGAGTTATAAATATTTTTATTTTTTAAAGAGAAAAGATAGGCCCTCGACCGGGATTTGAACCCGGAACCCTTGTCTCACCGTGACATCGCTCTGCCAATTGAGCCATCCAAGGCACTTTTCGGTCGAGGACAAAGCTTCTCTCTTTTAGATGCTAAAGCCCCTCTCTTTTACACTAGAACAAAGTTCTTTGAACAATAATTCCACGGCGGGAGCATACTGGGGCTTTAGGATCTAAAAGAGAGAAGCTTTGTCCTCGACCGAGAAGTGCCTTGGATGGCTCAATTGGCAGAGCGATGTCACGGTGAGACAAGGGTTCCGGGTTCAAATCCCGGTCGAGGGCCTATCTTTTCTCTTTAAAAAATAAAAATATTTATAACTCATAAAAAATGACCAATAATTATAAAAAATTATAAATAATAATATGGCGAAAGTCAATAAGATCCTAAATTGGAATTAATGTTCAAAGAACTTCGTTCTAGTGTATTCATCGCAAAAATGGCGGGAGCACACTGGGGCTTTAGGATCTAAAAGAGAGAAGCTTTGTCCTCGACCGAGAAGTGCCTTGGATGGCTCAATTGGCAGAGCGATGTCACGGTGAGACAAGGGTTCCGGGTTCAAATCCCGGTCGAGGACCTATCTTTTCTCTTTAAAAAATAAAAAGATTTTCTTTTTAATTTGTTTTTACTTATTCATTAAGCATTATTTGTTTTATTTATTCAAATTTTTATTTCTGATACATTAACTTTAAATTTAAAATTCAATACATTTCTGAAAATAATGTATTTATTTTTGTTTTAAATAATGCTCTCCAACCGGCACGAAAGTTAGCCTATACTAGGCTCGCAAAAAATCATTTATATATTTTACATGTTTACAAATTTGGCTTAAAGATGTAAAAGTATGTATTTTACAATATGATTACATTGTATAAATGACATTTATATGTCAAAATTATTATTTTCGTTTTTAGACAAAGCAGAAAAAAGAAAAAAATTTCCAGTCAACTAATTATAAAAATTCTTCCGGACTTTCTTTATTAAATGGATTTAGTTTTTTAGCTGTAAAAACAAAGTGGTTGAAAATAATTGGTGTAATAAATAAAGAATAAAAATGGACTATTAATACAAATTTAATGTGACGGCACACCTCTTGAAATCCCTAATGGTCCTGACACATCACTTTTTTTCTTTGACTCTTTTTTACCTTTCATTTGAAAAATATTAACAACAGGCTTATGTTATAATTTGCAATACTTAATATGTATAATATAATATAATATAGTATAATACAACATAATATGTATTTAAAAGAAGTAAACAAAAAATAAATTTAAAAGACATATTACATGATTTTTAAATTTATTTAAATTAAGATTCAAATATTTAGCACATTAAAAGTTACAATTATTTACATTTAAAGTGCATATTCAATGTACATTTAAGGGCTAAACATAACTTTAAAAGTTTTAATCAACAGAAGCTCTTAGAAAAGCAGTAACCGGAAATGGACAGCTATATCTCGATGGTAAAAACCCAACAGAGTGTCGGACAAAAGGATTGAAGCAAATACTATGATCGTAGGCTCTGCCACATCTGTTTAAAGATAAAAAGACGAGTGCTTTAAATAATGCTCTCCGACTGGTGCTGAAACAAGCTTTGCTCTATATAAAGCTCTCCGCATTGAAAGGATTAAAGCAGCGCCACCTCGAACTGGCAGAGATATTAAATGATTTACAAAATTCTTAGAAACACTGTCCTCAAAGATATTTTTTTCTATTCGGCTCCTATAATGATTTGAGTGAGTATTATTCCATGACTATCCTAGAAAAACTAGTACCTTTTCTTCATAAAATTAGAGTAACTCTTTTTTTCAATTATAAAAAAAAAAACATGAGAAGAAGTTGACTGAAATGAAACTATAACTGGCATGCAAACAATGATTGGTACAGTTAACGAAATAAAAATAAATAAATATAACAATGACTGTTTCTTACCTATATATTCACTCAAAGAAATTTTTCCATCTTTATCTTTGTCAATATCTTCTAATGCTTCTAATACAACTAGGTCTTTCATTTTTGGTATTTCTTCAGGATGAAGAAAAGCTAAAAACTCTTCTTTGGCCAATAAGTCATCCCCATTTGTATCTGCATTTATCCATCGGCGCCTATCACGCTCATAGAGACTTTTGTAAGTCATTCCTTCCTGATCTTTCGATAATTCCTTAGGATCCATATCTGTAAGATGTTTTATTAATCAGTATTTGCTACATCCATGTCCAAACAGTTAAGGGGTTGTTAGGCAACACGTGTCAAATAACCATAACAATGAATTATATGATAAAGCTACTGTAAATCTGTGAATATCTACTCTGTGCTAATCTGCAAAGTGTTATTGGCTAAAATAAGGTTTTACATGTTTTATAACTAGGAGAATTTTTGTGAAATGATATTTTTTTCTCTTATCTTATTACTTTAAATGCTACTTTACTTAGAAAAAATGGATGAACAAAGTGAAAGTATTACATAAAACAATTGATATAAACACTAAAGATCAAAATCTGACAATAACCTCATTTGTGCATTTAGGGCACTAGCGTAAGTTTACCAGATTCCAGACTGTGTCAGCAACAATATTTAGTCAATATCACACACAACACACATCATATTGACAGAGGTTATGTGAATACCCCTAACATTATTTATCTTTTTTTTTTAGAATAGAATAATTTATTGATATTTACAACTGTAATTATATTACATCAAGTAAATCTGCTGTATGAACAAAGGACATGAAATAAAAACTTTTGTGGAGAAACTATCCATTGATAGCATTCTAATAAAGCATTATTTATCTAAGTTAATAATATATGAGATAATAGGTAACTTGGGCAATCTGTTTATCCCAAGTCAATGGTAGAAATAAGTTTGAATTACAGAGTGTATTCATGCTTTCATATAAGTTAAAATTAAAGACAGTACAGTAGTTAAGACATTTTAAATTAACAGTTGCCATAATTCAAACAATAATAAGCGACAAAATAACCATAATCATAAATCATACTTATATTGCACTTATAACCATAATCATAAATCATACTTATATTGCATCTTTACTAGTGTAAAAAGCATTCATGTAATAATAAAGATCCATCCAGAGGGATTTTTATGATTAGATGTAATACAATGATAGAAATTTTTATTTGTTATATGTGTACTCAGTATCATACAGTTTATTTGGCATTTATGAATTTGCAACCTTCTGTTTATTTGCTTTACTGATAGCGCATCACCATTATATAACATTCACCAATTTATATAAAAATGTAAAACATGTAATAGGTTTTTAAATGTAACCAAAATCAACTTTAAGGAGCAGGAGTTTGGAGACCCCTGATCTAGGAGTTTGGGACCTGGGATCCTACTACCATATAGGGATAACATCAGACTGAAAAAAAGAGGATATCAGCACTATAAAAATTTAATTTGAATAAGAAAGGATGAAACGAAAATATTTAGAATGAAGCAACTTGCTGATGGGTAAACAGTAGAAAAAAAACTCTTCAGGTATATTCCCAAGAGTAATATGGAAATGTCTGTACGGAGACCATCTTATGTTTCCAAATATATTATATATATATATATATATATATATATATATATATATATATATATATATATATATATATATATATATATATATATATATTCCAGATATATATATATATAAAACTGGATTTGAATGCAATGAAAACTAAGGTCATTGTTTTAGTTTCCAATTCTCTCCTTGCATCCATCCACACCCTCCCAAAATTAATCCAAAAGATCACCCCATCACTTTCAGCTCCTCTGTGAAAAACTTGGACATTACTATTGACCAAGACCTTTCCTGGAAATCCCACATCGCCCAAATATACCAATGGTCAATCAGTTCCCTGAAGTTATTCCATCGTTCTCGACATCTCGTATCATCTCTCATCTTCCTCCACTTTGACTACTGTAGCATGGTAAAAGGAGGCCTTTCTGAAATGCTTGAGGTCAGATTAAAGCGAATAATGAACTGCTCTCTAAGATTTCTCCTTGGTACCCTGAGCAGTCCCGCTTATGATGAGTTAAAGTGGCTTTTCTCCCCCTTTCGAAGACAGTATTTCGTTGGTTCATTTTTATACCAATCCATTAACTCTCAACACCCTTCATACATCTACAATCTCCTTCAATTCAAATCCTCAGTCCAATACCATAAAACAAGATCTCGCCTTTCTGATCTCTATACTCGTTCCTACAGAACCAAAGCATTTGGACATTCCTTTCTCGCCTGCTCTACTACCGTGTGGAACTCAATCCCTCCTATCGTCTGTCCTGTTTCCTCACTACCATAATTTAAATCCTTGCTTTTCCAACATCTGGCTTCCCAAAAAGATGCTCTCTAAGCAGGTTAGTCATTTGCTTAGAATGAAATGTATTGAATAATTTACTATGTTACTTAATCGTTTTAATTTAGTTTTTAAAATGTACATCATGTAAATAAATTATTGTATGCTAGCTCATGCATTTAACAGTTGGTATTGATTTATCTATTCTCTTTAATTGCTTAATATCTTGTCAGGATCCGTACTGTTAATTTACTTATTATTATTTATTCATTTTTATCCAGATATAGATTATGTTTCTTTTTCTATTTCTGTTTGTTATTCTAAGGGATATATATATATATATATATATAATATTTTTTTAATTTCTCTTCAAAATTAAAATTTTTTTTTTTAAATATTTAAATAATTAAAAAGAACCATAAATATATATATATATATATTTATGGTTCTTTTTAATTATTTAAAAATTTTAAATTTTGAAGAGAAATTTAAAAAAATTATATATATATATATATATATATATATATATATATATATATATATATATATATATAATTAAAAAAAAATAAAAAAATGAAAAGGATATTGAGAGAATCGCCAAGACGCTGATGAGAGAAGCAGACCAAATCGGCTTACAGGTAAATGAGGAAAAAACCAAATACATGACAGTGACCGTGAAGTCCACCCCAGAAAAAGCATCTGCGTGGATCGCAAATCGTTCCCGAAAGTAGATAACTTTAATTATCTTGGCTCCACAATAACCTCAACTAATGAACAATTAACTGAGATAGACCAGCGCATAACAAGCACAAACAGAGCATTCTTCGTTCTTTCAAGAGTATTGAAATCCCGAAGCATCTCTAGAAACTTAAAACTAAGGGTTTATAATGCGGTAATAAAGCCGATTCTGATATACGGCTGTGAGACGTGGGCTCTCACTGGCACCCTGGAAAGCAGAATAGAGAGATGCGAAAGGAAAATCCTTCGCACGATAGCCGGAGCGGTATGGGATGAGAGTCTGCACTCTTGGAGGAGAAGGACCAATAAGGAATTGCTCACAGAAACTGGTCAGGCGATATCTCAGGATATGAAATCAAGAAGGTTAAGATGGGCGGGGCATGTGGCTCGAAGCAATCCGTCAGGACGCCTCTACTCAACAATGAATGCCACAATAGTTGGCAAGAGACCACGTGGGAGGCCAAAGACCAGATGGATAGACAGGGTCAACAAAGATGCTGAGGAGCTGCTAGTAGCAGATTGGAAATCAGCGGCCCAGGATAGACAGAGGTGGAGAAGGCTGGTAAAGGCGGCCAAAGATCTACAAGGTCTGTAGAGCCAACAGAAAAAAAAAAAAAAAAAAAAAAGAAATATATATATATATATATATATATATAAGCTAAAAGGCCCACACAGTATAATATCTCATTGCTGACTCGATACCTTTACGAATCCCATATATTCCCCCTCCTAACATTAAGCAGTTGCAGTTGGCAGTTGTAGTAGTCATATCTCATTAGCCTAAGTACGTAATATCTTAAGTTACACCTTGTGTTAATTATTTCAATAAAGCTTTTTTTTTAGCGAACTTATCATCAGGAAATATTTGGGTAAGCAACGCTAATATCACCACAATGAAAATGTAAACTTTTAGAAGAAACACAATGTGCCAAAAAAAACAACAACAACTTATTAGTACAGAAAGGTGTTTATGCTTTTATAGCATATCCAAATATAAACCTAAATTAACATAAACCACAAAGATTAAAAAAAATGTTATTTGCAAAAGGGTTCAATCAAAACTGTACCATAGGAGAAATGCAATCAACAATTAAATTTTATTCATTTCTAAAGAAAGTGGCACATACAATAGGCTTTCTTTTGGAGATAATATTTTGATGCAACATGCAGACAACATTATTATGTTATTTATGAAATCAATGAACTAAAATTACCTTTTATATTTCATTAAAAAATTGCATTCAATATAAAACTAACCTTTCATAAACCCATAAACTTGTTCACTATATTCTCTCCAGCTAATTTTATCCTTGTTTTCAGGGTTATGCATATTCCAGGTGCGATCAACATTATCTCTCATGTACTTCTGTTGAGTATATCGGATCCAATCTTTAAGTTCAGTATGAGTAACAAATCCATCATTGTCGCTATCAATTTTTTTCACAATAAGCCTAAAACAAGTATAAAATTAGACAAAATAATAATAAAAGTTATAATAATGGGTTTGTCAACCCCCATCTGGCATGTCCCCAGGTGGCGGATAGGGGAATACTCGGTAGATATGCCGGGCAGGTGGGAAATAAAATACCACCCGTGGACCAAAATGACAACCAGAATCCATGCTGTGCCTGACTTGGAGCAAGCGGCAGTATGGTCAGCTTCTGTTTACCAAGAGGTGCGGCTGTAAACATGCCTCTGGAACTCACAATCCCTGGTTCTACACAACTAGCAAAGCTAGACAATTGATGTCAAGCAAAAATGACTCGTACAAGTAATGACAAAATTACCTCAGGTGGAGAATCCACCCACTCCAAAGTGGCAACCAAGTATTCGGATTCTGGGGAGCTTGGACTTATACGAGAGAGTAAGTTGGAGTGCGCTGGTAAACTTCCACGAAAAACTCGCACATATATTGGCACTTTTAATATTCAGACACTTATTCAAATGTAAGTGAAATACTAACCCTTAACAGGAAACAACAACTTAAAGAAATCAAAAAAGGAGAGATAAAGATCATCAGGAAAATTCTAGGAGGAAGACAAACCAAAGATGTTTTTAGACTACAAACAACTAAAACAACAGAAAAGTATACAAACATCAAAATTGATATCAGGAAAAGGCGAATGAAATTCTTTCATCATCTCAGCCGACTACCAGAAAATCGAATGACAAAAAGAATAATAGATTATATAACTTCACTTAAGAATTCTACACCCTGGCTTGATGAAATTCGAAAGGACCTCACAAATGCAAACATAAGAGCAGCCGACATTTTAGAAAGAGACAACTTGAGACACAAAGTAGACAAATGGGAAGTTATAACAGAGCAACCAAAACAAAAACAGTAAAGATCAAAGTGGTCGGAAGAGCGTAAACAAGCCTTTTCGGAAAGAATAAAAGCCTATTGGAAGAACAAGAAGAACCCAAAGAAAAATTGATCGAGTTACTTGCTTAACGTCATCCATATCTAGGGCTAATAATAATAATAAAAGTTATAATAACTTTTTCAAAGTCTGGCATGTTTTTAATAAGTGAGATTTATTTTGAAATTATATCAGTTTTAATTTGTTTATTAATTATTTATGAAAGAGTCATTAGCTTGTTATGAGAAAAGCTTTATTCTTTGAGTTTTATTTGGAACAAAGATTTGGTAATTGTTCTGTTCCGAATAAGATATCCAGTTTTTGGAGTTGGACTTCTTTGAATGGGTTTGCAGCAAGCATAAGTAAATCTTAAATATTTTTATTTTGAAGATTATAACAATTAATAAAAAAAAAATAAAAAAAAAAGAAATTATAATTAAATCTATATCAAAAGTATATTGGATTTCAACCTTTCAGTCAAGTCAAAATAAATTTCTTCTTCAAAGCCAACATCATTGTCAGGGTCATTATAAATGATATTTCAATGAAGTTTATGACAATCTGGTCATAAACAGATCGACCCCATTTAGAGACTTTCATCTATTAGCTGTAGCACTCAATTTAGGCTTGTTTTTGTGTTCCTTTTTACAGATTATCGTTATGGCTAAGATGAAAGAGAGAGACGACCCAAATACTTTGTGTATATTATGTTCATATTAATTGTCAATAAAACTGACAATAAAAATAATGAACTGTTACTGTTTAATATAATATAATTTTATGAAACAATTTAATTGTTGCATTTTATAAAAATAACGAATGCATTTTCTTTTTCAGGAGTAAATTTAATAATATATTTATTGGAATGCAGATAGAAGAGCTGAGAAATACAGCAGAAATTTATAAATTTTAACAGAAAATCATTTTAACTTCAGCTGGCTTTAAACTGAGTAATCACAGTTGTCCTCTGACCTTTGCAGTGGATAGGTGTTTAACGTGCGCTTACGTGAATAAATAACCTTACTAATAATCAATAATTAATATAAATATAATACTCAGTGTTAACTAGTGAAAATTAGTGTACAAGATCTACATAACAATACCGCGGGGCCCTCAGGGGCCAGTGCGAAAAATATGGACCCAAAAAGTGCTTCAAAAAAAAGAAAATTCATTAACAATTATACTATCCCAGTAAGCAATAGCTATTCTTTATTATCAGATGATGAAGACCTAGCAGAATCAACGTGTGAATCAATCCAAGGCAATAAATTCAAATCGTACACTCCAATCATAGTACACCAAACATTTGATAATTATGAAGACTTAATGAAAAACCTAAAAGAAAACCTAACTGGAGAAATTAACATCAAATATAAAAGAAATAAAACAATCTTTATTACATATAATTCAACAGATTTTAAAATATTAAGAGAAGAATTAACAAAAAAAGAATATGAATTTCATACTTACACACCTAAGAATGAAATTCAACCAAAAATGGTCCTAAAAAAACAAGATTTAATTTCTAAAGGTTTAAAAGTAAGTAAAATAATACAAATGATTAAGAAGAAAGATGAAACCCCAGTCAAACTACCAGCTTGGATAATCACTCTTGAAGATCAAACCCAAGTACAAATTATGACCTGCATAATTAAATGGGAGAAATACAATCCCAATAGAGCATTAATTCAATGCTATAATTGTCAATCGAATAATCACATCGCTGTTAACTGTAATAAAAAACCAAAATGCATGAGATGCTCAGAATCTCACAAAACCAAAGATTGCCTAAATATAAATATTGATAACTTTTCTCCAAAATGTGCTAATTGTGAAGAAGCCCACCAGTCAAATTCAAAAGAATGTCCAGTCTATGAAAAAACACTTAACATTAATCTAAGTAAAAATCCACCCAGAAAAACTATTTCAAGCATAAGAAATTACAATGCAAAAAGAGAAGATTTCCCACAACTCCCCAAACCTCTATCACATTGGCCTTCGAATTCATTTACTCCACAGGACAAGGAACCCTCTATAATGGATATGATCAAAGAAGCCAAAAATATGTTCAGCTCTCTGAAAATTACAGAAATATTTAAGAATGTAAAAAATATTTTAGCAAAAATGAAGGAAGCAGAAGACGGAATATCCAAATTTTTCATTTTATTTGAAGGAATATTATCTCTACTAGACTAAATGAAGGGTTATTAGGATATTTGGAAAGAAGCAGCACCACCTCTTTATCGACTTAAAATTGGCATATGATTCAAATCAGTTGTACATGGCTATGAATGAATTGAAAATACCCACATAGCTGATACGGCTGGTAAGGATGATAATGACCAGTGTGGAATGTATGGTACGAATCCGGGGAAATTTGTCGGAAATGTTCGGTTCAGAAAAGGAGATGCACTTGAATGTCTGCTTTTGAACTTTGTCCTGGAAAAGGCGGTAAGAGACTCAAGTATTCAGACCACTAGCACTATATTTGATCATCCAGTACAACTTCTCGCTTTCGCATATGATATCGATATTATAGGTCGCTCTATTGAATGCTTGCAACAAACATTTCTGGCCCTGGAAGGTGCAGCTAAACTTTTAGGTTTGTTTATAAACCAGGACAAGACTAAGTATATCGGAAGAGACACCCTGTCAAGTAGGGGTAAAAGTTTCAATTGTACAATTTTGAACAAGTGTCCGAATTTAATTACCTTGGATGGCAGGTAAAGCATGACAGTATAATAGGGGCGGAAATTAAAAACAGATTAGTGGCAACCAACAAAGACAACTTTGCGATGAGAATTAACATTTCAAGTAAATTGATCTTGAGTCGAACTAAATTAATTCTGTATAAAATCCTTATCCACCCTGTGCTTACCAGATACTTGGACCACCACAAAGACGAAAGATAATAAGGTACAAATTTTTGAAATATGAATCTTCGGTCCCGTTAATATTAGAGAGGAATGGCGATGGAGAACAAACAAGGACATTTATGACCTACTTAACGATATAGATATCACTAGAGTGATAAAATTAAGTCGTCTTCATTGGGCAGGTCATGTCGCCCGAATGACAAAACAGCTGCAGGGATGTCAAGCGTTGGTAGGTCTAGACTGAGATGGATGGAGCTATGTTTAACTGGTGATGCCAATATGGCGGGTGTAAACAGCTGGATAACAATGATCAGTGATAGAAGATCATAGCAATTGCTGTTGGAGACCACAACTCGCTTGCAGGTTGTAGCCCCTACATAATAGCAATATATGTAAAATAAATTTAATTTATACTATGAATTATAAACATTTATGAAGCTTAAAAGATAATAACACATCTATATTGATAAATAATTCAAACAAATAACTAATGAGTAAAAATAAAATTAATTAATAAGAAAATAAAATGATAATCAAATATTATGCTAACCGCAATCTCTTCTGACTTTCTTGAGGACTTAATTGGTTAAATGATTTCGCTTCTTCACCTAAGAATGCTTCATGGTCATATTCTGGATTATGAACTCCCTGTCTGTAATGTGGCTCAGGAGTGATCTGGAATTAAAACAATTGATAAAAAAACATTATTGAAGGAAATGGGCCAATAATAAGTGACTGATTTATGTTAATTTTTTCACAATATTCCAAAATTCATTAAAGAAAAAATAATTCAACACCTTAGATTAATTGAACGGTGGAATATAAATCTTGACTTTTTATGGTTGGAATTTTGATCAAGAAACAGTCATTAGTGCATTTAAAATCAATTTTAAGGATAAAATTAGCCATTTATGCAATCAGATTTTACTATTTTACGTTGAAAAACTTTGTTGTTAGTTTTTTTGTGTCTAATATTATATTTGTTCCTACTTTTTAATTAATCACAAGTCTAGCCATATATATTTATGGGAAGAGGCATAAAAAATGTTTTGAAATGATGAACAGATTATGTGAGAATGTGTAAAACCTACTGGTTTACATCGGGCTAAAAAATAATAAATGGCTTCTCAAAATAATCATTAATCAATGAAACCTCTAGTAAAATAACATACATTTGACAAATATAAAACAACAATATTTCAGTGTATTCACATCATGTTCACAAATCGGATAATTGCCAACCAGTGAAGCAAATATTAAGAATCATAAACATGAAATCATAATTTCCATTGCCAAGAATGTAAAATATAATTATGTATTTTAATTCATAAAAGTTAATTACAAACATAATTTATAATAGATAATTACATTTATAATATCCTCTTCCTTCTCTGCTAAAATATTATTATTTAGGAACAATAACAACTGGATAGTGGCTAACACTTTAAAGTTGTGCATCATCTAAAAAAAGAAAAGAAAAAGAACAACATAAAAACACATATTTCATTAAAAAAATAAATAAACTACACACACTAATAAGCAAAATATACATTAAACCTTGAAGTAATTTGAGATAGCTCCTTATTTCAGAATTTTCTAACATTCACAGGTATAAAAGTACGTATGAATGAGCTGAATATAATAAATACGTGCAAGGCCATATAAAGTTTATGGCTTGTCCTTTAGAAATCTTACTGCCTGGTTGATACTCAGAAACCACTAAGAAATAAATCTTTCATTTCAATACATCCGCTGATATATTGAAAAGTTTATATAAATCAATAATAATAAAGATGATAAGAATTATTTACAATTCCTACCCATATAAATTATTCACTCTAAATAAAGATCATGACATGAGTTAAGACATAATTAACAAATAATCTTAGGGTTTAAAAAATTCAGTATACAAAATTATTGAGAATACTAGTCAATAATTTATTTAAATATTAAAAACAATATTGAAACTTCAATAAGTAGAAGCCCTTAATTTTTTAATCTTTGGTAGTATATTGGTATGATTTAAACAAACTAGAAATACGAAAAAAGGCTATACATGAGCCGTTGATTTTGAAATTGAGATTAATCCATTTTATGTTAATGTTAAATATTCATTTAAAAATCAGCACATTTGAAATATTGTTGACCAAATAAATTGCTAATAACAATTTTATAAATTTATTGATATTGAAATAATATTGATTGTTAATTGATTAAAAACATAAAATTATGTGAATTTGTAATAAGATTCAGCTAGAATTAATATTTTTTTACAAAAGCTTACAAAAGCCGTCTCATTTTCACAATCAACGGCTCATGAGTAAAATGAAGTTATAGGTATATAAATAACACTTTCCCGACAAATTATTCTGAAATTGGCAATTTCGTTGATAAAAGCAATAACTACAGGAACTCTTTGGGTTCACCATGACATATTTCAATGATATTGTGACTAAACTTGATAGAAATTTTGATTAAGAAGGGATTCAGAAACAAATTTTTAAATTATATTCGTTCACATACAACATAATTTGATGAATTTCAAATTCCTATTTTAATGAGAAAAAATAAATGTAAAGCATGAAATAAGTTAAACTTTTAATTTAGAAAAAAATGAAGATAATATAATTGCAGAGAACTATGAAAACGGAGTATGTTTGTATGAAATTAAGTATAAATAAATAAAAAACTTACTTCGGGATGAAATCCCAACTATTTGTAATATTGAGTGTAGAAATAATATTATATTTAATACAATCAACACGATAAAGTTATATTGTTAGATTATCAAACATGTAAACTGGGGTTTGGCTTCTTTTTGTAAAAACCCTCCCTCCTTGATTCACCTTACGAAATGATTCACTCAGCGTTATCACCTTTCCAAAGAGGCTAAAATATATGGATTGCATCTGGAGCTAACTAAGAATTTTATTTATAAGAAGTTGGAACATTTTTATTCTTAAAATTTTCTGACAATCAACGGCCACATCAATCATGTCACAGTCTAATATTTGTAAATGAAATAATAATATTTATAATTAGGGCGTTAATGAAAAAGTTCAATCAAGAAATATAAAGTAAAAAAATCAGGCAATAAGAAAACATGTCCGTATATTGCCAGTTGAGGCACAATCAGTACAGAAGGAGAATAAATAACTTATAAGTAAGTAAAAAAAAATATGGCATATTCCAATCTCACAGTCCAAAATAGCATCAACCAGACAAAGCATCTCACCACCTCCAGTCCAATTCACATACTAAAGCAAACGGGAGGTTATAAGAAAACTGGAAAAGGTTGGTAAAAAAAAAGAAAAAAAAGCTGATAGTAACAGAAAAAAATATACTTATAAGGAAGTATACGTGTAAAAATGTATAAATAAAAATTTTGAAAAATCATAAAAATAAAAAAAGATATATTACAATTATGTTTTTAAAGAAACATAATAAAGTGAGATAAGTATAAGTTAAGGCGAGATAGGTTCCAATTATGAAAACAACCATTAATTGAATCAGACCAATACAAAAAAAATATTATAATGAAAGAGCTAAATCTCAAAATTAAGCAGATTCTATCTATCTATCTATCCAACGGCGCTATTTGGATGTATTTGGCGCTAACTTGGCCTCCTCAGTGATTCTCCTCCACTCCTACCTGTCTTTGGCTTCCCTTCTCCATCTGCCTCCCCCCACACCCAACGTCGAAGGTCCTCCTCCATATCCTGCAGCCAACGAAGTCTAGGTCTCCCTCTGCTCCTCCTTCCACTAGGGTATCCCTCCATCATCAGTTTTGGTAATCTACTTCTTCCATACTATGTACGTGCCCTAGCAATCTTATCCTGGAACTCTTAATCGTGGCAACGATATCTGGTGTACCATATAGATTTCTAAGTTCCTCGTTTGTCTTCATCCGGCAGCCATATCCTTCTTTTGTAGGGCCAAAGATCATTCTGAGGATTTTTCTTTCCCTTATTATTATCCAGTTTAATTTTTAAAAAATAAATGCTAAAGTCCAAAAAAGTAGTCTTAAGTTTCAAAACTAACAGGAAACTAGAAAATGTGTGGATATTTCCCTAATTCAGGTGTCATTTTAACATTATACATTTTTAAAATAGACGTAAATTTAATGATTTGGTGAGACCTAACTCTCCTTTACTTATATTCCCTTATTGTATTGTTTTAAAAAGGTGTTTACGATGATTTTTTGCTTGTTTTTTAAATTCTTATTTATACTTTTTTGGCTTTTTTGTATGTGTATTGCCATTCTTCCTATCATTATCTGATGTTTTCCAGTTTCTTTATCATTGGTGTAACTAGAGTTAACCCCCACCAGTCCACCACTCCAACATATTACTCCCTTCACAAAAGATGTCTCGTAATATTATACATAATCATGTAGCTTCAAATTAAATAAATAGATTATAATTTTAAAAAAATGCTATTTTGGAAGTTATAATAATATTTTTGGAAGGGCAAACAAGTAGTAGCTTTTAAATACAAGTAACCCTATTCATTGGTTACAATAACTTACTACACTTAATTGCATAGGGAACTTTCTAGACCCATCCAGACTTTACTTCTACATTCTAAGAATTGTCTAAACTGTTCTTCTCACATTTGCGATCTTATTGTTGCCGCTAGATGCCACTTCTGCCGCTATAATAATATAATTAATTGTAAATAAACAGTATTACGTTTTGGTTTGTCATTTTAGCGTACCTTTTATTCATTGAAATAACTGTGTTTGCACTTTCTTTGCGTATTTTTGGCATTATTGACCCTTACTTCTGTAATCCCACAATAATAACTTTGAAAAAGTAAAATCGTTCAAAGTTTTATTTTTTTTAAATTTCTTCTAAGCAATGCGGGGTGGGGTTACATCCCCAATAACCCCCCCTCGTTACGTCTATGATCTTTATGTTTATTAGGGCTGTGTAGGTAGAAAATCCCTTTTCTTGTTGGTGTCTATTTGAACTGTGCTGTATTTTGTTCTTTTTTTTTTTTTTACTCTAACTTATTTATTTCCCTTCTGTCTTGATGACGCCTTAATTGGCGAAATATCGACAGGAATTCTTGTTTACCTTTATTTTTGGGAATAAATTAATTGAAATTGATAATGATGTACACTTACCTTGATAGATAACTACCATTACTTTAAAACTTAATTGACAATTCACCATCATTAAGATGGCATTGTCTTCAACAATTGAGTTTTGTATATTTATTTTTTAGGATTATATTGGAAAACTCCAAATACAAAGCTTAAAGTTTCTAAAATATTGAATAATTATTATTAATAACTATAACAATAAGTAACCTAGTCTCAATTTATTTAGTCTCATGTCAAATATGGAGTAATAAGCGTCTTAGGTAAGGTCGCTCTCTCCGGTTGATGTGAGTTGTGCTGAATTTGATCTTCATTGGTGAATATTCTGATGATGCCTGAATTGGCGAAAGGTTAATTGGTTAGACTTTTTCCAGTCAACTTTTACACTTAATCTTATTATTTGTTATAGTTTTATGTCTCTTTTATTGGTTCGCTCATTTTTATTTTATTTTTTTCAGTTAAAATCATTCTAACAATTTTGGCTTTGACAACCTATTTTTTGAGAGGGCGGCGCCTTGGTAATCAAAAACAGTTATACTATCAACTGAAAACCAGATGTAGTCTTGGAATTCTTTATCGAATCAGTAATTCAAATACTTCTCTCTGGTTGAAAATATTGCAACTATTCTATAAAGCGATTTAAAGGAATTAATATTACAAGTATCACAAACTAATAATAATTGATTATGGGTAAGTACTAACTTTCTTATTATTCTTTACAATACGCTTTTTTTAATTATAATTTTATAGGATCATAAAACAAAAACTGTAATTACGTTTCAACATATCATCATCTATACTCCGAAATATTTGTTGAAACTTTTATTTCTTGATGAAATGATTACCGTGATTTTCCAAAACATATCTTCACTTTGTTTAGAATACAATATTTGCCATTTTTTGTCAATTGTATAGTAATTCTATATTTTTCTCTTGTTAAAGACAACAATGAATAATTTTTTAATGTTTTATAGAAATTTTATAAGAATAATTTAATAATTAATAAATAATTAATACTTTAATCTGATTTGAATTATATTTAATCTGAGTTCGCGTATTTCATGCTAAGTAATACCCCTTATAACAGCATTGATGTGTGAGAAACGTAAAAAGGAACTGTGAATTGAGACTTGATTTGAAAGTTGTATGCAAGAACTGATTGACAAATAAAAATAATTTGTATCCAGAACGAATGACGCTACTGTTAATCTGAATATTATTAGGTTTTTGCTATCGCATATCTTTATCGACAGAAATTTGTATAAAGTTTTTTTTTCAGTTTGCGATCATAAACGTTTTTGTCCTACTATATCGGGACATATTTGATGTATATGATATTAGTTATAACAAGTAATACTACAATTCAAATACTTCTAAATACGTGAAAAATATCAGATTTGCAGAATCAGCTTCAGTTTTGTGAAGACAATATTGAAAGAAAAGAGAACTTATTTTTTTTTTAGTGCTATTATTTAAACTAAAACATGTGATTGTTGGTTTATTTAAAATCTGTGTATTTATGAAGGTTTTTATAAAAGTTGCGTGCCTAAGTAGGAAAGAGGCATAGAGAGGGAAAATTTCAAGAAAAATTTTAGTTTTAGATTGTATTTTTTTAAATACTTTTTGATTCTATTGACCATAATTTGGTTAATGGTTAATTGTTTAGAGCATAGGCGTAGCGAGGGGGAGGGGGTTATTGGGAATGTAACCCCCCCCATTGTTTAGAAAAAATTAAAAAAAAAAAATGTAAGTAACAATTTAAACAAAATAAAATTTTGAAGGATTTTACTTTTTCAAAGTTATTATTGTGGGATTACAGATGTAAGCGTCACTAATGCCAAAAACACAACAAAGAAAGTCCAAACACAGTTATTTTAATGAATAAAAGTTACGCTAAAATGACAAACCAAAACGTAATACTGTTTATTTACAATTAATTATATTATTATAGCGGCATTAGTGGCATCTAGCGGCAACAATAAGATCGCAAATGTGAGAAGAACAGTTTAGACAATTCTTAGAATGTAGAAGTAAAGTCTGGATGGGTCTAGAAAGTTCCCTATGCAATTAAGTATAGTAAGTTATTGTAACTAACGAATAGGGTTACTTGTATTTAAAAGCTACTTCTTGATTGCCCTTCCAAAAATAACATTTATAACTTCCAAAATAATATTTATAAAAAATTATAATCTATTTATTTAATTTGAAGCTACATGAATATAGTATAATACATATTATACCTATATTACGAGACATCTTTTTTGAAGGGAGTAATATGTTGGAGTGGTTGACTGGTGGGGGTTAATCCCCCCCCAGGAGTCAACTCAAGTTACGCCAATGGTTAAGAGATAGCATTATTTATTTGAAAACATAATGCACACACGTCACTACTAAGATTGTTGATATTAATGGAAGAAGTATTGAAAATCAGATTCCTTAATATTATTAAAATTGTTTTAATATCAAATTATCATTGTGTTAGAGCCAGCACCGTTAATATTTGTTTAGTTGCAGTTTGACTCTGCATCCTTCTCCCCTGATAACGGACTTAAAATTGGGCCGAAACGTTGGCACAAATAACATATAGCACTAAACAAAAGGTTAATCATATTTTGTGTTAAATTTGTTTACTGCACCCCTGACCATTTTTAATATTTTTTATTATTGTTTTAATTTAACAATATTTAATAGTTGCCACATTATCCTCTCTACGTAGTATTTTTTTTTCAAAGGTTATTCTTCTGTTAATGTTTTTTATATATCCAGTTTATTTTTGCACATTTTAATGAATGGTTTAAAAAAAGGATAGTATGACAGATTTAACTATAAAGTGTGTATAAGTTTGGAAAGAAAGACAAAGTGAACAAAAAGCCGTGTTTTATTTATTTTTTAAAGAATACTATAACATTTGTAAATTTTACAACGAATATACGGCCCTGTAAAAGAAGGAGAAGTTTGGAGGAGACGATGGAACCGGGAGTTATACGCCCTCTATAATGACTTAGTGAATGCTGTCGACTTCATAGAACAGGGAAGATTAAGTTGGGCCGGCCATGTGATTCGGATGGAGGAAGGTGAAATTCCTAAAAGAGTCCTTAGGATTAACCATACCAGAAGGAGAGGCAGACCAAGACTGAGGTGGATGGATAGTGTGGCTACTGCTAGGCATAACGAACTGGAGAGCAGCAGCAATGGATAGAGCTGGATGGCGGAAGCTCCTAGAGGAGGCCAAGATCCACTCCCGGGTTGTAGCACCGTATAGATAGATAACAGATATGTGTAAACAGATATGTGATAATAGATATGTGTTATATTTTTATTTTTTGTTTTGAATTATATTTTAGCACATTCGAAATTTAACCAGTTTTGTCATTTTGTGTATTTTTTCAGTTTTAATGTTTTGTATAATTAATAAAAGTGTATAATGAATTTCAATACATAAGAAATAAAAATGCAAGAAGTGTACGATGATTTCGTTTGTGTGATATAATGTAGGAGTGTTTTTTTTTTTTTTTTTTGTGCTTTTTCCGTAATATGATGAATTCACAGCTGCCAAATTTTATCTTCATACAGCAGTTTATATTTCATCATATAGCAGTTTCAAATTTATTCTACAGCAACACTATTATTTTCATTATTTCAATTGCTAAACCAAGAAATGTTCTTGTCACTTCTTTCCAACAGAGGTCACTTCTTTTTAGTTAAACAATAGTGATCGCTATATAAATACAATTTATCTAAACCTATCTTCGTTATTAAGGGACGATAACATATAAGATATGCTCAGTTACCATTTAATTTTCATTTCATGGACATTTCTGACACTAAATACAGCATGTAATTCAATAACAAATGTACATCATTTAAAATGATTGTGTTACTCATAGTATTTTGCAATAAGTGTAAACATGGCTATAGTTATTACATTTCAAAACGAAGGTAGACATCGAAATGAGTTAGGGTATTTGACACACTAATTAATAAATTTTATTTCTCTCAAATTGATTCACATTAAGCATGTATGTACACAGTAAATTTGAAAAGCCATACAATATATACGGATTTACCTTGAATATTCCTGACACATGCATTTAAATATATACATACATTATTGAATTAAATAATTTTAGACAAAGAACGTGATAATAAAGACTTGGTTGTTAAATAGCTATTAGCATAAAGATACAAAAATAGGTTTATAAATTGAAACTGGGGTTGATTTCATCTTTGGCTTGACTTCGCTTGCCGAGACCGAAGTTGTACTGCATGCTTCTTCTGCCTGGTATCTCTTGCTTCGCGCCGTCTCTCTTTCCGAGTCCAAAGGAAAACCTGTGACCGTTGTTTGATCTCTTGTCATCATCGAAACCTTCGTTGAAGCTAATCTCTCGGTCATCGAATTGAGATCGTTTTCCAAGTCCAAAATTGTAGGTTTTGAGGGGTAGCCGTTTTCCCAAACCAAAGGAGTACTGCTTCATTCTTTTGAAGTCGTCTTTCACGTCGTCATCTTCGTACTCGAGATCCATGTCGTTGAATCTTTTGCCGTAGTAGTATCCGTCGTCAGATCTTTTGCCAAGTCCAAAGTTGTAGATGGGTAGCCTCTTGTACTCGGACAGATAAGTATAAGCTGCTCTTTTCCCCAGGCCGAAGTCGTAGAGTCGTTTCGGTTGAGAGTCCTTTCCAAGGTCTGCGAGGCAGATCTGGGCCAGGCCGAATGAGATAAGGATTGCCAGCAACATATTTCTGCAGACAAAAAAAGGAATAAAATTATTTACGTCTTCGATAAGATATTATTTAATTTCATACAGGAATAACGTTTACAATAAATATTAATTACAACATATGGGTCAATGATTAACCAAGCAGCATTTCTCAATTTTAAATTTACACTTTTTCAAAACATACGATATTTTCTATTTTCAGAAATTAAGTGTTAATATTAATAATGCTTTTAGCGAACATTGAATAGTACCTACAGAGAAAATATTCATCAAGGAGTACTTTTTTTTCATCAGTTTTTAAATTTTTTCAAACTCCTGAGACTTAAGTACTTCCGCTTATTGAATAAAATCAATAATTTCTATTATCAGTAGAAACCCTAAGGCTTCGAAACGTCGTTTTTGAAAGAACAAGAATATCAAAATAGCTCCAAACAAATAGCTTGTGGAAACGTGTGAACACTAAAAGGGTTACAGTATAATAATTTTATAAAGTTGTATTTATTAAAATACTTTTAAAAAATTTAAACAAAATTTATGCACATAATTATAAGCAATTTAAATAAATTTACAAAAAATTCTACGGTGAATCACATCCAGCGATACTGCCATTACCTATGCAACACCACGCACTTAACGCACACTGCCACATTAACGCAACACATCTGGAATGTCGCAATAATTACCATATCAACAAGTCATAAATTAAAAATAATTTTGTTGAAACTATAACTGATTATTGTTTTTTTCGTAAATTGGTCAAATTTAAAATCATAGTACATACTGTATACAGCGAGATGTCTACTGTCTCATAACTTTAAATGTATCTTTTGTTTGTTGTATAACTCACAAACTTAAAACAGCAATAACTTTTTAAGAAAATATTTCGTTTTTGCTTTGATAATCTTTGTCTGGAACCAGGTAAATACAATAAATAATCCAAAAAGGTTTTTTTGTCGGCAATTTATTAACAAAAAACGAGTAATAGTTATTTAAACAATGAGAGTATACTTATATAAATTAGAATGCAATAGAAAAACTCCCAAGAAGCCGTGCCTTAGGTCTCTATTTGTAGCAAAGCAAGGTTGTTTTCTCTATATGGACTGTTGATGTGAGATGAGCTGCACTTTGTCTTCATTTAGGTGATTTTTCTGTTGGTGTATGCTCCGATGATACCTCGATTGTCAAAACTTTGTTTAGTTTTTTTAGTATTTTAGAGAAGTTAGACTTTTTCCTATTGATACTTAAAATTTTTTCCTATTGCATTGTAATTAATTACATATTATATGTCTCATTTTTAGTGATATGATCATGTAACTTTATATTTGTTTCTGAACAATCAGATAATTGATTTATTCATTGTTACAATTTTTAATGCTACTTATGTTTGATGAATTTGTAAGTCAATCTTCCATTGAAAATCTTCCATTTTAAGCTTTTATTCTTCTAATTTTATGATACCGGCAACCACCCTAGAGACGTTAATCTTTTTTATATTACTTTTTCTTTTTTTGTAAAATGTTTAAATTCTTCATCAATACATTTTTTTTAATACTAAATAGGTAGCGCATTATTAAAAAGTTGAAGGGTCTCATCTTTCCCGGGGTCAACATAAAGAGAAGACCTTTAATAATTACTCCACGATTTTCGTGGAACTTAAGGATTATGAACCGCTTTGCCGGTATTAATCGTTGTTTACTTCAACAAAAAAAGAAAAAAGAAAAAAAAGATATAAAAGTGCTTCGAACAAGGATTTAATCCATTTCTAAAGGGTACTGCCAATATAGAGCAGAAATAAATAAATAAATTCTGTTATGAATGTAAGAACAATAATATGAGGCTGGAAATATAAATATTTATATACAATCCATATATGAGAATGGTAATTATAAATAACGAAAAACAAAAACTAAACAGAGGCATACAAAGTGTTGGGCTATACTCGTAAACAATACATTTTGTCCTATGTAATAATTACATGAATTATTAATCTGATTAAAAAGTATGCGATTGAAACATGTGCTTTCATATAATACGAGTATTTAAATATAATCCCCTAAGGGATTAAAAAAAAATACAATAATTTAAATATGAAATCATATTTTTAATGTTTAAATATAATAAAATAAGGAAGAAAATGGTCCGGGTGGAGGTCAAGAAAATTCTCTTATATAGGGAGAACTGTATTGTTACTGTTTTATATATATATATATATATATATATATATATATATATATATATATATATATATATATATATACTCTATATAAAGTCAACTAATATTATTCAACATTTAATTATATACATAATTCAAGCATTAAAATATTTAATTAAAATTCAGTTATTATTTATATACTAGCGACCCACCCCAGCTTTGCTCGGGTACTAAGGCATATTATGCCTACATAATCTGCCTGTGTAATGTATTTTTTTTTATCACGTACCGGCCACTAAGGACCCCGTGAATATCATTGGTTAGGCTTCTTTGGGAGTCTTGATTTTCTTTCTTCCCATCTCAGCTAATGTAATTTACTATATGAGCCGTTTATTTTGAAAGTGGCCTACCTCCATTTATCTTCAAATATTTAAGGGTTTGCGTTTCGATGAATTTAAAAATATACGTATAGGATACTAATGAGTCATACTGCTTAAGTGTATCTAAGGCTGTTAAATTTATGGTTCCAATTAAAATGTTAACAATTATTAAGTGAATAATGTATGTTTTCTTATCAAGAATGGAGTTAGGCAAAAATTTTAAAAACGGAGTTAGGTCACTTTCAAAATAAACGGCTCATATAGAAATTATAAAAATAAAAACAAAACCAAATATTTATTATCTTGCATGTTAGATAATTGTACGGTATTAGGCAGTGTCTTTGGTGAAACCCATCGATATTCCCACCTATTTCCACAAAACCTCGACAAATTATATACCTAAACCTTCCTGGTGAATCACTCTATCTATTGGTGAAAACCGCATGAAAATCCTTGCAGTAGTTATTGAGTTTACCGCGAACAAACGAGGCCGAGAACTTTGTTTTATAATATGTATAGATTAAATATAATCGTCTACGAGATGTTAGAACGAAATTGTAAAAATCTAGCTTGAATTTTCCCACCCTGAAAATTATGTATTTTATAATTTAAAATATTTCTACTTTTTTTAATCTTGTTTACTCCAATAGTTTCATTTGTATTTATTACTTTATTTTTTTCTATATTCAAATTATTTCAGTTTTAATTTAATTAAGAGTTTTAAATATCTTTGTATCTTGCTTATCCTGTCCTGAAGAAGACCGGCAATATTGGTCGAAAAGTCGGTTTCTAAAGTAGTTTATCACTATTTAAGGAATTCATTTTTTTATTTTTACCTACAATTGGTATGTAAATATATCGATAAGGTCAACTTATAATTATTAAAAAAATAATTTAAAACACAACTTTATTAAACCTATTCAGGATATTACATTATCAGTGGAGCGGAGTAGCTCAATGGTAGAGCGATGAGTTGCCGCGTCGAACTTCCAATCCGAGTGAGGTAGATGAGTTATTTAATCTGTTGGCAGCCGAGGATGGACCGTGTGGGATCTGGAGACCCTCCTGGGACTAATCTAGCCTCTATGAAATGGATACCCTTAATTGGGAGAAAGGCCTGGCTTTTGAGCGTGATCTCAGACAAATTAGTACAATGGGTTGAGCGGTACAGTTTTTTTTAATTTCGTTTTGTTTGCAATCGTAAATTTTTCGGAGGAAGAAATTTGTCCGGGTTCCCAGAAAAACATTAAACGTTTCAACTCTATTTATAGAAATTATTTCCGTGACCAGTACCCGGATAGATTTCTTCCCCATATACTTATGATAATGATGTTTTATGTCTTATTGGAGTTTCCGTATAGTATTTTAAATTTCAAAAGAGACCACAGTCGTTTCAAAACAGACTGCAATAGTTTAACAGAAATTTAAAAATATGAATACAATAATTAGTTCAATATTTTTTAAAAAATACCGTTTATCGGAGGGTGATTTGATTCTTACTTTGATTATCGTGACCGAATGAAACTTATTACGTGAAAATTCGATACGGTAAAGGGCGCAGTTTTATTTACATTTTCTGGGAATGTAAATAAGAATGTTTTGGCTATGGGGGAGGGGTGTGGGGTAGGGGAGGTCTCAGAGGGAGAAGGGGTGGGGGGAAGAGACGAACTGAAGTTTGAAACTGTTTGAGCTCAGTGACGAAAACTTTTTTGAAAACGATACTAATTTGACAGGAGCAAACTTCAAAGGGGGCTACTCACATAAAATGGCGGTTTTGCGGGCAAGTGGAGTAGATAGCAGACAAGGGAAAGTGCTTTGAAAGGGCAAAGCTCTGTGGTCTGGTCAGATTTGCTCCTCACCATTGGTCATTTTCCTCTATAATGCCTATTCCGGTTTTGTCCACACAAGTGAGGCTTCCCTATGATTTAATATCTTGTCTAGTGCCATTCCTTTCATCCCCTATGTTGACATTCCTCAGAGTCTTTGTCACCATTGCGCCACTCTTTTGCTAGAAGAATCTTAAATTCCGAAACTGGGTATCTACGCCAAATATACTTTGAACATTTAAATGGCAACCCTAATTATTGAAACAAATTTTCATATATCGCTCCTTCAAAAGAACGACATAACTCAAAATTTGGCCTTTTAAAGCTAAGCTTTAAGCATTGTATCGGTTAAAGTTTTTCTATTCAGGAACGACATATCTGATATCTCAGTTCCAACACACACACACACGCACATATATATATTTAATAAAATCATATTTTAAATTTACAGGGAGGTGAAGTGAAAGTCCTAGAAACCGAACTAAGAGTCAGAAGACTAAGACTGTATGGGAACTTAAAAATAATGGACCAATGGAGACTAAACAAGAAAGCCTTTGACAAAATCCATGAATACAAGAGCGTAGGAAGGTATGTAAAAAAAAAAAAAAGACAAAAACGATTGAAACCTAATTTTTCAATAGAAGTATTTGAAAGTTCGATGTAAGCTAAAAATCTGGGTATTAAAGCAAAGCATTTCTATTGTAATGATGGAATTGAAATTCTTTTATTATTTATTAAAAAATTATTAAAAGCATGAAACTTTTTTCATTTTAACTTAGGTAAGTCATTATTCCCATAAAACTTCAATTTTTTTTTTTTTTACGAAATGGCCTTTTAAGACACGCGAATGTCACTACTGTTCCTTTCTCATTTACGCCCTTCTTTTCTCCATGTATTTTATCGTCATTTCTGTTTCCTAATTTACTTATTTCTCTAAATACAGTTTAATTAGTAAAAAAATGTAAACAAAAAATAAACGAATGCCTGATCGGCGGAGTACATAGGTATGTTTATGCATATTGAAAAAAAAACAACTTTATCAGACGTTTTATTCGAACTAAACAGTTATTAACAGACATGACCTGCACGTTAACGAACAGGAACGTCCAGGTAACAAACAAAGAATACCTTCTTATTCAGACTTAAGTTCCTCTGATCATCTCTTATCACCTCTTTGACTATTTTGTGTTAAACGGGGACATCTCAAACATGCTCGAGAGCAGATTGGAAGGAAGCATGAATTGCTCTCGAAGATTTGTCTTCGATAACCCAAGACGGTCTGGCGTGTCCTACCTTTATGAAGAGTTATAGTGACTCATATCCTCCATCCGTAGACAATATTTCTTCGCCTCTGTCATGTTCCAATCCATCAATTCTCAACAACCTGCATCTTAAGTCTCCTGCATTTCAAATTTTCATCCCACTCCCTCAGCAAGATTTCCGACCTCTTGAAGATTCTCATTCATTTTCACAGAATCAAAACGTTCCATTCCTGCTCGTTTTGCCTACATCTGGAATTCATACCCATCTAATATCCGGCATGCTTCATCCCTATCCCCTTTCAGATCCCTGCGTTTCCAACTTCTTGATTCCCCAAAAGATGCCCTTTAATCAATTAATTATAATAAATAGCTTATGTGGATCTGAATTAAATAATGTTCTTATTGTTTAGTGGCATATTTACTAGTAATATTGAATTATTATTTATACTCCAGGCCAGGTATGTTTTCTGTTTCAGCTGTATATTTTTAAGGGACCTGGATAGAATAAAAATTTTCTATCTATGTATGCATAGTGTGAATTCGCCAAAGAATCTTTAAATGCTTTAAGTTATTACACTTAAAAGTATTTAGAACTTTTTAATTCATTTTAATTAGGTTTGTTATTAATAAAATCACAACACTAATATTAAAACAAAACTATGCTCTGAAAAATATCAATAATATTTGTTGACACCATTCGATTTTATTTATTTAAATTCGTTAAAAAAGTAAATAGTGTTTACTTTTTTTTTGTACGGCTTTTGTAATAAACAATAGGTTTCAGGATTAAAATGCCATTCTCTCACCCTCTTTCCTGAATGAATAACAATTAATATAATAGTTTTTTGTTAAAATCTATATAATGAAATTTATAACTGTATTATAATAATATATGTTAATAGAATGAATAATACGTAATGGCATGAGATGAAGGAAGTAGAGAAACTATTCACTGGTAGTATTGGAATTGTTAGAACAAAATAAAGATATTAAATTAAATTGAGAACTTAGTTTAGATGTCATTTTTTTATCAATCAGGTTTTGTCAAAACATATCCGAAAGTCCGTAAAAAGTGTTAATTAGATCACACGTCCCACGGATTCGACATCTTTAAAGCATAACAAACTATCGTATGCCGAAACGCTATACTGTCTTTAGCTGTTAACGAGCAAACACGTTGATATTGCCATTATGAGATAACACTATCTGTCTTATGTAACGTACACTGCTTCCTGTCAACATCATCTAGGATATCCCCTAAGGTATTTGTTATTGATTAACTGTAGCTCAGTTCACACTAGACAAATTTGTTTCAGTTTTAGTAATATATTTTTCACTAATGGTTCATCAATAATACTTTTTAATAATCTAGCGAAAATTATTTTATACTTATTTATTGAATATTAAATAAAAAATATTTAAGGCTTCTTATAAATAAACCGGGGAGTGGAGTGGCTCATTGGTAGAGCACTGAGCTGCCATTCTGGAAATCCTGATTCAAATCCCGCTGCAGGCCATGACTTTTATTTAGTCTGTTTGCAGCGGGAGATCGATCATAGAGGATCTAGGACCCTCCTGGGGCCCATCCAGCCTCTATGAAATATTATAAAGGTAGGGTACCCAAAATAACGGGGAAAAATCTGGCGGTTGAGATTGATCTGGGACAAGTCACCTCCCTGCTGAACCGTTGTCCATGAAACAATACAGTCTCTACCATGTACTGAACCCCAGACCTTTCATGGGTTGTAGTGATACAGCTTTTTTTTTTTTTTATAACTAAAGACCTTGCGAAGAAATTAAAAACCTGCTCTTCATTGCAATTATTAATTAAGAATTTGTCAACATAATGGATTGAAATGACAACATTGGATACTGGACATCCTGGTTTGTTCAAATCGAAATTCACAAGAAATATAGAAAGAAATATTACAAAAAAAAAAACAATAAATCTAATTTTACATTGATCCGAGATTTAAATTTATATTTTGCACATGACCTATTTTAATGATTCCACTTCTTATGTAAAATAAAATATTACACGGTGACCACTAAAAACTTTTTTTTTTAGTGAGAAATTTTAAATTAGTTATTACCATTATTTATATTAATGTATGAACCACATATCATTGAAGAAACAGCAGTGACAGATACACAGGAGTGAGCAGTGCACTGCCTGTTTATACACGGGGGTACGTATAGTTTGCGTAATCGGTCATTGGCTATGAGACTGTGCGATTTGGTTTTAATATCTTTATTTTGTTTTAACAATCTTACGGTTATTAAAGGAGTTTCGATGTCTGAATCCCGTGGGTAGAATTATAAGAGATGCGAAAAAGTGGAATATTTCGATTTTGGAGAATGATTCTTTAATTCTGAATGATTCTGATTTAGAAGCTTGTATATATTTTCAGTAAGAAGCTTGGTGTCTCCAATGTTCAGCTTTACAACTAAAATATTACATCACTAAATCTTTTTTTTTTATTTAACAGAGAGATATTTTCAAATTTTCATTAAAAATTAAAAAATACCCTATTTTTTCTTTCATTTATACTTGCTTTAATTTGGCTTTTATTATTTTTGTCCTTATGTATAATTCATTTATTGTCTAACATACAGATATTATTTCAGTTTATAATAGCAATATTTATTAAAATCGATGTGCAATTATATTGTTCATCAGGCCAGAATGATCTTAAAATTATCAAGTTTAACCATAGAAGATATAAAGAGATTTATAAGGGTTTAGATATATTTGGATTAATTTAAACTCTCTTTTGTGTTGTATATTTTCGATAGAAATTATTTTTTAAATTAATATATTTTACATAAATTAATGAAATAACCATAAAATATATGCCAGGAAAGCAGAAAGGGAGGAGCTAAAATGATTCCCAGAATATAATAATTTCAATTTGAAGTTAAGATATCCCCCTTCATCATGACTAATCCGTTATTTATTATCGCCCAGCGTCTTTCCCATTTATGCTCAAGTTATATATATTCTATCTAACTGTTATATAAGTAATATTATCTTTATGTGAAAAATGGAGGTTTTGTCACATTTCGGCCAAAATTCACTTATCGGTAGACATTATTTAAAAGTAATGCATGATGTATTTATGTCTTCTTCTTCTGTTGGATAGACTCCTGCAGCTGTCTCCGGCCTGCTCAATAAGTTTGTCCTGCTGTTAACTGATAACAGTTGTGCAGGGAGATGATTTTTCCGTGATTACTACCAACTGCAAGGTTTTCCCTCAATTAAGGGTACCCATTTTACAGAGGATGGGCGAGCCCCATGAGGGTCCATCTATAAATACTAACAAATAAATAATTTATCTCTCACAGCCGGATTTTAACCCAGCGCCTTCAGTACAGCAACTAACTATACTCACTCACTGACCTACCTTGTTTTGTAATAGATTAAACTCAGTGAAAAGCTTACTTTTTATGTATGAAAACAGTTTAGGATACTGGCATTAATACCATACGCTAAAGGTTCCAGGTTGAAATCTAGCTGTGGAAGATAGATAATTTAATCCATTATCAACCACGGATGAACCCTGAGTGATGCTTGGTCCTGAATACTCAGCCCAAGGCCCTTCATTAGTATTATTGGTACAGGTTTTTTTAATTTTAATATCTAAGAAATATAAAATGTGTAACCCTTATTTAAAAAAAAAATTATCTGATTGTAAATCACCAGGTATAAAATGTCGGCTAATTTTATTTGCTAACATTATTTTAATGTTTATGTAATATACCTTATTGCTTGTTTCTATATCCTGTATTAAGCGATTTATTATTTTGATACCGCACCTTATTATTAAGCTTGAGAAATAGTCTGTATGATCCTAATTGTAGGCGAGTGCGGAACCAAATACCTACATGCCTTGATGCTCTTCAAAGAGATTGTTATACTTTGAGGTATCACCATCCTCTATACAAGAAAATTACTATCCATTAAAGATAGTAAACAGTGTTAGACAGTTTTCCGGTTTCCAATATTTCTTTTAGAATTAGTGTTTGCTCCTCTAATTCTCAATTTAAAATAATTATGAGTTTGAGAGGACTTCTATAAATTAAAACAAAAATCCGAACGGTTATTGTAGGTTATTGCTTAATTTCACAAGAAATGGTATAAAGATAGTTTTATTTCAGAGCTAATGTTTAATAATAATAATTTAAATAAAAATAAAATAATTCAGATTTGAAGTCCAAAATAATACTTTTACTAATAAATTTCATTAGCACTTCCTGTTTTTATATATTTTCGATTGTTTTTGTACGTGTTCCTAAAAAACAACAAAAAAAACTTAATATATTTCAAATAAAAATACGCTTAATATTGATAACTAAAAAGAGACTTTACCTAAATGTTAAGACCGTGGAAAAACTCCAACGAAAAGCCTTAAGTCTCCAAACTAAAACAGAAATATAAATTATCTGTCCAACACTTCGCCCATTCAGGCATCCTCAGGGTAGAAAGAGAATAAAAGCAAAACAAAACATGAATAATGCACCCAAGAAACATCCCACCACCCCGAAGGCTCAAATGCAACTCAGCATGCAGGGAGTTGCATTTGAGCCTTCGGGGTGGTGGGATGTTTCTTGGGTGCATTATTCATGTTTTGTTTTGCTTTTATTCTCTTTCTACCCTGAGGATGCCTGAATGGGCGAAGTGTTGGACAGATAATTTCTATATCTGTTTTAGTTTGGAGACTTAAGGCTTTTCGTTGGAGTTTTTCCACGATCTTAAAAATACGCTTGTTATACGGAATAAAAACAAAATAATATGTAATTACATAAAATATAAATAATTGATGATAATAAAACTACAGTTGATGAATTATTTAATCCGTTTACAGCCATATATGGACTCTTTGGGATCTGTAGAACCTCCAGCCCCTATAAAATGGGTACCTTAATTGAGGCAAAAACCTTGCGATTGAGCCTGATGTTGGGCAGGTCACATTCATATACAACCGTAGTCTTATAAACAGACACAGTCTCTACAATATACTGAAGACCCTTCATGGATTGTAGTGCTCCAGTTTTTTTTTGTTTTTTTTTTTAGTTTTGCTAAATTTTTATTTATTTACATATTTCGTTATTTCTATGTTTCTATGAAAAGATATCTCTATGAATATAAAACCTCATGGAACTAAATGGAAATTTAAAAACACATGTCTCAAGTATTTTGCACCGAAATTTTGTTTTGACATTATTGTCAATTTGATTTCATGAACGTATTCAACCATTAATAATAGATCCTTTCAAAATACTTCTATAAAGTAAATTTTCTTTTTTACTCATATTTAAAAAAAAAATAGGATAGTAAGGTTTCTAATTGAACAAGATCACAGAAGAAGAGATTACACTTTTTACAGAAGTGGATGGGATTTTCCTTTTTTTTTTCTTTTATACCTCTTCATAACACAACCTGACCAAAATTCATCAACGCCACTAAACGCATACCTTTCATCCTGGCTCCATTCACCGAAGGTAAAAACCCGAGATAAGTGCATTCTTCCCCGACCTCGGTGATGGTATTGCTAGCTCGTAAAGTCTGAAAATGTCAGGCCATGAGGTATCATCTTTTCATCGGGAGTAGCGCTGTTTTCGAAAGGTCCTGTCCCCGTTGACGATATTTCACAATCTCAAAAGGGTCCAATCTCGTATCCACTCCGCCTTATTGCTGGATTCGTTTCATGGGCTAAAATAAAATAATTTTACGACCCTTCCGACAAAATAACCCGGGATCGGGTAGAATGCTGGAAGGGGCTGGCTTTGATCTCTAACAAGTTCGCAAATATATCTATAAAGGGCAGGAATCAACTTACTTGTTTTTCCGATAGGATTTCGTATTATATAATTTTATAGATTGGCAATTGCCAGATTTAGAAAATATAAAAAAAAACTGATTATGAATTAGAACTAAAAACCAATGAATTAATCGTTTATAGTTATAATTTATAGTTTATAAATCCTCATACAAGGCTGAAAAGACAAGTCGACGTTTTCGCCTACTTCAACATTTACTGGACAAACTTTCAAAGCTCCCAATTAATTACAAAAGACTCATTTACATGACAGTTATCAGACCTGTTTGGTAAAAATCCTCAATGCTCCTTATTATGTCACAAACAAACTCATCCATCATGATCTTAAAATCCCATATGTTGCTGATTTGGCCCAAACTAGATACCTATCCTTCCATGACAAGCTCCATACACACTTGAATCCGCTAGCCTCTCAACTTGCTTCCCATACTATTCCTGATAACCCTCCGAGGCGTCTGAAAAGAAGATTGGAGTGCTATCAATGGGTAGTTTCTCCACTAGTGTTTTTTTTTTCATGTCCTTTGTTCATACAGCAGATTTACTTGATGTAATATAATTACAGTTGTAAATATCAATAAATTATTCTAAAAAAAAAAAAAGTTTATAAACACATTCGCCAGAGCATATCTATTTTATAGCATTTTAATATCTACTTACTTTTTTTTAAATAATTTTATTTCAAATGAATATGGAAACAACATATTTCATTCAACCCTATTTATAGTGCGGAACTCGACTAGATGTTAGAACAAATGCAAATACATAATTTCAACTCTCTACGGTTAACAGTTAACGGTATTGATATTATAATACGAGATATGAAAATATGAATGTACGTACAAAATATTTAAGAAAACCTGTACTACCTAAAACCCATGAAGAGTCTTGGGTTCAGTACATGAAGGAACAATACTCTTTTTAAGCCAACGATTTAGCAGGGAGGTGATTTCACCCTAAATCGCACTCAACACTTCACCCCCCCCCAATTAGTACCTGCATTATAGTGCCTGGCTAAACTCTAAAAGCGTGTGGGGATTCCACTCGGTCCATATATAGCTGTGTTCAGATTAAAAAATAAATACGTCATAGCTGCAACTGAACCTTACATTGTTAACACACCAACTCAGCTCTCTACACAATGTGCTATCTGGCTCCCCAATTTAAAATATATTTGACTAAAACTGTAACTAATTATAAAACAGAATAAATTATTAAATAAAATTGGTTTATCACGGAAAATCGATCAAAACTCAATTAACAGCTTACATAATACTCCTATTTTTTCCTAAAAAAATTTGGTTTGTTGCGCATAAAGAAGAAACGAAAAAGACAAACGAATCTTTTTTTCACAATAGCCGTGTAGCACAACCTATATACTTAATTAATTGGAATGGGGCATTTCCAAACTTCGATGGATGAAAGTTGTAGCTGACAGTTGATAGACGTGGATCTTAAGAAGCAAGAGTTCCCAAAAACCGAGGATCGATCCTCGGCATTCCACAAGAAACCGGAGGGAAGTCCCAGGTGAAAGGGAATGCTACTACCTATTTACTCCTTAATTATGAAATATATAGAAAACCAACCATTTTCTCTGGCTTCTGTTTAGGATTTTTTTTCTAGTATCTTAACAATAGTTATGATTACAGTTGGTTTTTTTATGCAACTCGATTAGCTATTACCTCAAAAAACTGAAAGTCCTGGAAAAAAGAATGGTAAGGAAAAAAATCATGGGTGCAATTCAGACTGAAGATGGATGGAAACTGTAAAGTAACAGAGAAAGTTGAAGGAATCTCGGATACTGTTCGGAAGAGGATGCTTCATTGCTCGGTCATCATTACAGAATGAACAAGCATTGATTTAGCAAGCAAATATACGACTATTCCTGGAAGAAGATCATTACAATGCAGTCTAATGAAGCAAGGAAAGATTTGGAAAAGTTGAACATCAAAGAGCCCCACATGTTAACAGAAACGAATTTGGTAACAAAGTGAGCTATCTGGAAGGGTTTCTGAATTGATGAAAGACCAGAGAAGATTGGACATAAAATCAAAGGGAACGCGAAAGTGAACGCATGAAGGAATATTTCAGACAAAGAAAAGTCCAGCATAGAAAATAAATAAAGTCAATTGACTTGAAAAGGTCAATAAAAAAAAAAAAAAAAATCTATATATATATATTTTATATATATATATATATATATATATATATATATATATATATATTTTAGTTGAGCTCTTGTTAATCATGAATATATTGTTTTCCTCAATGCATTTACTACGAATTTCTTTTTAATTTTTAAAAATTCAAATTGGAATTAGTGGACTTCTTTTGTTTATGTTTATAGGTTGTAATGAGCTGTTACTAATCCTCTCTCTCTCTCTCTCTTTTTTTTAAATATTCACAAGTATTACTATTGAAAGTACTTTCTTTAGTATGCCATCAAATATGACCATGGAAACACGGGATTTTCATATAATTTTTTTAATGAGTTATTAATCTGGGACACTCGGCAGCAGCTGGAAGAAATATGTCCACCGCGTTCGGAGAAGGATGTTGTAACGAAAGGACCGTTCGCCGTTGGTTTGAGAAATTTTCATCTGGTGACACAGATTAATTCTTAAATAATTCATTGCTCTTTTCTATCCGTAGATGAAAGAATCGTACTGCAGGCATATCGACATAATTAAACACAAAAATATGAAAGAACAACCTGCATTGGTGAGGGACAAATTTACGACAACGCTAGATCTCATGTTTCACGATAGAGTTTAAAGAATGATTCTCAAGTCAAAAACGCATTTTCAGACTTTATTTCATTACATAACCCCACATTTTTCAGTTCTGGGATTGAAAATTCGATAAGACGTTGGGGAAAAATGCATACAAAATGAGGATAAACATGTTGAATAAAAATGTGTCGATTTCATGAATTTGTCATAATAAATAACCTTTCTATAATTTTTTTATAATTATTGGCCAATTTTTTGAGTTTTAAATATTTTTATTTTTAAAGAGAAAAAATAGGCCCTCGGCCGGGATTTGAACCCGGAACCTTTGTCTCACCGTGACATTGCTCTACCATTTGAGCTACCCAAGGCCGCATGCCGGCAGAGGACAAATCTTTTCTCTCATCCGATTCCATGTCCTCGTGCTCTCGCAATTTTTGCGAGAATACACTAGAACGAAGTTCTTTGAATATTAAGTTTTAAAGGTTCCGGGTTCAAATCCCGGCTGAGGGCCTATCTTTTCTCTTTAAAAATATAAATAACCTTTCCTTTGAAACGACTAAATAATTTCAAAATAATGGATCCACGTCTATAATAATTCGACGAAGCAATCTTAAGTAGACATCCTATTTCAAATCGTAATTGAAAATGAATAAAAGTTTATCTGAAGCCGTTAAATACGCTATTTATCCTAAGGCTATTACATTATTGGCAGGCGGTCGAGGTGGGAATTGGAAGCGTGTTGGGGCACGTAGTTCCTTTACTGCCGCGACACAGCCTCTATTATCTCTACAACCTTTATATACGAGCTATTTTCACTTAGAGGAAACACTCAAAAGGCTGTAACAAATTTGAAAGTGGAAATTATCACGTTCTAACTAACTGGTTAAAGGGAAACGGGTCGAGAAATATCTGATTTTTGAGGAAGTTATTGATACATCCATCACCTTCGGTTAGGTCCGTAATCCGGTTAGATATTCATAATTCGGTAATCTTCAGAGGTTGTCCAAAGCGTAAGATTTTACTCGAATAAGTTGAATGGGATTAGGAGAATTGCGCTCCAACCGTTTTCCAAGAAATAGGACAGTCTCTACCATGTACTGAAGCCAAGACCCTTCATGAGTTGTAGTTGTACAGGTTATAAGTATATATTTTTAAAGTTAGCAGGGGAATTTAATGGGTTTGAGAAAAAAATGTAATTTACTAAAAAAAAAAAAAAAAATGTAATGGTAAGTTTCTATTTCTGGTAATATCTAGTAACACATGGGACACTATGATTATGATTTGTTTTGAAATGAAAGGTGGACTGCCTTACCTGTTTGAGCCAAAACTAATCTGATTAAAAATAATAAATCTGTCTATCTAAGCATAAATTGAATGTGATATAATACCTAGGGATATAGAACTGTTCAATTAACAAAATTCTTAACATTTTCCGATACACATTTATAGCTGGGGACTTTATTCCAGCAGCGAACAAAAGCCTGTGTTCTCGCGGCAATATAACCTTTTATTAAAAGGCGCAGACCACACTCAATATGCGGTTTCTGATATCACCCACTTTCAATCCATACAGTCGCTCGTTTTATTGTTATTTCTTTTTCTATACTTCATTTGAAAAAATCATAGTAACTCATAGAATAATAACGGAACACTATGATTCATTTCAGAGATGAACTTTTACGGTTTGAAAACTGGATTCCGATTCGTTTTTCAGATGTGAATATTGAGTTAAACTTTTCAATTTAAGTTGGGATCCGTTGATGAGTCATTCTTGAATGCCCGGTTCCACTGAATGCTGTGCAAGTAAAAAGTGGACCTATTAGCACAAATGGCGCACCCTCATTTTCCTGAATCTGTTCTGATTCACAACTGTTCGTCTGGCCTCAATTCGTCTCCACAGTCAGATGGATCGATTTGCTCTCCGATAGACACAAACTCTTTTTAGTCCTTAATTAAAATAGGTTTGTTCTTTTATACATATATTGTATGAAACAGTGTGCGCTAGTGAAATATGAGGTAGGTAACGAAACCCCAACTACTAGGTAGCGTTCTAATAAATACAAAGAATTTCTTATGGCTTTTATCTCTGCCTTACTTGAGAACTAATGATAATCCGACATAGTTCAACGCCAATATATATATCCAAGTAGCCAAGCCTCTCAACGATGAAATACAAGACAAAGAAACATTAAGAGTTGTAGGCAAAAAACTTCTAATGTTCGCCTAAAGCTAGACTACTTAGTGATATACAGGAGAAAACAGTCAGAATGAATATCATTTTATTGCCTTAAGTGTCTTAAGGAATCTAAGCTCAACAATAGGCGACCTTATTCCATTCACTGCAGCTGGACCAAATCGTCTTTACGATGTTAAGATCCTTCGTTAGACAATAGATAATAGCTTTAGATAATAGAATTCGCTTGCAATATAGCTTGAAACTTTCAAAGAACATAAAATCATAAAAATAGTTTATTGCCTGAGTGGAATAATTGTTTGTTCTCAGATGAAAATTTACTTCTTTTCATTTGAGAATTATTTTCTGATACGACGTGGCCTATGTTTCGCCATCGAACGATTTGAAGTGTAAGAATCATTTCTCCTCCTCCTCAGAGATTCATTGGTGTTTGATTGTGATAAAATTCTCTTGTTTTTAATCTATATTGTTGTTCCATTGGGATAAAAAATCGCCATTACTATACCAAACTGTTATTGGGAAAATAAAGTGTTAATACAAAATATTTATTTGTATAATTATAACTGAAATACTTGGGTAAATCAAAACTGTCTTCACCTCTGATAGAAAGAATATTAAGCTATTTTTATAGAACTAAATGAGGACTTTTGTTTCCGTTACTAATCCATGCTGAATATATATATATATATATATATATATATATATATATATATATATATATATGTACCTATAACTTGTACTCCATAAATTTCGGTGATTTTTGGTGGTTATGTATCTAACTAGGAACCTTTTTTTTTGTACTGTAAGAAGAAAAAAAATAGTACAATATATATTTCCATTAACAGGATTATATGGGCCACTACAAGAATATGGACTCCATCAAAGAACCTAGATCTTCAATCTGATATGCAGATTGTATGATATGATGGCAGAACAACATCCAGAAAAGTTAAAATATTTACGAAAAACAGACTCAAATAAATAATATTTTTTGTTACTTTGATTAATTATATTTCTGTAAAAGATAAATTAAAACTCATCCCCATCTATATATATATATATATATATATATATATATATATATATATATATATATATATATATATATGTATAGTAAAGAACTAAACTGAATAGATAAAATTATGTTTATTTTTTTCTAACATATTCCATACCTTTAAAATAATCTCTGCTTATTAATTAAATAAAACTATAATTGAAATTACAGATTCACATCAGTGTTTATGTCAAACATATTCATGATGTATATGTTCATTTACTTTTTAAAATCATCAATTATAATTGTCATATAGTTTATTTGGAAGGAGATACAGGTTTACAGGCATATCCTGTTCAATAAAAAAAAAAAAAGAAATATGCTTGTTAATTTTGTTTTAGAGCTTTCAGAATATCATCTCATGATTTCAGAATCCATTTCATAATTTTTTTAACTGAAACAAAGAATGTTTAACCAATATTTCAGACATAAGTATATTGAACTTAATAAACGCCATTATGACAGTATGCAAAGGTATGAAGCAAAGATATAGGTCGCTTAAGGTGCGTTTACACCAAAGTTGGCAACTAAAAGTTGACAACTAAAAGTTGACAACACATTATGGAAAACTAAAAGTTGTCAACTAAAAGTTCTTCTTCAGACGCGTTTTCACCAAAGTCTTCCACAAGTTTTCCACAAGTTGTGGGAACTTGTTGCCGGTTTATGAAAGTACAGCAACAGATTTTGTCTTCCACTTGTGGAGAGACAAATCTTCCACTAAATTTTCGTTTCCCGCGGAGAGTCGGTAAAGATCAAAGAAAGTTGGCAACTAAAAGTGGAGAACTGTTCCCCCTCCACGCGCCCTATTCATTATTAAATAGTGCTATAAATGCATTTATTCATAAATAAATAGTGCATATGGGGTATGTGAGCACCAAAAGAATTATAATAAATTAGTCAAGTATTTACAAATAATTTTAATTCCGAGGGCTTTTCTCTTTAAAATAAAAATATTTAAAAATTAAAATAGCTGACGAATAATTATAAAAAAAAAATGTCTTCTATATATTTACAAGATTACTTATTAGTAGGTATATTTTTACAATCTTTTAATTCCAGTATGTTATTAGCTACATTTTCTAAATATGGTCACCGCAATATGACAGTTTCAACAGAAGGGTATGCCTTTTTATTACCAGTGCGGCTTCTTTGTTCTCAATAACCTGGGCACCTAGCAAAAGTGTGGCCTTCACAAAAATATTTCGCAACCTGTACAGCGGGTTCGTTTTATCTATATTACCATTTGGGGCCCAAACAGTGCTCCTTGAAGAGGCGAATACCGCCGGGTTCGTTTGAACTGGTAATAAATTGCCAAGAGGCGGGCCCTTGTACCTGTTCTAAACACTTATCTTTAACAAAAGTTTTAGGGCATTTATTGGTACAAGCAAAAATATTTAAATTATCAATAACCAAAATTTCATATACGTAGAATGCAAATGATTGTACTTAAAAATATGTATAGATAACCAAATCATACCTAACCATTTACTGTCTCACATTATTAATTTGGAAAAAATTTTAATAAAAATTATTTAAATAACACTAAACAAAATAATTTCTTCAATATTCTAGGAAATAAAATATTAAACCTAGATAAAAAACAAGCTTATTGGCTAATCAGAACAAATAAGAAAAAATTGCAAGCTCACTTAGATAAAATTAATAATGTAGATAATAATTCATATACACAAATCTATAAAATATGCAAAAAATGGAGTAACATATTAAAAAAGATCAAAATAATAAATATAAAATTTAAAGCAAATAAACCTAAGAAATTAACATTCAGAAACCCATATAATAACAATGAAATAGCAAATAAGCATTGTACAACAATCTTTTCTAACAATTCGAGAAATATTTTCATTTTTAAAGAGAAAAGATAGGACCTCGGCCGGGATACGAACCCGGAACCTTCGTCTTTCCGCGACAGCGCTCTACCAATTGAGCCACCAAGGCAAATACAATAGAGTCGTTAACTTAACAACTAATATAATACCCAACAACATTGTAACTTCATTAAGTCTAGGGGATAATATTAATTATGACCCAAATAATAAAAAAAATCAACATTTCTCAAATGTTAGCGGACATTGAATCTATAATCATAAATTTAGAAACTCCCGAAACCCATAGAAATGGACTTAGGAATACTCTTAATAAAAACATCATAAATTATTTGAACAAAGAAAAAAATAAACCTAATAACACAATAAATAAATTTAATAAAATTATAATCCCCCCTTGGCTACGGCCTTGGTTCAAATAGTCCATACTATTGATTTAAACAAAACTATTATTGTTCATGTAAGGTTTATTAGGTAGTCCTCTTGTAACCCAATTTAATGATTAACTTAGTAATTGAAATTATTAATTGAAATAGAACATTTAAATAACAAGCTTCTGTACACTATTACAATAATATTTAATATTGAAATATGTATAGTAAAAACAAGTGTGACATTTAATATTACTTTGGAATATGTTACTCATTTTATCACGTACCATTATTAATTCTGGTTCATTACCAGTGTATCTAATAACACACTGGAATTAAAAGATTGTAAAAATATAATAATAAGTAACCTTGAAAATATATAGAACAAATTATTTGTAAATACTTGACTAATTTATTATAATTCTTTTGGTTCTTACATACCCCAGATGCACTATTTATTAAGAATAAATGCGTTTACAGCACTATAATTATGAATAGGGCGCGTGAGGGGGAACAGTTCTCCACTTGTTTTCCACAAGTTGCTAGATACCCGCGCAGCAACAAATCTTCCACTTTTAGTTGTCCACAAGTGGAAGACAAAAACTGTTGCTGTACTTTCTTAAAACCGGCAACAAGTTGCCGCAACTTGTGGAAAACTAGTGGAAGACTTTGGTGTAAACGCAGCCTTACACGAGTGGTCTGGACAGTGTGTTACCGTCCTGAGATATTGCAACGCTTGCATCCATATTTCATTGGTTATATAGACATAGTGGGCCCTGTACACGGCGTTAATTTTCGATTTTATCTTGATTCAGTGTAACTATTCCATAAAATTACCCTTTGCTGACTCAAATGTTGAAGTATTCTACTTTATGTTATAAGCAGCTGTTGATAATTTAAATGTTTATTAAAATAAAATACAGAAAGGATCTCCGACACAGTAAGTAAAAGAAGGATTAATTTCTATGGATATATCCTGCGAATGAATAGTAGACTAATGACCGGAATATTTGAATTCCTTATAAATAGAAAAAATAAACCGAACTTGTTTAAGGAACCATAGAAGGACATGAGAGAACTCGGCGTTACGGAAGATATGCTGAGGAATGGAACTGTCTAGAGCATAACCCGATACAAGAGGATGAAGTTTGAGTGGACATCGTAGCGGACGATCAAAATACTCGATGAGGAAAGGAATAGGAGATCGGAGAGGATGAAGAGATACTGGGCGGGGAGAAAGGTACATGCACAGAACATGCTCTAATGATCGAATGAGTCCTACAAAGTTGGGTGAAGCTATACAAAAAATCTGTAAAACTACTACCCATGATCAGTTATATAAGAGATTTGGCTTAACCACCCTAACTAAGGCTATCCACTATATGGTGGAGATTGGGTGAGTCCAAAAAGGATCTGCAGATCCCAGAGATGAACCCTATGGCTGTTAATGGTATGGTAAAAGATTAAATAATTTATATGTCACACCTTGATATTAACCCTGGACCTTAAGCTTAACAGCTCAGCTCTCTACACACTGAGCTACCCTTCTTACTAATTTATTAAGATAGTTATATAACTAGTTTCACATATTCGCATCTATATTGTTTTTCTTAAGTTACCATACTGTAATATTTTCAATTACTATTATTTTTTTTATGTTGTGGGTAAAAATTTAGGATGAGCAACTACTTATAAACCTTATTATTTTAATTAGTTATCAAAGCCGTCTAAGAGTTTCTTAATGTCTATACATCATTAGCACATAGTATTTTCTGCTAATGACGTATAGAAAGGGGAGATATCATTTTTACCCTAAACTTTGTACTAATGTGTATTTTTTTTAATCATCCCTTTTTAATCCTTCTTTCATGCGAGGAAACTCTTCAGGCTCGTGATTATTTCTATATGAAAAATAATTATACCCATTTCAAAGGATTGAAGCTTTGTGTCATGTGTCATGTTGGATATAATTATTTACTCTGTTTTATCAGAAGTGGTATCGACTTTGGGATCGAGAGGCTCTTAAAGTAGGACCTGAAGAGGCCCATCAGTTTCTATAAAGCGGGTTCTAGACCCCTCAAATGTTTAGGGGAAAAACCTGGCAGTCGAGGGTGATTCTGTATTATTTAACGTTAATAATTCCATAAAAAGATTCTTTATGGATTGTTTCAGCTTTTGTCTCATGTTTCTAAGTTGATAACCCCCTCTTACTGTTTCATTTAAGCTTATTCTCAAGTTAATATAATGTATAGGGAGTGGAGTGGCTCAGTGGTAGTGTCCTGAGATGCTATGCTGAAGGTCTCGGGTTCAAATCCGGTTGTGGCAATTTTATTTAATCTGTTGACAGTCGGGAAAGAATACTTTGGGATCTTGGACCCTTCTGGGGCTCACCCATTTTCTATAAAGTGGGTACCCGATGTAGGGGGAGAACTTGGTTGAGGGTGATGTAGGACAAATCACCTTCATGCACAGCCGTTGTCCAAGAAACAGTAGAGTCCCTACCACTTAATTATTTATTGATTTAACTTCAGTTGGATCTAGCAAATCTTTTAGTACAATTATCCATCAAAGTACGGGCGACTCTCAGGAGCGAACCATTGCTGGGTACTGAATACTTATCACTCATGCTTCATTATTTAATTAAAAGCTCAAGGTACGACTAATAAATTACTATAGTGTTTCTTTTGCACTTGATTATATAATAATATTACGTTATCTTCAAACATAGTCTAGTAGCTAGTAAAATGAGTAAAATACATATTGTTACGACATCAATGTTAGATCTGGAGTGCCTTCGTAGCTATTTAAGGTGTCTGGCTATTTAAAAAAATATATCAGTAATACCTACCTTAAAATAGATTAAAAATATCAGAGTATTTTAATTAATTTCAACTCTTTAAAACTTTGACTTACTTTTAGTTTTTTTCCTACAAATCTGATTGCTTCATAATCTGTATTCTTTAATGCCCTAGCTAAAGCCATACGTATATATCTGGCCTTCATAAAGTTATACGTAATAATTTAGTAAAAATTAAATGTAATTATTACATGAAGTACCCATCGATTGCTTTTCCCCGGACAGATGTATATGATTTAACACTTTATTATTAACACTTAAATAGGTAAACGCGGCTGATCTCATTTTCCTTTTATAAATCTATCCAAAGTATGTTATCTAAGGCTTTTAAAAAATAATTATTGGTTAACGGCTCAACATTTTTTTTTACAAAATGTACTAAGTTTGATTTGATTTTGGAGATTGAATACGAAAAAGCAACAAATTCCATTCTGTAAAATTATTGAGATATTTTATTTTTACTTTATCTTGTTTAGACCTTCGCTCTAGATTTATTTAAAAAAAAATTAAATTAAAGCCTAATAAGGATACTCATTAAGGTATCGGTACGGTAAAGACACATTCTTCAAGCACGGAGTGAAGAATTGCTATTTAAAACAAGTGAAGAATGACTGGGAGGTGGGAAGAGAGTTTCCAAGGGGCAAGAATAGCACCAGCCTTCGGAATGAAAAAAAAGTTAATTAGAACGCTAGGTGACAAAGTTAAAAATAAGCGAGCATTCGTTACCCTCCTTACAGAGGGGGTATAGTTCTCTCTTTACGTATTCCGCCATGATCTACCTGATGGATGGGCTAATAAGAAACTTCTCTACAAGAAGTACGAAATTAAAAAAAAATATACTAAAAGTTGAGTGTAGTACAACTGCAAATATCTTGAAAAATATCTATAATTAATTTTATCAAGTATTTGAAAAGACTGGAGATTGAGCGTTATATAGGACAAACCACAATCGTTTTCCAACAAACGTTGTCCTAGAAACATTATAGTCTCTACCGTGTACAGTAAACTAATAATCAAAAGTACTGTGTTTAAACATAAGGGTATTTACCAGTACAAGTGGACATCACAAGATAACTGGCCTGCTCAAATAGTCTATCCAACTACATTCTGTCCCGTTATCTATTTTTCTCCACAACCGTTAACTTAAAAAAAAAAATGTATTCCTACCACGAACCCACGAACCAAACGGTACCCTGAATCGGGAAAAAAACCTGAAGATTGACTGTGATGTCGACCTTATCACCTCTTTGTCGTAATATTTGCTTGGAAACAGTACAGATTCTACCATGCACTGAACCAAATTTGGTAATATTGGGACAGATTTGTTTCGGTTTTTGGCTTAAATTGTTACTATGAAGTCATTTTAGATAAGTAAAGTTAAATAAATAAGCCTATGTTTTTATTTTATCTTTATATTCATATTACTTACTTACTTTACAACAATCTTTGCCTCTCCCATTAGAGTTCTAGAGAAAATTGAGGCCAAGCCGTTAAACATTACTATTGTTGAACATTAAATATTACGAACATGATCATATACGAAATACTCCTGACTGCTCATATATCTACAGCCCCAGTGAATAAGTGGTTCAGTCTAATTTTCTCTGGAACGAGTTTCTAGTACTTAAATAAGCGGAATCGTATTTTTTTTCGTAGTGGATAAGTGGCTAAGTAAGGTATTGGCTTGAAAAGGATTTTTTGTTTATATTACTACGCCATTTCAAACCAAAAACTACAAGAATGATACGATTCTGGTTATCTGAAAGCAATTAACTCTCTCTGGACAAAATCCGACTTAACCACACATATATATAACTATACAATATTTAAGATATAAATATTATTATATCTTATTTTTCATACACGTACTAATCAAAATATTTACCACATTTATTTACCAATTAATGCAGTCCATATAACCATCTTGGAAATGTATCATGTCCCATAAAAACACGTGGTATATTTCTATTTGACTTAACAACAAATCTGATACAATTTCCTAATATTTCAATCCTTACCAGATACGTCATAGTGCATTGTCTTTACCATTGTCTATGTCTTTACCCTTAATAGCAGATTCATCTTGTTTATCTGAACATTGTGGAATGAAAAAACAAAACAACGTGCACAATCCTTAATTTATCATACATATCGTTATTGATCAATGTGATCAGAATATTTTTTTATTTAAATAACCTTCTGATCGTAAAAAAAAAATAGCTCTGAATTCTACATCCACAATAAATTTCTCAGGATTCCTGCAAAATTTGTTATGCTTCCTTCAAAAAATAAACTCGTGACTCGAGATCCCTTTAATTCAGGAACTCCGTGTTTAACTTTAATTAACCTTTTGGTCTCTGAAACCCTTTAAATGCCCAAATAAAGTCAAGCCCTCCTCCCCTCTAATTCCCTAATATGTAATAATATCTTATATAAATCCTTAGGATATAACCTAACTTCAAATGTATTTACTTTATTACATAAGTAAAGTAATTCGAAGTTATCGTTAAAACATTAAAGATCATTCGATTTAATACATTGTATAATCAATGAAAGCGTTCAATTAAATTTATTTTACGGGTCGCCCACATCAAGCATCCGATATATATTGGAAATGTATAGTTATAATAATTCCTGCTAGGCTGGTAACCAAACTAAGCGGGAGGTAATTATTTTGAAATGGAGAAAATAAAAATACAAATAAAAATGAAAAATCACAAGACTGTACAATCCTCTAGTTAAAAAGAAAAAAAAAATCAAACGAGTCACATTTTTCAAGTACAGTACAAGCAGTGGGACGCATAATAATAGATATAATAGTTATTGGGAGACGTAAACAGTTTTATTACTTATAATATTAGGAAATGTATTCATGCAGTTATAATTTTTCTATATGAATATATATCTCCTTTACTCACAATGGCTCAGTAACTTATGGCCGGGAATTAATCTGACCCAAAAAAATTATCAAGGCAGATCGTTTCCAGGTATTATACTTCTGAGTTATCGTCTTATTATTAAAATAAATTAGTTTAAACAAATCTTATAATAAACGGAATTATAAAGGATGGTATGAAAATAAAACTATTTCACTCAGGAGAACATACTAGTTGGACCTCATTTACTACAACTGTGGTAAGATTCCACGTTTCAAACAAGCTATTCAGAAGAAAAAATACTGACTATGATAAGTATACTGTCTAAACAACAGTATAAAATGTAAATACTATAATAAGTAGATGTATCAACAATTGATAATCTGAACTAAAATTCACTGAGAGTAACCAATCTTAAAGGGAAAAAACAAATCATTGTTTTAAAATATATGTATATTGGTGGTTATAACTGCGGAATATCTATGTCAAAGCTCTTTAGAATAAATCTGGCAAAATTCTATAATTATGAATCTCTTCGGATATTCAATAACAGTGATAAAAAAATGCCCCGTCAAATAAAAAAAATCCTTCACCACTCATCCCATGAAGGTCTTGGGGTCAGAACATGGAAGTGACTATACTGTACCCAAGCCAATAACTGCACAAGGTGACTTGTGATTAGATCACAAGCGCCAGGTTTTTCTCCCAATTAAGGGTACACACTTTATAGTGTATTTGTGCCCCGTGAGGGTCTGCAGATCCTACAATATCTATGGCTGTTAAGATATTAGTTATTTATAACCTACTATTAACCGGGTATCTTCAACTGAGCGACTCAGCGCTCTACACTGAATTACTCCGCTTTCTCACCTCAAGTTAAAGGGCAACTAATAGTGGCTGTTCAATCCAAGACAAAGTGATACGAATTTTGCTTGCCCCCCTACTAAAAAAGTTTTAACTTAGAAGAAATTACCAAGTTCATAAAGTGCTTTGTATAACTTTTTTCTTTCATCGCCGTCATGGCCGGACTGGATTCAATGGATAGATGTTGCCTGATCAACACTTTTTTGGTCCCGAATATTTTGTAAGAAGTAGATCGTCTATTTCTGAAAGGACTATTTCCTTGAGAAAGGTTCCTGTTAAAGAGGATATTCAAAAATTATATAAAGGACTGAATATCCCATTTTGCGAATTTTATGAATTCTTTCTATTTTATTCTCTTTTGGGATGATTATTTCAAGCCATCTCCGCAATATTTTAGGCGTTTCGCATTGATTTAGTAGTGCTTTGAAATTGCCCTTGCACATTTTGCGGTTTTACATAAATAATGTTCTATTCTTTGCTATCATTCCTGCCCTGTTTAAAGCTCAAATCTTCGTTAGGCTGGTCAAGCCAGGATCGTCGTTAAGGAGCTTCCCAGTCCTTCTTCAATTAAAGATTTTTACAGATTTTTTTAAGGGGTTTATATAATTTAAATAAAATAGCAAGGGGTCCGTTTTCTGGTGCCCAACACGGCCACTTAGCCGGCTTAGGGCTTAATCCGCCGTTGTTTACTGAACCAAATCAAGCAGCACTTTTTATAAAGTGCGTAATTTTATAATGTTTTAAGTAAAGTGCGTAGTTGCCTCGATAAAGGTAATAATACGTCATATTCTCATCATTCAAAATAGTTTTCCGAGAGCTGCATGCAGTTCAAGCACTGTATATGTAACTGATAAAGTATTGAGAGTTTTAAGTAGGAAGGTGATTTTCATCCTGAAATAGCAACTTACAAGAAACTGCATTGTTGGGAATCCGTATTAAAATTTCACAATTGCTATTTAGTAAAGCTGTTGAATCGCCTTATTATTGAACGAGAATAACATAACCATAAAAATATCGGTTTAAAGTCTACTCTGAGAGGTTTGATCAATCAACTAAGAAGTGAACATCTTACAGAAAAGGATGCAGCTTCAGAAGGATGATTTTGTTTATGATCTTCTGATAGAATGAAGGGATATAGAGGTTTAATTTAGCGTTTTTGTTAATCATCGACAAATCCAAATTCAGTCCATGCAGGATCTTAACCTCCTCATAAATCCCTTTTCCATCTCTCGAAAACCAACGACCGAAGTTCGACTTCCACATCTAGCAGCCTATGAACTATAGGTCTACCTCAGCTTCTTCTTCCACCCCTATGTCCTCCATCATCATTTTAGGGATGTTACTACGGTCCATTCTTTTTACATGTCCCAGCCATCTTGTTCTGGACTTCATACATTGAATTACTGATTAAATTGATATTTTCTGTACTACTACCCATGATGTACATTGTGTCCATTATTTAGCAAGGCACTATAACAAGCAAACAAGAGGTGAGTTGGCCGAGATCAGTCTCAACTGCCATTAAGGATGTCAACTTTATAGAGGATGAATGAACCCCAGAAGTGTTTCCAGACCTCAAACGATCGATCCATAGAAAATAGCCGAATAAATAATTATCACTCACAGCTGGTCTCAAATACGAATCAATAGATTAATAGCTGGGTTGACCCTTTCGATACTAATGATCTAAAGGCTATAATAAAATATTTAAGAAGATTTAATAAATATACGGTTTAACAGCTGCTAAACCAATATTTGGTAATGCAAGTAGCAATAGGATAAGGTTGGCAGGTTAACAGGTTGCGGTCCCCTTTCCAAAGGCAACTCAAGAGTCCTAATTAAGTAAATGAGTTGGCCCTGTCCTGAGTAAAAAGCAAACTTCTAGAGGAAATTCAAATTCTTCCAAGTGCCTCAGCATCTGTTTTCCTAGCGTTAAGGCTAGACCGTTCTTTAGTTGAATTGATCCGTTTATCGTATTTACAACTTTCGTTGGAGTTTGATTAAACAAATTTTACAGATCCTATATATTTGCATAACCTTTTAATACATATTAAACATTGTTCTTCCTGAACGATGTTGTTAAACGTTGTTTGAGAGTCATTACCACATAAACTAGAAACCAAATTTGACAGATTAGAAAGAAAAGTCCATTTCGTCTTCAAAAAAAACCTATAACCATAGTACCACAATAACCTTGAAAGGTTTTCAACAGATGTGCAGAGAGGTGATTTATCCGAGATCACTCTCAATCGCCAGTGTTCCCAGTTTATATAAATCTTGTGAGGCCCAGATTAGTCTGCAGATCCCACAAGGCCGATATAAAAACTATAAAGTGAAAATATTAAGGATCTACTTAATTACCTAATTATCAGAATAAGGATATTTGGACAGTTTAAATCGTAGTCTTGGTATATTTGTTTAGGAAAATTCTTATATGTAGAGAAAAACATTACATGAATATAATATTCCTCCTAACTAATATGAGATATTAAATTTATAGTAAAATACATAAGCCATATCAACCTTCATACCACTATTAATATATTATAATTAATTTTTAATGATTAAAAAATGTCGTTTCAAGCTAATTGAAATTTTACTAGATAAACGCTCTAAGCTCGCTATTAATTTCAAAATACAGTGGAGCGTCGATTATCCGAACTAATGTTGTCATTATTTGATTATGGTTAGGATAATCAAATATTCGGATGATCAAAATTCACTAAAAAAAATAAATATATATATATATATATATATATATATATATATATATATATATATATATATATATATATAAATATACGTAACAGGAAAATCTAACACAATTAATAAAATTTTATAAAAAGTCTGATTGTTTATTTACGTAAAAATATATGTACATAGTGAAAAATGAACGAATAAAAAATGCAACACAATGCAATGAACGAAAACATGTAGGTACGTATGTATATGTATTCACATGGTATGTAAAACAAAATCAAATTTATGCAAAAGATTTATCAAAATTAATCCTGTGGCTTTAAGAACTTTTTAATTCTTGTCTACTTCAATGTTGACCTCCTCTTCATGGCAGGTATATCTATAATTCTTTTTAGTAGCAATAAATTAAAATTACATTTGAAAAAAAATACAGCTCCGTTAATTGAACGTTCGCATAACTGACATTCGGATAATCGACGCTCAACTATACTTATATAGATGAATATAATAAGGACTTACGGAGTAGAGCTTTGGGGTTCCACTAAGCCCTCGAATTCCTCTCGAATCCAATCCTAACAATCCAGAATCCTTCGTAAAATCCTCAATGCTCCTTTACTTTGTTACGAATGAAGTCATCCATAACGGCCTGAATGTCCCATTTGTTGCTGATTTGGCCCGAAGCCGATATCAACCCTCTCATGACAAACTATATATTTAAACCCAATTATACCTACTAGTTTCAAACCAATCTACCTCTTCGATTCCCGATAATCCTCCGAGGTATCTGAAAAGATGGCTTTGTAACCTTGTGAGTTAAATTTGTTATTCGAGTACTACCAGTAGGTAGTTTCTTTGTCTTTTTATCATGTCATTACGTATCATTCGTCCTATTTACTTATTGTATTTTTATAATACAGTTGTAAATTTAAATTAATATAACGGGGATATAGGATAGGTGAAGAGGATGGATTTGTCTGACTTGTATACGACCCCTGGTAGCACAGTGGTTTAGAGCACTGCACCGGAGATGCAGACGACCCGGGTTCGGATCAGGATAAATCTTTTCTCTTCAAAACAAAAATATTTAAGTATATATCGTTTTTGAATTGATATACATATAATAAAACAAAGTGCTCGGCCGCGTTTGTTCGCGGTAAACTCAATAACTACAGCACGGATTTTCATGCGGTTTTCACCAATAGATAGAGTGATTCACCAGGAAGGTTTAGGTATATAATTTGTCGAGGTTTAGTGTAAATGGGTTGGATTATCAATGAGTTTTACCGAAGACGCTGCCAAATCCCGTGCAATTATCTAACGTGCAAGATAATAAATTCGTACATAAAGAAACATTTGGTTTTATTTTTATTTTTATAGTTTCTATACAATAATTAGCTGAGATGGGAAGGAAGAAAATCAAGACTCCCAAAGAAGCCTAACCAATGATATTCACGTGGTCCTTAGTGGCCGGTACGTGATTACAAAAAAGAATACATTACACAGACAAATTATGTAGGCATAATATGCCTTATTCCCCGAGCAAAGATGGGGTGGGTCGCTATTATATAAGTATATATATCATATGAATGAGCTTGTAGATACCAAAACCTTAAATATTTTAGGGGGCATATAGGACCAGGGTTCAGATCCGACTGAGGCAGATAATTTATTAATGAGATAACAGCCATAGATTAACCCTGTAGGAAGGCAGGCCTCCCAGGGGCTCACCCAACCTCTTTAATTAGAGAGAAACCCTGCTCTTTGAGTTTGATAATTATAACCTTATTGACTGAATCTCAAGAACCTTAAAAACATAAAAAGACCTAAAAGTAGTATGTAGAGTGCTGAAGGTCCTGGGTTTAAAACCGCTGTGGATCTATAGACCCCCTTGACCAGTGGTTCCCAACCTGAGAGGTTCCCCCCCCAGGGGGCGAGAGTACAAGTCAGTGGGGGCGCGAGACCAACTCTGACTTAGTTTTTGTTATCTCTCTCTTACCAGTACTTCTTGGCCATAAAGTGACACTTATAATATTGTATTTTGTGACGGTAAAACTACTTGTTCTGTTTTAAATGTAATACTAATTGTTTTTTTCATAAGCCCATAAAATTTATAATGCAAGGGGGCGTAGTAGGAATTTTATTTGAACCGGGGGGCGTGTAAGGTTTTTATTTTAACAAGGGGGCCTGATACAAAAAAGGTTGGGAACCCCTGCCCTAGACCCTAGGGGCTCGCACAGCCGAAATAAAGAGGGTACCCTTAATTGAGGGAATATCTGGCGGTTGAACGTGGTCTCAGCACAATAGTTGCCTACAATCAGCAATCGCTACCATGTACGGAACTCATGAAGGGTTATTGTAGTGCATATTTTTTATACTATCATATTGCACAAGTTAAAACCTGAAATATCATGAATAAAAAAGATACTTTAAAATAAAACCACTAAGATAACACAGTTGATCTAAGAATTTCCTATCATAGGGAAAAAATTTTCCAACAATCGAAATGAAGAAAATAGTCATTTATATTGAAGTAGAAAGACCTGCTAATGTATACCGTATTTTCGAACATAAAATTGCATGAACTAGAACAGCTAGAAGACATTAATTATAACAATAAGGCAGAGGTGAAGTGGAATATTAAAATAATTAAATCCGTTGTCCCAAGTCTCAGAGGAGACAAGACTAGCTAATTGGTTGTTGTCATTTTAGTATAGGGCTTAATTCTTCACCTCTTTTATCATTCACTCTAGTTGGTTTTTAATTGTAAGGGACTTAGTCAGAAACCTTTTTCTACATTTTTTATATCCGTATGATATGAATGAAACAGAGGGAATAATAAAAAATAATGACAATTCTAAAATTTTAATGGTAGCACTCAAGAATCGGGTCATGATCAGGACTAAGTCGTTTAAATTAGTTAACGTGGATTAAAACATTACAGTTATCTACAGTTTTTAAGAAACTTTACAATAGTTTTACCAGTTTATCAATATATATATATATATATATATATATATATATATATATATATATGACTTTATGCTATTAAATATAGGAATTGAGACTGCCATTTCCCAAAGTTTCCGATAAGGCCTTTTGTATAAAATATAATGGTTTTAACTTTTTTTTTTTTACAAAAATAAATCTATTCACAAGAGATAAAACTTGAGATTCTACTTTTAGGATTTCTGTTAAAAGCTTTCAAAGCATCCTAAGACCTTTCCTATTAATCCTTATCTCATTCCGTCTTGGGTTATCTTTGGTTTCGTTCAGATCGCTAAAACATTTTTTTTTTCTATATCGCTGGAAATATCTTATGAAAATTATATTCCTATTATTCCTATTTATTCCTAGTTTATTCCTATTATTTAAAAAAAGGTAAATTTTTTTAAAATATGAAACTGGGATATAATTTAAAGAGAAACTTTAGTGACATATTAGGAAGTTATCATTATGTATAAATGCTGTGCCCCTACACTCCATGATATATTGGGGAGGTTTTCCTCGAAGGGTACCCACATTATAAAGCCTTGGTGAGCCTCAGGATGGTATGTAAATAGTTCAGATAAGTAATTATAACAACCTCTAACCTTTACATATTTTTGATAAATAGTTATATATTTTTTAAATGAAATAACGTTGTTATTTTTATTTGTAGAATAAATAGGTTTCGTGTTCAGTACCTATTGCCTTTAGTGCTTTCCAATAAAAAGATTTATTAAGTTCAAACCTGGTAACTAAATTAATATTTTGAAGAAAAAAAGATTGTGGAATATTGGAATTTATAATTTTCCGCAAGAAAATGTGTGACATACCTAAAATTTGGTTCAGAATTTTTTAGAATGTGTAGTCTTACTCATAGTTACTTTGTAATTTTGAAAAATTCAGAACGCTTTTTATAACAGACCTATTATATAATTAACTTTATTTTCGTATGTTTATTGCTAGACGGTTATTTTGTTCTTGAATAAGTGTTCATGCTGTTTTTTTTATGTTCATAAGATGGCATCTCATTGAATAGTGATGGAAAATGTAGAGCTTTATTTTTTTTTTATTAATATAATTAGTATTACACGTTTTTGCTATAATTGTTTTTATCTATCTGTTTATGGATATATATATATATATATATATATATGTAATATCAATTTCGATTTACTGTATTTATTTATTCCAAATAAAAGTGATTAAGGCTTGAAATGGTTTATAATTGTTCTTATGCTTTGATCAGATAATTAATAAATAAATAGTTTAATCTCAAATCAAAAGGTACTTCTTTCCTTTTTCATTTTCTTTTTCGCAAAAACCCTTCTGACTATAGCACTAACTCATTTTTATAGACCAGAACAACGACTCTCCCTTCCTTTAGGGCCAGTAAATACGTAATGCATCATCGTAAGGGCTTAAATATATCAAATGTAATTTTTTTACATCTGTGCTGTTTTTATAAAAGCAATACATCAGATTTAAGAATCGTAAATTAATAATAAACGATTAGAAATAATATATAGTATCACTTTATGCCTCAGACCTAGACTTAAACAGATATTCTATTATGACTCCATTTGTTTCCAAGAAATTATTAACTATTTAACTTTCTTTAAAAAAAAGAAGTTTTAGTTAGATAGGGAAATAAGGCATCAAATCTTCATATTATAGAATAGAAAAGTAACTTTATTTTGTGACTAAGTCCCTTAAGAATAACAAACATTAACAGAAAAAGAAACATAATATATATCTGCCCAGAATGCTACGTAATACATATCATAATGTATTTATGAATTGCCAAAAAAAGTAAATAAAACAAATTAAAAATACGGAGTATGGCAATAAATAGGTGAGCTATGACGTTATAATTTCTATACATATTGTATATCTTCTTTAAAAAAAAAAATAAAGAATAAACGAAATCGATTATTCAATACTGATTCATTTAAGCAAATGATGACCTGATTAGAAAGAATCTGTTTGGGAAGCTAGAAGTGTTATATGGTTCTACTTGTCGATCTTATGTAATATGGATCTATATTTGTGTCCACTTAATCATACGTTTTTATCGTTTTCATTTAACACTAGAACTAAGAACCGGTCAAAACGATTGGTTGCATCATTTATTTATAAAATTTCCTCTTTAAGTCTAATTTAATATTTTACGATAATGTCATGATTTTTATTAAATTTGTGTATATAATAATATTATAAATTATTTCGATCTTACGCTTCTAATTTTCAGAGATATCTATGTGTTATACCTAAATATACGAACCGGTCATGAAAATATCATGAATACATGTTGTATATTCCCGGAATTTTTATACGTATATAATTCCGGGAAATTCCCAGAATTCGAAAATTATACGTTTTCAATTTATTATGCGTAAATTTGTGTATATGTAATATATAAAATTTCAATTTGGTATTCTTGCTTGCCGTGTATAGTTGCAAGTTGCAACACGCATAAAATAAACATTGAATATTTTTATTATTATATTATTCTTTATGTTATGTAATTATAATATTTGAATGAAATATATTTTATTTTATTTAAAATTAAATTATCTTATGCATTTATAGTTTTATTTCTTGAATTCTATTATTTTGTTTTTTTATTAAACAAACAAACCGGTTATTTTGAACGGTTGATAGAAATATGTAGATATATGGTGAATCTTCGCAGTTCTAGTGTTAAATAATCGTTTAAGAAAATATCTTTTTAGTACATAAAATTTTTTTAAGGCGTAATATTTTATCGGCGTTGCCTAGCGACGGACCTAGGAACTATTATGTTTAGTCTTTTGCCATGCTCGACCAGTTAAATCATAAATATTTTAAAAATTGACAAATCACGAAGCCACAGTTCCCGACTTCTTTAACCAGTTACACAAAATATAGCACTGTTTTTCAAATTCAAATTCAAATGGAATGCATGTAATGCAGCGATTTAAAAAATAATATTTATAATAAGATACAACTTATTCCAATATCTCGATTTGAAGTCAGTTATATCAGTACAGAAAATTCAGCGAAATAAGATAAAGATATTTATATTATAATCTACACATTTTTTTTATCGATAAAAAAAACAAACCTGTACCACTACAACCCATGAAGGGGCTTCAGTATATGGTAGAGAAAGTACTGTTTCATGGACAACGGTTGTGCAGAGAGGTGATTTGTCCTAGATTACGCTCAATCGCCAGATTTTTCTCCCTTATTTTGGGTACCTGCTTTTAGAGGCTGGGTGAGCCCCAGGAGGGTTCTAGATCCTTTTTGATCTATCTCCGACTGCTGACAGACTAAATCAAAAGTCTTGCTTGCAGCGGGATTTGAACCAGGATTTTCGGCATGGCAGCTCAGTGCTCTACCACTGAGCCACTCCACTCCCCGGTTTATTTATAAGAAGCCTTAAATATTTTTATAATATTCTCTTTATCGACAAAACACCCTTAAAATAGAAAAAAAAGTTTCATTATTTTATGAAATGCAAATATTCTATATCTAAAAAAAAAACACTCAGGGGGTACTCATATTTTAATCGGCTCACTAGGGGGGTACCAAATCGGGTACTATATTGAACTTCAATTTCGAGAAATACATGAGGGTACCTCTACTGGAACGCGGAATATTTACTGTTGCAAATTAAATGGACAGTTGTATAATTTGTAAAATGGCGATCACGACCACATAAATTACAATGGCCTCATACATCACAAAATATTATTAAATAAACAGGAAGATTAGAAATATTTATTTATTGAAAAATCATCAGAGCTTAATTTGTTTGTTTCTTTGTTCATTTAACGTCACTTTATGCTGCTACGGCTAATCGGACGATGCTACAGTGGGAACCCTAAATTTTGCCTATCCAGGTTTTATTAGGATAGGGAGTACCTGACATCGTACAGGCTCGGGACCCCCTTTTAACGTCCATTCCAAAAGACGGTATAACTAAGAATCTATATTATAAGAAAAGTCATAACGGATAAGATTGTCAAATCAGATACAATTAGGTACTTACAGTGTCACGTAACATTATATAATGTTCATATTATTACCTTTTTTATTATTTATACAAATATATTACCATAGCTCCATGGTATACATTATTATACCATGGCTACCTAGAACATCTAGTCTTGATAAGTAGGGTAAGAGCTATTGAGGTACCTTCAGGTAGTTAGGTGTCCCTTAGGGTTTATTACATTTATTCTCAAGATAAGGTCAGTTGTTCGGAAGGCGCGGTCAACTCAAGATGCAAGGAACTGAAAGAAGAATGTCGAGAAATAGCAGTTACATATAGCGTCCCCCTTTCTTTCTAAGCAGTTTTCTTAAATCCTTGTAACCATGATCAGCACCATTAAATATAATGTTACTCAATAATTATAATTATTTAATAAACAACTCCTGGTTTGTCTAAAAAGTTAACCTTTAGAGAAGATAGTGGTATGTCTCTTATTTATAAATGATATAGAATTACTATATATTAAGTATAACGATCTCAAGGTGGTATCCCATTTTATTATTTAAATATTATTCAAATCAAAAGATCTGATTTTTCCTTGAGATAATTGCTTTGGTAGTGAAGCCAAATAGCATCACCTACCTGTCGAACTGTAAAGTCTCTGAAATGTACTGAATCCTAGACCCGTCATGGGATTCTAAATACGTATTTAGAATATGACAGGGAAGGTTAAAACCCTCACAAAAATAATCGAACAAAGCCTTACTCATAAAAGAAGGTTAATTTATTGCCTTTAGGTTGATTTTTTTTGAGGGTGGGTTGGAGAAAAGGGTTGAAATTCTTAACAGGAACTGGTTAAGTGGCTGCGCAAGCCTCCCACTTGTATCGGATTTTTCTTAAACTTAAAGAGTTTTTAGGGTTTTGAAATCGCTTTGCGTAATCTATTACCCCAATAATGCTCTCAACTCGTATAAAAAATATAAACCATTTTTTCATGAATGCGTTATAACATTTAGACTTCTTTATTGCATTACTTTGTGATTATTCATCTATTTTTATTTCTAGGGTTAGCTCTGTGATTGAGTTGCTATGCTGAGGATCTCGAGCAATAAATGGACCGAATGGGATCTGAAGACCTTCTTAGGGCTCATCCAGTCTCACAATTATCATATAACAATGCTATAGTTCATTTAAACATTTTTTTTTAAATTAAGGTCAACTGTACTTGGCCTTACTTTACGATATGATAAATGATAGGTTGACTGTACTTTTCCATAAATAACAGTAATTTAATTTAGAAAATTATGAAGTAAACTAAAGTAATATGTGCTTTTCAATATAATTTTAAAATGTCTTGAGGAAGTAAGGCAACACAGTGTGCAGGCTGCTGATGATGCATAATGGATACCTTCCTCACTCAGCCTCTATAAAATGGGTATTCTTAACTGGGGAAAACCTCGCGGTTGAGCGTGATCTCGCACAAGTCTACTCCCTGCACGATCGTTGCCTTATAAACGGTACAGTCTCTACCATGTATTGAATTTAAGACCCTCAATGGGTTGTAGTAGTGGTATATGCTTTTTTTTATTTTTCTATATATTCATTTTTAAATGTGGTCATATTATTCTTAATTATTAATATTGTTATATATTAGAGAGATATTTTACACTGATATCTGATAATGAATCGCCACATAAACGTCACGATTAGGAATAAACTCGGCCTAAAATGATTACAGGAAACTCTGGAGGAGAATCGTCCTCGATGGTTTGGACGCGTCTCGTGAATGACAGGTGAGAGAATAGCCAAAAGAATAGCATTTTAAAGAAAATAATATGTATAATTGATTTTTAGTCAAGGTTTTAAAGCAAGAAATGCCGCTGACAATGAGTACCCATGAACAATAATACGGTTTATAACGCTGTAAAATCCTTAGTAAGACGTTTATAGAGGATGAATAATAAACGGTATTAATGTGGTTTATTTTATTTTTTCATTTATATGACACGCGCATCAGACATTATTCCCCAAGGCATATACCTTATTGATTTGTGAAATAAATCCTTTTCTGAGAGCTTTAGAGCTTTGTAGGTCTATAGTAAACCATTTTCAGAAATATGAATTTAATGAACTCCCAGAGCGATTAGAATAAATTCAAATACGCCACAAAATCACTTTCACATTACCCTCATGCATTTTACAATATGGTTTTAAACATGGAACGCAACCTCTTTTACATTCATTGCCCTATAAATTGGTACTTTTTTTTTATTGCATTAAACAAAAGTCACGGTATATCTTTTTAAGTCATATGCATGATGATCAATAAGATGTACATTCGTTCAACACTACGGGTCTTCCAATTTATCTTAAATTTAGAAAACAATAGTACTTGGAAGTGAAACCCAACGCATCTTAGAGATATGCCAATCTCCATACATTAACATATCACCCATCGATCATTCTCAACTGCCTCATATCTTACTTCCTTAGGCCGCGTTCACATTGAGGCAATATAAGATAAGCGATAAACCGTAACTGATAGACGATACGCGACATGCACAAACAGCTCCATAAAATCTAAAGGCAGACGAAAAAAAAAGGATCATCCTCGATTGATCGCAACACACCGGAAGTAACATATCTCTCGAAGTGTTACTGTCTGTCTCCTCAATGATTTGTATCGTCCAATATTTCGAGCTGCGAATAATTCTGTAATTCATTCATTAATCTAGTAAAATCTCATAAGTGTATCTGGAACTACTCCATTGCCGCATACAGAAAAAAAAATATTTTATTTTTCTTCTAGTTCTAGGTCTGTACCAATAAAAATTACATCGTCTTCACTTGGGCACATTTTTGTAACTGAACCGGTGAAAATTGTGTACCCAGCAAATTTTTATTCCCAGGTCGCGCCGATTTATCGGCTGCTGTTATGGAACTTTCCCCTGAAATAAATCGTCCTAATATATCACGATATATCGCTTATCTTATATCGCTTCAATGTGAACGCGGACTAACTATATCATCCTGACGGGGATGTTTATCATGAGCAATGACTTCTTTAGAGAAATAATATAGTATCAAATCAATAAATCGCTTTTGAGGATCCTTGTTTAAAAAATAAAACAAAAAATTAGCTGGTTAGTATTTCGTTTAGCAGAAACATAGATTTTTTCTTTTCTGATTTTAAATTTGAATATGACTAGAAAAAATTAATTTTTTCTTTGTATTGGTTTTGCCGTAATATTTGTATTTTTTTTAAACGGAGATAATGCGTATGGTGGCTCTTTGTTTTCGGGGGTGCTTAATTAAAGTTCATCCAATAATTGAACAATTGTTTAATTCGTTAATGAAATGTTTAATAAATTAATTATTAATTTAAGCTTCTAAAGTGATTGATGGGGGGACTACCCTTCTGCCTCTCGCAGTGTACGTTTTTGGAAATTAGATTTTGCAATATGCTATGAAAGTCTGTATTACTGAATTATTCGAACACCAAAGGGCTACACAGTCTTTGTGTGGATTTAAACTCATTAATAAGTCAACCATCCGTAAATGTTCAGAACAAGATCAAACATAAATGTTGTTTTCGACATAGGTTAAAACTAGTTCGGTACAAAAATTATTTTATGCATTTCCTGTTTCATAACTAAAACTTGAACCCACTAATGAAGGGTCTTGGGTTCAGTATATGATGTATGAGACAACGGTTGAGCAGGAAGGCGATTTGTCAGAGATCACTCTCAAACCATCTGTTTTTCCCCATGGATCCTACATGGTCCATGCATGGCCGTGGACTGATTAAATACATAAGTATTAAATATATGGAAATGCAGTTGTGACACTGATAAATTGTAAATTATAATTCTAGAAACTTCAATATCTCTATATTTAGGGTATCTCTACTTTGCTAATACAATTTACTGACCAATTTGTTCAAAACCTTCAATTTCAAAACAATTTTCCACTATGCATTTCTCTGTTATACTAAATAAGGAAGAACAGAGATACATTAGACGTTAAGTAGCATGGAGAATTTGCGTATTATTATTATTTTAGGTAAGAACTTGAATTATTCTGTCAGAGCTCTCTATAAATAACAGTTTATTCGTTGTTGCTGTATATACTCCCTTTTTTCCATTTACTTCTATTTCCAAGTCACCTGACAATTTACTTAAGCGCAGAATGGGCTCCCGGCCCTTTTGTTAAGCTGAGGAATTGTTCCTTTACCCTACAAAGAAAAAAAAAAACAACCCAAAGAATTGAAGGGACTAGGCATCGAAAAGCCTGTGAGGCTGTGTGATTCTGTGATTCGTTTGACAATTAACACTATTGTCGGAAGCACAATTTGCATATCATTACAGGAGTGGGGCTGAGATGTGAGAAGCTGAGATCAGAAGCCGCATCACCTTTGAAGCTGCTATTAACAGATAGTCCAATACGTTACATCAATACGTCCACAGGATATGGAGGATATGGAGATGTGATGTGAACATGTGCTTGTTCTTTGTACTAAGATATCAGTCCAAAGATAAAAAAAATACAATAATAAAGTGAAAAGAAGACATGATACAGGTACTTTGACACTGTTGACATTGAACGTTTACAAATTGGGGGAAAACAGGTAGTTATAAAATTGAGCTATTATGTTATTGAGAAATATCATTAAATATAGTTAAAAATTGATAATTGAAATTTCATCAATTGTCAAGAAAATCTGATAGCGGCCGGAGATGGATTCTATGGGATCTAGGACTCTCCTGGGACTCACCCAGCCTCTATAAAGTGGATACAATAGAGAGAAAACCTGGCGGTTGAGCGTGATGTAGGACAAATCCACCATCTCTTATACAGTACAGTCCCAACCCCGTACTGAATCCAAAACTTTTCTTCGGTTGTAGTGGTTAACATGTTTCTTTTCATTATATAAACATGTTTTTTTGTGATGTAACATTTTATCGGCGTTACCTAGCAACGGATCGAACAACTACTTTTTGTTAAGTATTTTATCGTGCTCGATGAGTTAAATTATAAATGTTTTTTTAATAAATATTTCTTTAAGCCGTTATACAATCTTTCTTATAAACGATATATTTTTTTCTATAAAATAAAGCTAAAATAAATTTAAAATGAAAACTCATTATTTTATTTAAAGGAAAATTCTCAATATTTCAACACAATAATATATGAGTAATCATATTTGAATAGGCTCACTAGGAGATAGAAAATAAGTACTAAACTGAACATTTTTTTCTAGAATAATATTGAGCTAACTCTAAAAATTGACTCAATTGACTCAACTGTATGATTTATAAAATGGAGGTTGCTAACAAAAAATTATTTTTGCAAACGACATAGAAGTAGGAAAAATGTGATGGATAAACTAAAGTTGTATAGAGAAATAAGATATTGCCATGAAATACGATCCTTGATGAGTTAAACCAGTTCTCACTTCCTCGAGGAAGTGAATCAACAAGCTAATATAAAAATGGAGTTTGTTACTAATTTATTTAAACCTGTACCACTACAAGCCAAAGGGTCTTGAGTTCAATATGTAGTAGAGACTGTACTGTTTCAAGGACAACGGTTGTGCAGGGAGGCGATTTGCCGAGATCACGCACAACATTTAGGCTTTCCCCCCAATTAAAAGTACCCATTATATAGCGGCTGGATGAGCCCAGAGAAAGTCAAACCACGGCTGTTACATAGCTTAATGATAATTAATTATTAACTATTAAAAATAACTTAAATGTTTCGTCCACCACACCCGGGTTTGAACCCATCCGTTTTTAGTGTTTATTATTATAACTGTTTAATAATTACTGACTCTAAAATGCCAGATATATTATTTCTTACAAATATTATATAAGTTATCATATGAAATAACTTTTTTATAACATGAGGCAGGGAGAGAGAGAGGAAAGAAACTTTATTATATCAGAAAAGAAAGTACTTTTAAGCAAAGATCTTATGAAATTATGAAAATCCGGCATTTTGCCAGGCACCGGCATTTCTTCTGATTCTATGAAGGTATTTGGAATTTTCGTTATAAATTAGAGGATATTATTTCAAAATTAGACGAGGGTACGTGAAAACCAAGTAATAGTAGAGAAAATATCTAGTATTTCGCGCATTTTCTCTGCGCGTGTCGCAGTTTCTCTTGTCTCAAACTCGTAAGATTTGAAAAGCAAATTTATCTAGTCTTTGGTGTAAACTCCTTCGAATGTTTTTATCTCTAGAATATATAGTTTATATTATTATAAATATGACGGAGAATAGAACAGAACAGTGTGGTATGAAGACAGGATTTACTTTCCCAAAACGTCAAAATGGAAATAAAAGAAAAAAATTATGTAGAGGTGCTTAGTATCAAAGGTATCAGATTTCAAAGCCTGGATTTCTTTGATGAAAAAGATTATTTATACTTTGAATTGAAGTAATGAACTATTTACCCCTGCAATTGGTGTAATGTTGCAGTAAAGATTTTTTAAATATTTTTAATAACATTTTGTTACTTTAATTTTCGTTTCTGACCTCAAAAGTTTCATAAAAATACATTCGTGTTTCACATCTGCATCTGCATTTTAGTATCATAAATTAGCAACAAATATTTTTTTTTTTAATATCCAATCATTTTCGTGACTTTTAGCCGTATATATAATTAAAATAAAACAAGCTACACCTTATTCCAATATTTCGATTTTAGGATCAATATTTCATAATAAAGAACGCAGTATTATAAAATTAAGACTTTTTTTTCTTTAACTATACATTTTTTTAACCTATAAAATAAACTTAATAAAAAAAACATATCATCTTTTTTTAAGAATAATACTCAAAATATAACATTGTTTTTGAATTAAAAGCAGTTAAAAAAATTAAATGCACTGATTTAAAATAAAATAAAACAAGCTACAGCTTATTCCAATATTTCGATTTTAGGACCAATATTTCATAATAAAGAACGCAGTGATATAAAATTAAGACTATTTTTCTTTAACTATAAATTATTTTTTAATCTATAAAATAAAATTAATAAAAAAAACATATTATTTTTTTTTCAAGAATAATACTCAATATCTCACTATTGGGTTACAAAATCAGTACTAAACTAATCTTCAGTTTCTAAATAATATCGGCCTACCTACTGTAGTACCTACAGTTAAATAAACTTCAATCAAATCAAGTATCAAAGGTATCAGATTTCAAAGCCTTCTTTGATGAAAAAGATTATTTATACTTTAAATTGAAGTAATGAACTATTTACCCCTGCAATTGGTGTAATGTTGCAGTAAAGATTTTTTAAACATTTTTAATAACATTAAAATAAAAAGGGCTACACCTTATTCCAATATTTCTATTTTAGGACCAATATTTTATAATAAAGAACGCAGTGATATAAAATTAAGTCTTTTTTTATATTAACTATAAATTATTTTTTAATCAATAAAATAAACTTAACAAAAAAAAAATATTTTTTTTTCAAGAATAATACTCAATATCTCCCTATTGGGTTACAAAATAAGTACTAATTTGAACTTCAATTTCTAAATACTATCGGCCTACCTACTGTAGTACAGTTAAATAAACTTTAAACTTTAATATAATTTTGTGAAATGGGGGAGGGGGAGTACCCCCTTGTAAAGAATAAAATAATATTCATGATAAACTTCTGATTTTTTAGATAAAATAAATAATTTCGAAAACAAACCTGGGAAAAATCCAGGTTGGTAAGACATTATCTAACAAAGCGGTCAGAATTATAGGCACTGCAGACGATCACGACAACATAAGTTTCAGAAGCTTCTTACTTTTAAAAAAAAAAGTATCAATTTACATTTCTATAGTGGGGCAACTGAAGCGTTAAATACCTACTGTAGTAAAGTTAATTAAACAGTTGTATTATTTGTAAAATGAAGAGGGGTCTTCCCTAATAATCTTCATAAATTGCTTCCTTCCATATTTTATTCATTAAAAATTTAAAAATAAAAATATGGCATGTGACTTTAAAGATGATATCGCGCTAATCTTTTACTAAATATTTATAATGGCCGATGCTTGAAACTTCTAAGCGTTCCTCATTCAAAATTTCTTTGAAACTGGATACAAGTACATACTTTTATAACTTGAAATACCTGTGACCTGTGGAAGATGACGCCGAAGCATCTTGAAATATGTACCGGACGGAGTACCAAGTGCTAGAACTGTATCTCACGGTATGAGTAAAAAAAGACTCATATTCTTAAAATTTAAATTATTTTTTCTATTTATGGTTTTTAATAAATAATATGCTTTAAGCCTCAAATAAAGTAGATAACTATAACTTGAACCAGACATTTCTCAAGTGATACGTACTTCGTAAATGTATAGTTGTAAAGAACAACTACTTGGCCTCGTTATTTATTGGTCATATTAGTAACCAATACGAAGAAGAATATTACGAAGAATTCGCCAACGAATTGAAGGTAAGGTTTTTCAGAAATAAACAGAAGGTAATTATTTAATTGATGACCCAAACTGAAATTAATTTTTATTTTTTGTCTTCACCAGTTTTATATAGATGTCTATATTGGTGGTGGGGATAGTGGAAATTTTTTATTAAAAAATACAAGTCTCCGACTCCGTTTCTATCTGATCCGAAACACAAGCTGAAAAAAGGTTATGTTTGAAAGGAAATTATTGAAAGCAAATCACAATTAATCAATCTAAACAAAGGGTTTAATTATCAAATAAATAAAATAATTAAATTCTAGATAAATAAATACGCCTCTACAGAATATATCATAAAAGTTATGGTTTAAAAAAATGTAGAGTGGCACTTTTAAATATGTTTATCTTCGAATCCAAACTACAAGATCAGGCAGTTTATTCACTAACACCATATACTATGTACACAAATAACATTGTTGATAGGCTTAACTGCAAATTATCTTTTCTAATAAATAAATTAATTTGTTTTTTCTTTCAATAAATAATCTACGAAATAGACACAAAAGAAAAAATTTACTCAAACGATGATAAATTGAATTGTCATAAAACACAAAGGACTTCGCTTAACTTAAAAACAACAAAACGACTCTTTTAATGTTAAGGGCATTAAAAATTACAATGTATATTTCGGAAATGGAGAGGAATCATTTTCTAGGCTACATCAACTAACACACCTACAACAAATTCTTTTCGAGAGATTAAATCGAAAAATTCTGAAATCATTTTATACTGTACATTTCAGTTCGGTTGAAGAGACAGAGCTTGTTACAGCTCTAGTTAAAGTAGATGAGTTCGAATCTAAACTCGATATCCGCCAAGCATCTTCCCACCGGGTACGTAATGTCCATCAGTAAACAAGGATGTAAAATGACCACCCGGAGGTTTTATCGAGGAACTTTACGGAAATACTGTAAGGCCTTTATAAAAATGCTCCTGATAACCTTGAGCTGCCATTATTTTCGGATTTAGACCAAATAGTCTATTAAGTCCTTTACTCGGGGAGGACATTGCTGAATGGCTCTACGTCTACTTGTTATGGAGCTATGGGCAACATGCAGCTGAATCAGTGCAATTGGTAGCTAGAAATGTTTGCGAATTGTCCAAACTAAACGATAAGAATATCACATAGATTCTTTTTAGTGAAAATAAAAAATAGTATTGCTGAGGAATTTATATATGGGAGTCACCTGTTGTGTAGTTGTTAGCATAACAACCTATTTAGCCAGATCGCAGCAAATGGCCCTAGGATTTTTCAAAATGGATTAAAAAGCCCTGGGTTATGTTGTATTCGGAAGTGAAGTAAAATGGGGGATCAGAGTGTACGGGGTGTCTGGTACTTATTATAGATCCCTATTATTGGGAGCGGAGTGGCTCAGTGGTAGAGCACTGAGTTGCCATGACGGAAATCCTGGTTCAAATCCCGCTGCGGGCAAGACTTTTATTTAGTCTGTTTGCAGCCGGAGATGGATCATATAGGATCTAGGACCCTCCTGGGGCTCTCCCAGTCTCTATAAAATATTATAAAAATAGGGTACCCAAAATAAGGGGGACAAATCTGGCGGTTGAGCGTGACCCAGGACAAGTCACCTCCTTGCAGAACCGTTGTCCATGAAACAGTATAGTCTCTACCATGTACTGAATCCCAGACACGTTCACGGGTTGAAGTGGTACAGGTTTGTTTATCCTAATTATTCCTGGATATGAAAAACTTATGACTCCCACTGTAGCTTCGTCTGATTATCCATAGCAACATAAAAGTGACGTTAAATGAATAAATAAACAATTTTTACACGGATACGTATTAATCTTATAAATAGTTAATTCTTATTCACGTAATTTTATTTTTATGTATCATAAAGTTATAACGTAAATGTAAATATATTGTTATGAAAGCCAATTATAACTCAAAGATACATTTGTACAAAATATTTTTATCAATTCCCTTTGTCCAGTCGGTTGCTTCTTATCTCAAAGGGTTCTTCTGTTAGATATTGTTGTCCCTAGTAAGGGCAGAGGATCCTTCTGTTTTTGAGGACATGGGACGAAGACGTTTGCTCAACCGGAAAGCGTTTGAAGTAAAATTAGGTTCGACTTCTAGATTCTCCTTCTCCCTTTTTACATTTAATTTGGGATATTCAGCCGAAAACGGTTTCGCAATTAAATGGGAAACGATTAAATTCTGAAAGGTTGGAGTAAGTATTTAATTACATAAGTCAAAACTGTGGAATCGCCAATTAAAAGTAGACAGTCAGATAAAAAGCAGGATGTACTTTTGCCCAGCCTCTTTGACATGATAAAGGTAATCTAATTATTGGAATCGCTAATTAATTACATCTCTTTGTTCACGCGTGACAGAATTTTTTCATAAGGCCAAATAATTTAATCATTGATCTGTGATATTATAAATAATAATTCCCAACTTATTATTATTTTTTAACGCATTTGTTAAGATTTATATCTGTGTAAGTTAAAATGCTGTTCCAAGTTTTTAATATGGAATCGGCTTGAGGACATAACCTAAATACCTATTCGTACCACTCTAATGAGTTTATTTTAATAAAAAACCATGGGGTTAATCGGGATTGTACCGGTTTCTTGTCACATTCACATTATGGCTAGAGCAGATAATTTATTAAAAAATGTGCGTGAATATTATTGTTATATAAAATTATTTAAAATTTAAAAAAGCTTTAAATTTTTATTAAACTCATATTTTCTTAACGTAAAATGTATTCTTCATCGTTATTATAAAAATTATATTATATTATATATATAAAAATTAAAATTAAGGCACTTTGATCTTACCGAATATGTAATCTATTGTTTTGTACATGTTTCTACTTCGTAACACTATGTATGAGAAAGCAACAATTATATATAATCCACCTAGCTTTATTTCACTAATCATTTTTTTTTTATCCATAAAAAAAAAATGTTGTAAATGCGTGACGCGCAATCTACTCATGGTCTTTTAAACTGTCCCAACAATAATGAAAAACGAACTTCCGTAAACCATGGAACCATCTTATGGATTTTTGGTCTATCATTTTTTTATAATAATATAAAATATTATGACCAAATTAAGGCTGTACTGATTTAGTTTTGTGAAATATGGGATTAGACAAGCCACCGTAAAAGAATGAACCTGTGATTGACATCTAGAACGACCTTATATCAGCGCATTAATCAATGATTAATGATATACTATAAAATTAGACTATATGGTATACCAAATACCGGATGTTTTGTTGAATTAACAAAGAAATCATTCAGAATGATGAGAATTATAAAAGTTTAAATAAACTATATATATCAACCATATCTTCAAAGCCAAAAGTAAAAAAAAAAAAATTATTTAGGTTTTTTCGACTCTTTTTAAAAATAGTTAATACTAAAAGGATATTGACATTATTTAGAAAAAAATAAAGCTTACTTTAAAACCAGTGCAGCGTTTTGTTTCCCATATTAAATAATTATTCAAAAAAAGTATTCCGTCAGATTTCGGCCACTAGAAGTGTATACGTATTTTCGATTTTATCTATCGAGGGTTGAATTTGGGGTAGAGAGGTCCCTCTTTTCCTGTGAGCACAATACGCCTCTGCAAAGAGGAAACCTTTTGCTTTAATGATATAAGGAAAAAGTCTGGAGGTTAGGCGTGATATTGACCATATCAAACTCTAGTCATGTCGTCGGTGACAAAAAAGCCATTAATTACATATTATAAAAATTTTATTGCTTAATAGTTATTTATATACATAAGCACAAAATGAAGAGGAAATACTCGAATAAGGATACCTTTTTACGGCCATGTTGTGCATAACATATTGTTAAATATATATTGTTAAAATAAGCTACTATGTTTGATCTGAGGAACGGCAAAGCTGCCAATCAGTGTTGATATATTCCACCCAATCAGCTCTGTTACGTCAAGATAAATCAATGGGTTAGTCCCTTACAATTGTTTTGTAGGATTCCAATTGCTATAAATCCGAAATACATGTAAAATATGTATCATAATATATTTTAATAGAAACCTATTAATAAAAAAATCTATTTGTGATCAAAATTAAAATGCGTATAACTTATAAGATATATAACCTATAAGATATATATATATATATATATATATATATATATATATATATATATATATATATATATATATATAGCAATGAATAATAACATTTAATACAATATACAGGGTGTTTAGTAGTACAAATAGGCGGGTTGAGCCGGAGCCGTGACCTTGAGGTCATTGTCTGCTGTAGCAGGGTCGTGGTCGTGACCTTGAGATGACCTTGAGGGTGGGAGGGGTGTAAGGCAGGGCGAGGGGGTGTTGACCTTGAGGTAGGTCCAGGTGTGCAAATTAAGATTTGGCAACGTCGCAGATGAGATGTGGCAACAGCGCAGTAGAAACTAGGTCATGGTTTGTTCTGAATGGATGACGCATGTGACGTCATTTTTTATGAATGGAAGTGTGACGTCATCTTATGAATGGAAGAGAAACTAGGTCACGGTTTGTTCTGAATGGATGTTGGTCATGTGACGTCATTTTATGAATGGAATAGTTGAATGGGCGTGTGACGTCATCTTATGAATGAGAGCGTGATGTAATTTGTCTTTGTGAATGGGATAAGAGTTATGAATGAACCACAGTAGTACAAATAGGCGGGTTGAGCCGGAGCCGTGACCTTGAGGTCATTGTCTGCTGTAGCAGGGTCGTGGTCGTGACCTTGAGATGACCTTGAGGGTGGGAGGGGTGTAAGGCAGGGCGAGGGGGTGTTGACCTTGAGGTAGGTCCAGGTGTGCAAATTAAGATTTGGCAACGTCGCAGATGAGATGTGGCAACAGCGCAGTAGAAACTAGGTCATGGTTTGTTCTGAATGGATGACGCATGTGACGTCATTTTTTATGAATGGAAGTGTGACGTCATCTTATGAATGGAAGAGAAACTAGGTCACGGTTTGTTCTGAATGGATGTTGGTCATGTGACGTCATTTTATGAATGGAATAGTTGAATGGGCGTGTGACGTCATCTTATGAATGAGAGCGTGATGTAATTTGTCTTTGTGAATGGGATAAGAGTTATGAATGAACCACAGTAGTACAAATAGGCGGGTTGAGCCGGAGCCGTGACCTTGAGGTCATTGTCTGCTGTAGCAGGGTCGTGGTCGTGACCTTGAGATGACCTTGAGGGTGGGAGGGGTGTAAGGCAGGGCGAGGGGGTGTTGACCTTGAGGTAGGTCCAGGTGTGCAAATTAAGATTTGGCAACGTCGCAGATGAGATGTGGCAACACCGAAACTAGGTCACAGCATAATGAAAGAGAGTATATTGTTTTCCGAATGGGAGAGTGTCATCATTATGTCTTATGAATGAAGCACGTTGTTGTTTCCTCAATCAGTTAGTTTAGTATGGGTCGGCTAAGGAGCAAGAACCTGAGGTACGAAGACGGAAGGTTGTCGACATTCGTCGGCTGGTCGTCACCGGTGAGTCCATTGAAACTAGCGGCTGCTGGGTTGTATTACTTGAAAGTGTCTGATAGGACAAGATGTCCATTTTGCGGAGTAGTCTTGCATGAATGGAAGGAGTATGACGACCCTTTTGCCGACCACAAAAAATGGTCTAAAAACTGTTCGTTTATAGAGTATTGTGAACAATTGAATGAGCTGCAAATCATAGTGTCTGACGAGAATGATAGCGAAGAGACGGTATGTTGTTAAAAGGCTTCACAATTTTCTACATCGACTCAAAGATTTGCAATTATGCATTTCCTTGTATGAACTAAAAAGAAGGGAAATAAATGATGTGGTAAAAAAACTAGAACAGCTGCAGCTTTCTCCCCTCCACTCCGTTATACCACACAGTCTTGTCGTTGATGATACGCGAGATGGATCGTCGAATGGACCTTGTGACCGAGTACCCACTCACCAACAGTAAATGTTTTCGAATCGGTTTGTGTAACTTTGTGCCGACTATCGCCATTAGCGAAAAGAAGAAAACTGTCGTTTACATGAATGTTGAGGAATGGACATATATTACCACCCGAGCTCCGAAAATTTTGTTATTGCTGCAGAAACGAAAAAAATCCTATGAAAAAGACCGATCAAGATGTCAAAACGTGATTTGTGAACTTACTACAAGAGGACGCACTAGGGTGATGCGGATAGAGCAGGTAACGCAATGGTTTGCAATGTTTAATCATGAGACCCTTCCACCATCGTCTGCATCTGCATGTTTCAACAGGAACGAGACGGTCAAACTTTGCGCAAATATAGAAAAAATCAACGATTCACTAGCATTGATAACAAAGATGGTTGAACTTTATAATAAGAATGAAGCAAGTGTAGTTAGCGAACCAATTGATTTTAGCATAAATACAAATACACTGTTTTACAACTTAAATGAATTGAATTGTGATGATAATCAATAAAATAAGTTTCCTTTAATATGTTGTATTTTTTATTTGTCCCTTGAAAAATAAAATAGGAAGAAGGAAAAAAAAAAAAAAACAAATACAAATTTACTGAAATCAAATATTTTTATTTTATGTAAATATAAAATTTAATTAAAAAAAAAATTAATAAATCTGAATCAAATACTGATAAGGTAAATATAAAATTTTTAACAATTAACAATCTTGTAATGTTTCTGATAAACAGCTGATCTGTGGGTTGATTCCAGGATAGGACTCAGTATCTTGGAAATATGTTGAATCCTGTTTTCGAATCTTACTCTGTCCCTCGCATATGTTTCCCATGGACTGATACGTGCTGCACGATGAGCATAATTCCATGTTACAAGAGTACGAGTTTCAACAAGGTCCTCATCAGGCTTGAAAGATACCTAAATAAAAGATATTATTACTCGATATTTTGTATTTTCCGAATCGAGTTCTAATTCGTTTATATTTTTTTTTTTTGGTTGTACGTTCATTTTACATCTACTTTTAAAATAAAAAGAAATTAGTATACTCCTCTTCTAACAACCACAAAAAAAACAAACAGAGAGTCAGTACAATTTACGGACCAAACCCGTTCCCATTTCATATTCTATTATTTTATCATGTAAAATGAGACAGTAAGCTTTAGTATTGGCTGGAAAGTTTTCTTTCGCCTCTAATAGTACTCTGATATCGATAGTCGCACTTTTGATTGCTTCAGATTGCTTAGAACAATCTATAATCACTAGAGGCGCTAGTTTCTCGAAATCGGATCTTGAAAGCAGGGGCTGAGAATGTCTAACGCCATAATAACTCGTTTGAAATTCGTTATACATTTCATACAACAATGCTACTTTTCCTTGCTCAAAATCTAAATTTAAGTCATCGTACGGATATTGTTCACTATTCAAATAAAGTTTCAAATTTTTTAATTTGCAACTATCGAACAGACTGCTATCTTTGTTAGAGGTTCTATTTCGATCACTTTGAAATGCAAAAATGAGATAGCGCGGTTTTTCTAAATTTGTTGAAGTTTTGACCGACCAATTTTCCTGCTGCGTCGCAGGTACATTGGGATATTCGTAAAGATCCCATGATCTGAATGGAATAGAAACGACCTTGTTCTTGTCTACTAGTTTTAATAACCTCAGACGTTCATAATCTGAAACACGAACATGAGGCATTCTCCACACCAATTTGTCAAGTTTTATTTGTACATCATCGTCACCTAGCACGCAGTTTAGGTCAGTACTTGATCTGATCAAAACGAGCTCTTGCTTCAGATTGATTAAAATTTTACGATAGTCCTCGCAAATCCCAAAAAGAATATCAAGTGGTAGGCATACGCTAAAAACGCCGTTTTTATCCAAAGAAAGAGTTTTACCGGGCATTGTCCACCCCGCATTTTCTAATCCCATTACTCGATTAGGCGAAAATGATGCATGCCCTTTAAGAGTAGTAGTTATCCCCGGATTTCGTACTCGATCGACTTCTATACCGTTTAGTTCATATCTAATTTCGTCAAACAAAAACGCGAATGCGTTATTAGTCAACTTTGGAGTGGCACCGATAGTGCCATCACTTTTTAAGATCCTCCCTTCGAGATAAATAAAACTTTGAGAAGGAAAGGTATAAATATCTTGTTGATGAATAGGAATTCTAATCTCGTCGGATTTGTTAAAGGTATTTCCCGTATAAGGCTGGTGCGAGTGATATTCAAATTGTGTAAGAGAATCGACGAATTTTATATCCGTCGTAACGTCTAGTATGTCATTCATAATGTTTGTTTAACCGAAAACCACACTGTTTTAAAAATATAGCGTTCGCAGTTGTTAGCGCTCTTGTTGATTTAGGTTTACTGGTTTTAACCGTTGTTTGACATCTCCTTTTATAATAATCGATGCAACAACTATCTCTAGAAGAAAAATCAATCCCCATTCTTTTTTAAATGTAATCTCAATGTAACCGTTTCTCCTCTAAAGTCGATAAGCTCTCCGTTCTGATCTACTAATCGAACGATGATATTGTCTACAGTCCTCACGTTGGTTGGAAAGTAAATGACCGGATTCGTGATTTCTATTATTTTATATCCTGGGTCTACACGCGGAAAGAATTGATGAATATTATGATCCGGTTCTCCGTTCACATAAGACCCCGATGCGATGTTACATTGAATTGAAATAATGTTTACGCTGAGAATTTTAACAATGTCATTTGATTCAGTATAGGAGCGATTCGGAGGAATGACATGATCGGATCGTGTAAAACCCAAAAGAGGACCAATAGAGTGAGGCTTCTCGGAATAGTTAAAGTATACTGCATGAGTTGTTTTAATTTCCGTTTTTAGCGTGTTGGAATTTCCTCTTATTATCACTACAGCGGTAGGGTCAAGATGAGAAATTTTTTCACGTAAAAAGGAGGCTATAGCATCGATATCGTACGATCCTTCAGGTATTTGGATCGAAAAATCACCAAAATAAAACATATCATTAGCGCCCTTTTTTATATTCGGAATAGTATTATATGTCTCAAATGATAACAACCCAACAGTATATATTGACCCCAATTCTAACGGTGGTAAAAAGTTTGCGGAAAGTACGCTAGAGTTGCCCGTAAGCGTTACTGTATAGCTCATGATTAACAATGATCAAACGCTTTGAGAAGCATCGACTAAATACTGTAAGCAGAGATGTCCACAAACCGACGTATTCCACTCCTGATAACGCTCTCTATTATAAGTTATTTTTAGCCCCTTAAAGTATTCGAGCAACTGTGGTGGTGGTTTTAAGTTTCCAAAGGAATCAAAGTATTTCACAAAATTATTTTGTTTTACATAACAGACCCAATGTGAACCAAGTTCTGAGCTCGGCTCTAAATTTACAATAGCAGACTCGTGTTTGTTTGGATATCTAGGAAGTTTATCAATCATAAACACTCCTCGAAAATGTTGGATATTTAAAACTTTGGCCAAATAATTTAATTCTAAATCCGTCAATGGCTTATTCGGTAGTCAGATCTTTCCAGATTTGTTTTTTTGTCGAGTTATAAACAGGCCGTAGCCTTTCCGATATGGTTTCAAATAAAGTCCATTTCCGATTTTCTGACTTTCCATCGCTAAATTATGCCTCTTTTGCTCATCTAATTTATGTTTAGCTTCTTTCGCCTCGTAGATAGCTTTAGCCACACTCGACGCTCCTCCCGCTAAAGATCCCACTGCAGAAAGCCCCGCCATTAACGGCACAAGAAATGGAAGAAATCCTCCCTCTTTTGGCAAAGGAAGAACTCTGGGAGGCAAAGGTTTTGTCTTACCACGTAAATGCATTTTAGCCTTTTTGTATGCCATTTTTGACGCTTCGAGGATCGATGATACGTTAGCAACCTTTAGCGATTTAACTAATTTTTTGAAACTAATCTTTTTATTTTTCTTCTTCTTCTTAATACCGGCACCAATTTTACCTTTCGCTTTCATAGTATTTGTAACTAACCAAGCCGCAGCTTTTTCTCCCAATGATGAATCCGAAGCTTTAACTCGTTTCCAAGCGTTTTCAACCAAAATCTTGTCCGCTTTTCTACGACTTTGCATATCCTTATCTTTGCTATAAGCAATATCGTGTTCTTTACAAGCTTTATCAAGCTGGTTTATTCCACTATCTCCTCTATTTAGTCGTTTTTCAAGGTTTGTACCGGGGCCACAATACTGGTATCCTGGCAGGTGTAATTCAAACGGTAACTTATTTATGAGACTGTTTATCAAGCCTCTTCCTTTGCGAGTCTTACGAATCATACTGTAGTGAAAAATGACAATCGGCGATATATATATATACAGGAAATGAATGATTTTGTCTGCATTCAAAATGAAATTAGTCCAACAAGAACAACGTTTTTCTACTTTGAAGTGTTTGCCTGACGAATCTACTGAGGTGAAACATAGCACATTATTACCAAACACCATACGAGCGTCGATATGCGGATCAAGCGGATGTGGAAAGACGAATATTATGATTGGACTTTTATTAAATCCAAATGGTTTAAAATTTAAAAATGTATATCTATTCGGAAAAACTTTACACCAGCTCAAATACCAGTATTTAAAAAATGTTTTAAATATGGTTCCTGAAATAGGATTTTACGATTTTGAAGATGCAAAAGATATGCCTCACCAAGTTGAATCTAATTCAGTCTGTATATTCGATGATGTTACGATGGAGGATCAAGATATAATTAAACGATATTTCAGTTATGGAAGACATATGAATCTAGATTGTTTTTACTTAACACAAAGTTATGTTTGCATTCCTAGACATCTGATCAGGTGTAATTTTAACTTTTTAATAATATTTCCTCAGGACGAATTGAGTTTAAAACATATTTACGATGAACATGTGAGCACTCCTGCTATCGGTTTCCAACTTTTTAAAGACATGTGTTCATTATGTTGGAAAGAGCCTTTCGGTTATCTGGTTATTGACAAAAGTAGGGATTTAAACAATGGTCGTTTTAGAAAAGGAATCGATACATTTATTGTAGATATATAAAGGGTTTCCAGTCGTTGACGGAGCTCAGTCATGGACCCTAAAGTCACCCGTGAGATTATAAAAACTAGCGAAATTTTAAAAAATAAATTTCGGACATTGAAACGCGGTCTTCAGGATGTAGATGAGGTTCGTCAAGCATTCTTTACACCTGTATCACAACCTTTAGAAGATATTAAAGAGTCGTTAAAGTTGCAAAAAGAAACCAAATCGGAGCCGTCAAGTAAAAAGATTAGAAACAAAAATGATGAGATTGAGTTTACAAAAGATATTTACAAAAGAGCAACATTGACACCAGAGTTAGCTCATTCGACTCATCCGACAACTCCAATAATTTCATCATCTAGATTGGCGTTTCCTGAAATTAAAGTAGAAAATGAACATCATGAAACTGAAGATTCACTAGTAGAAACAATTAAACAGTTTGGAAACCAACAAAGAAAATATTTGGAGAAATTGTTGAGAGGCGATAATAAAACCTTCGATTCACGTTATGGCATTAGAGTCATGCCCGATGGAGGATTCGCAATAGGTGACTCTACTGATATTCAACTACATACAAACAGCGATGACATAACAATTAACGGGGTAACTTATGAAGGCACAGAGGGATTGTTGCAGTTACTTTACTTGAAAAATCCCGAAAAGTATGAAAAAAAAGACTTGGAAATGTATAAAAACATTTTAATCTCGACCAATGCTCACAAAAAAGGCTATAGTGAAGAACGAGGGAGACAAGGAATCAGATCAGAAAAATATAGAAAAGTAATAGCGATGCTTTTCACACCTCGTCATACCACACCCCCTCCTAGTAAAATAGCCACACTTCGTTCGCACAAAGGCACTGGTCTCATGAGAGCCGATAAACCCATTTATGAGTATTGGGATGATCCTAATGAGCTAGTTGATCGGCTGAGGTTGCTAATATCTTCGGCGAATGCAGGTCACGAAGGACATGAAAACGAAATAGGATCGATAATTGAAGAGCTACGAGAAATAAATATATTATATTAAGTGAATATCTTTTCACTGTGTGTGTGTGTATCTCGGTGATGCTAATAACGCTCGGTTATCTTAAAAGATGAATGCATCGTTGTTGAAAAGTGCTGTCGTAAATGAATTGCACAAACCAGCTCGAAGAAAATATCCACGTCGGAAAACTGTTTTGAAAGGAATTAACGATTTATGGCAAATAGACCTTGTGGAAATGATACCTTATTCTGGAGAAAATAAAGGAAATAAATATTTGTTAACGGTCATAGACTGCTTTTCGAAATTTGCTTGGGCTGTGCCATTAAAACAGAAAACAGCGGACAACGTGAGCAAAGCAATGGAGAGTGTGTTTTTATCGAGTAAATCAACTCCAAAACATATTCAAAGTGATCAAGGAAAAGAATTTTACAATTCAAAGTTTAATTCTCTAATGAAACAATACAATGTTAATCATTATTCAACTTTTTCTAATATAAAAGCTTCCATTGTAGAGAGGTTCAATAGAACATTAAAAGAAAAAATTTGGAGAGCATTCAGCCTGCGAGGAAATTATAAATTTTTAGATATATTACCCCAAATTCTACAAGAGTATAATTCATCATTTCATAGGACTATAGGTATGAAACCAATCGATGCTCGGCATAAAAAGATGGAGAGATACTTGCTAAAAAATGTGTATTCTACAGTGACTAAATCGAAAGTACGAAAGCAGAAATTTATAGAAGACGATTTTGTAAGAATATCTAAACAAAAAACAAGTTTTTCAAAAGGCTATAAGCCTAATTGGTCAAGTGAAATTTTTAAGGTAGTCAAGATTCAGGAGACATATCCGTACACATATTTGCTAGAAGATCTAAAAGGGCAACCGATCAGTGGTGCATTTTATGAAGAAGAGCTACAACAGGCTAAATATCCAAATATATACCTGGTAGAAAAGGTTTTAAAAAGGAAAGGCAATCAATTATATGTCAAGTGGTTCGGTGTTAATGAACGCAGCTGGGTTAATAAAAAGGATATCGTATAATGTTGAAGAAGAAGAAAAAAAAAAAAACATATGCTCTTGCACTAGACATTTATTTTTATACATATATCATATGTCATTAAAATTTTTTGTTAATTATTGTTACTTTTCTTGAAAAAATAAAAATCTAATAATCTGTTCACTGGTCTAATTTTCTAACCTATTTATTAATTTAAGTAAGTGCGACGTATTTTATTTGTCCTTGAAAAAAAAGAGGAATAAGAAAAAAACAAATTAACTGAAAACATTTATTTTTCTTTATGAATGAAAAATTTAATTAAAAATCATCTACATCAATATGTAGCAATTATAAGAAAAACATATTACAAAATAAATCTAAATGAAATACTGATTTAGTAAATACAATATTTAACATATTTTAATTAAAAAGACTCCTCCTCAAACCATAAACAATGCGGGCTACACGCTCTATGGTAATTGAGAGGGTTTATTAACGAATCGGTGTCATACAACAGTCCACGGTATACACATTTAACACTATTTTCGACTCCACGTATAAATCCAGCAAATGACAGCATATGATGAGGAGAAGAAGAATTGTCTCTATACGTTCGTTTACGAACGTCTCTTTTAGTGAAATCTACAGCTTCACTATTTTTATTTACCCATGCAGCCAGACGATGAGCTTGATTTAAAGAGCAAACGAATGAAGTGTCTAAATGATAATGACATGCTATCTTATCATATTCCAACTGTTTCAGATTGGGGCATCCAAAGTCGTGCAAATCATAAACAGGTTTATCAATAAGGTCTTCTATAAACTTACACTTTTCTATTCCTTTTCCCCATAATACGTCATAGTTTTCTGCAACGGATAGTAAAACATTTTTCAAAGATTCATAATTTACATCACCATAGTCCCATTCCAGACCATGAAGATGTTTTTTTACCCAGAGATTTGTCTTTAGCCGATCAGCATTTTCGGCTCCTTGAGGCGGTTTAAAAATCCAATGACTAGAGTGCTCGTAATTTAAGCTAACTACTGACAGTTCTTTCACTATCAGCTTGTTCGTTTCCAAACGATAAGCCTGTAAATCAAGAACTGCTGACGACATGTCTGGAATAACTCTACTGAAAGCGGGCCCAAATACCGACTGACCTGATCAGCATCTGACGCAGCACCTTAGCGTACTTATAAGCCCTCGCCTTTTCTATCTCCTGATCAGTCAGCCACTATGCTAGTATAAGTTCATAGTCTCAACGTCTTCAGTTTTCATTACAACTGCAGTAAAGTAAGTTTTTTTTTTTTTTTAATTTTACTCGAATATCTGTTTACTAACTAAGTATATGATTTTAATTTTTTTTTTTTTTAGATGTCACTCCTGAAAAAATTAAATGAAATTAAACCCGCATATAAAAATATTGGAGAATTAATTATAGGACGGACGTATCAAATTCTACAACTTTCGAAGAAGGAGACGGAGTATGGCCCATCAATTGAAGCAATATTATTAGATGAAGGAGAAAAAGAAAAAATAAGAATCTTTCTACCTAAAAGATATGTCTACGCATTTACAGAAGAAGAAATATTCAACTATGAAGGTACATTCTTACATTTTAAACATATAAAGAAAAAAAGTTATATATTTTTTTTTTTTTTACTTAGCCAAGTGATTATTTTCTGTTTTAGGACAGCTAAAAATTCAATATATGGGAAAGAAGAAAAATGCTTATGACATAAAGTTTATGTAAACAAAAAAAAAAAAAAGGTTGAATCAGGTTAGGCTACAATTGTTTTTGTTTTTTTAATATTACTTTTAGGGGGTAGTGTATATATATTTTAGTATTTGTTTGACCAAGTATGTTTTTAGATTAAAAATGAATAATAAAAGTAACGGAAATAATTATTTATGTGCTCATTGTGGATTATTGCTTACAAACTGGCGACATAGATGTCAATCGTTGTTTTACTATTGTCGAGGCTGTAGGAAAGAATTTAGCAAAAAGTTTAACTTTGAACGGCATAAATTAACTTGTCAATTTGGGGTTAGTAGTAATAATACACCCGACGTGAACACAATGGAGATACCAATGAAAAAAAGAAAATATAGCGTTTTTAGTAGACAGATGCGAGGGAATACGGTAGCTCAAGAAAATGGGATTATTAAAGCTTCCTTAGGAAATGCGGTTGAAGATGTTTACATTCCTAACGATAATAAAAAATTATTAGCTTCAGAATTTTTTAATAAGAAAAAAGAGGTTTTAGTAAAGTTACTAAATAGTTATGTAGATGAATGGAAAAATCTAAAATTAAACATAATGTTAGAATGTACATATATTAAGAAAAACGAAAATACTATTAGTGAAAGAACAGATTTTAATTTTAAATCGAAAGTTAGTACGATAGATGTTTCTATAAACCTCGAAAATTACATTGAAACAATTTTTGATAAAATTTTAGAGGAACAGGATGAGTTTGAAAAAAAAGGTTCCGGTTGGATGTATACCTCTGCAAACTATATCTGCCTACATTTAACTAAATTTAAGCCTTTCGGAGGGTCTCAATATATTGAATTACCTAAAAAAATACGAGACAAACGTTGTGTTATAAATGTAAAAAATAATACTAACGATTGCTTTCGTTTAGCTTTACTTAGTGATAATATTAGATCAAATGACTTTAACGCGTACAAAAATATTCATACTCCATATTCTTTTGATTCTATATCGTTCCCGACTCCAATTAGCGATATCAATCGATTCGAAAATTTAAATAACCTGTCTATTAATGTTTATGGCTTAGATGATAAAAATAATGTTTATCCAATTAGAATCAGTAAAAAGGATAATTATGATAAAACGTTTGATCTGTTGTATTTACAAAATGGAGAAAATTTTCACTACTGTTTGATCACAAATCTTTCACGATTAGTAAGTTCTCAAATATCTTTGTCAAAACGCGCTTATTCAATCTGTCGTAGATGTCTGACCGTATTTCCAAGGACGTACGTAAACAAGTATGGGAAAAAAGGCGATGAGCGAAAAGACGAACACGAATTATTTTGCCGTGATCACAAACCAATTCGATCTGACTTTCCGAAAGAAGAAAAAATTGAATTTAAACATGTGGAATATACACAATCCATTCCAATCGTAGTTTATGCAGATATTGAATCTCTTTTGATACCAATTTCGGGGCCTATTCCTAATCCGTCAACATCTTGGAACAAAGCTGTTCATGAGCATCGTGCTTTTTCAGTTTCACTTCTGGTCAAGTCAAAAATGTTTGAATGTAAACCGTTTGTTTATACGGGAGAAAACTGTATGCTAGCGTTTTTAGAAAAACTCGAATCTATAGTTGTTGAAGCGGATAAAATATACGGTAATACTATGCGAATGGAAGAAATGAGCAAAGGGGAAAGTAAAATATTTTATTCTGCTAAAGATTGCATCTTATGTCAATACCCTTTAGACGAACACGATCGAGTACGACATCACTGTCACTTATCAGGAAAATTTGTTGGACCAGCACATAATGCTTGTAATTTAAGAGCAAAAAAGCCCGATTTTATACCTGTTTTTATGCACAACTTACAGGGTTACGATTCTCATTTTATAATCCCTTTCTTGGGCCGTTGTGAAAATATCAGCGTAATTCCTAGTAATTCTGAAAAATATATAAGTTTCAGCATAAAATTTAAAGGATGTAGTACAAAAATACGATTTGTTGACTCGTTTAAATTTCTATCATCAAGTTTGGAAACATTAGTGAACAATTTGCAAAATAAATCTAAATCAATTACTGATATATTTCCACATATGGCAAATATTATTAATGATGAAAACAAAATTAAATTATTGACAAGGAAAGGCATATTTCCGTACAATTATTTTAATTCTTTTGATCGTCTAAACGAAACTCGACTACCTTCCAAAAATTCATTTTTTAATGATTTAACAAAAACATCAATTAGCGACGTGGACTATGAGCACGCGAAAAGTGTCTGGAAAGTCTTCAACATCCAAACACTAAAAGATTATGCGGAATTGTATATACAAACAGATGTAATTTTGTTGTGCGAAGTTTTTGAAGCCTTTCGACTTCTCTGTCAACAAATTTATCGACTAGATCCTGCATGGTTTTTTACTTTGCCACAGTTATCTTGGAATGCAATGTTGAAATACACGAAAATAAAATTAGATGTAATAAAAGATATTGATATGGTTCAGTTTTTTGAAAAGGGAATAAGGGGAGGCATTTGCCAAGTTGTTTCTCGGTATGCGAAAGCTAACAATAAATATCTAAATGAATATGACTCGACTAAACCCAGTAATTATTTACTTTACGTAGATGTCAACAATCTTTACGGTTATGCCATGAACCTTCCCTTGCCGTATACAGATTTTGAGTGGGTTGATGAAAAATTAAATGTATTAGATGTTGAAAATGAATCAGAAACCGGTTATGTGCTAGACGTTGATGTTGAATACCCCAAAGAAATTCATGATAATCTTTCTCAATTACCTTTTTTACCCGAAAAAAATAATCCACCTAATACTAAAACAGTTAAACTATTGACGACTTTGATGCCCAAAACACGTTACATAGTACATTATGTGAATTTAAAACAAGCCCTACAACTCGGGGTAAAGATTTCAAAAATTCATAGAGTGTTGAAGTTTAAACAAAAAAAATGGTTGGCTCCATACATAGAAATTAATTCAATGATGAGAGCATCAGCAAAAAATACATTCGAGTCAGATTTTTACAAATTGATGAATAACAGCTGCTTCGGCAAATTTATGGAAAACGTGCGCAACAGAATCGATTTAAAAATAGTAACAAATGAAAAATCATTATTTCGTCAAGTCAATAAACCAAATTTTAAAGGCAGGATTATATTTGCAGATAATGTTACAGCGGTTCAGCTGGAAAAAGAAAGCATTATTTTTGATAAACCCTTGTACGTGGGATTTGCAGTGTTGGACTTGAGCAAAGTTTTGATGTATCATTACCACTACAATGTGTTTTTGAAAAAATATGGTGTAGAAAATGTTACTTTATGTTATACCGACACCGATTCATTTTTATACAATATTAGGACTGAAGATATTTATTCCGATATTTCTGGAGAGTTAAATAAATATTTTGATACAAGCAATTTTCCCACTTCTCATTTCTGTTATTCTGAAAAAAATAAAAAAGTCGTAGGTTTGTTGAAAGATGAAACTTTTGGAGATCCTATAGTAGAGTTTGTCGGATTGAGGCCCAAAATGTATTCGTACATAACAAAGAATGATATAACGGTTAAAAAGTCAAAGGGAATAAAAAAATCGGCAGTTAACGATTTTACTTTTAGCGATTACCTAAACACATTTAAAGACAGCAAAAGTCTATATTCTTCATTTTATACAATTCAATCTAAAAAGCATAACGTTCAAACCACACTGATAAATAAAAAGTCATTATGCTCATTTGATAATAAAAGATATACATTACACGATGAAACCACACTCCCTTATGGCCACTACAGCCTCAATGAAACAACGAATCTAACATTGTAAATGTATAAGAACCAATTAATGATTGTATACTAGTATTATTATTGTTTACTTAAATTTATATTTAGTTAGAAAAGACCTGTAATTAGAGTACTAGATTTATTTCAAGAATGTCTACTTGTAGTATTATTATTGTTTACTTAAATGAGAAAATTAGAGTACATGAAAAGTAACAAAAAATATGTTTAAGAATATGATGTATAAAATAAATGTTTTGTACAACTGTATTTTTTTTTCTTTCACATATCCTTTTCCAGCTCCTTCAAAAAAATTTCCTATATATTACTAAAGTTCAGGAGGAACACATACGTCATCCAAGCTCATAAAAAGCTAAATAATCTAAATCAATGAAACGTCATCCAATAGCCTATCTCAAAAGCAAGCCTAATCCCATTCATAAAAGCAACTTCCGTCTCAGTCATAATCTCAAAAGCATCCCATTCATAACTCATTCATAAAGACAAATTACGTCACGCTCCCATTCAGTTCATCCATTCATAAGATGACGTCACACGCCCATTCAACACTTCCATTCATAAAATGACCAACATCCATTCAGAACAAACCATGACCTAGTTTCTACTGCGCTGTTGCCACATCTCATATGCGACGTTGCCAAATCTTAATTTGCACACCTGGACCTACCTCAAGGTCAACACCCCCTCGTCCTGCCTTACACCCCTCCCACCCTCAAGGTCATCTCAAGGTCACGACCACGACCCTGCTACAGCAGACAATGACCTCAAGGTCACGGCTCCGGCTCAACCCGCCTATTTGTACTACTGTGTTTCAGGATTAAATGGCCAAACTGAAAATTTTAATTAAGGACCTCAAAACAAGAAAAAAAAATTCCTATGAAGGTATGTCCGCAAACACTTTGTTTAGGAGATATTCACATCTAAAGATTTCATAGTTACAAATTATTTAGGCATAGTAAATAAAGAAAACTTATTTTATTTGTTCCAACTAATTTATTTATTAAATGCAAACCATTAACATTCATATTAAATGTTCAAAGTCATTTCCTTGAGCATTCAGGATTGAAATATTTCAATAAATATATTTTTAATGTTTTTATACAATTTTTCCAAATAAATTCATATGTGTACGTAAAAAACAATTTTTTTCTTAAATTCCTCGTTAACACTAAAAATTGTATTTATCATTTTATGAATATGATTTATTTGTTGTTTGGGTTTTAACCATTTTTCACGCTTAATAACATACTCTTTTCCTTTGCAAAACATTTTAAAATTATCAAAAGGTAAGAACAACATTGGTTTAAGGAGACCCCCATTATTTTCAAGTGATGCAATTTCTATGACCACTACTGCAGTATATATATATATGTATATACATACATATAAATATGTACATACATATTATTGATAAGATCTTTCATTTTCTTTTAAGTCCCTTGTTATCCATTCAAGACCCTTCCATCCCACACGAATTATTTTTTGCAAGACTTGATACCAAAAAGATCTTATTAAAAGGGAGTACACAAATAGCCCATTCAAATACATAAATGTCAAGAAGTGATTCATAATTATCAACCCAATTCATTCCATTTTTATTTGTTTAACATGTGTACTTATTTATTGTACTAATATTTGCTGTATACTTATAATTATTAGTATAGTTATTTTATCCAGAATTCAGTGTATTAGTTATGAGACTATTTTTTTATTTTTGTTTGTTAAAAATTATATCGTAATGTATATAATATTTTTTGGGATGATTCAATAGAAAAATAATAATAACAAATGATAATAATATAATACTGTTGAATAAAAATATTTTTATTAGAATATTTTTATAATTAACAAGAAGTATTTTTTAATTGTCTAACCTATTTATTCAAGATTTTTATTCATTTCTTTTATTCCCCTGATACTTATGCTTATTTTAGCTAGAATTTAAAGTATTAGAGATAATATAATTTTTAGTTCATGTTTATTAATAAATTATATCTTAATTTTAAAAAAAAATGTGTGATGATTTAATATCAAAGGAATTCAGAAAAAAAGAAGAAAAAATAGCGCGTGGTAATATATCAAAAATTTTTTTATTTTCTAACATCATTTTTATTTGTTTTAATATTATCCGTCTTATATCTAGACTTATTTTACCTAAAAAGTAGTTTATTAGTAATTTGATTATTTTTAGTTCATCTTTATTAATCTACATCTTATTTTATAAATGTTTTTTTGGGACGATTAAACAGAAAATGATTAGACCAACATAATTCCGTAAATATATTATCCGAACTAATATCGTCGGATGAGGTTCGAAGCATTAAAAGTTCAGATAATCGATATTCACTTAAAAATAGGAAAATACCAAACAATCAAAACGGTTGTATTAAAAAAAAATATTTATTTTAGTGTGCGCTACACCAGTGAAAAAAATAAACGTAAATAAAAATATGTACATACACGGCAACTTGGTGACACACAAAAAATTGTTAACTAGTTTGCTTCAATCTTCACCTTCTCTTCACTGCAGCTACTTCCAGTCTCTACTTCTTTTAAGTATAGTATTAAGTATTAAATTTAGTAAGTACAATTATAAGTTCTAGGAAATCAAAATTTTAACTTATTATAGGAATGAATATGTCGAACCCTCTATGTATCTACTGATCGGACAATTCGGATAATGGAATTTTCGGATAACTGACGTTCAGTAAATCGACTACACATATATTACGATTTGCGGAATTCACAAATATTGTATATTTTTTCAGTATCTCTTTGAAGATAATAATAATAATAAGGCTTAATGAACCCGAAGGCTCGATGCCGATACCACCTATCTCTGCTTACACACTTCCGTCCACGGCCAATACTGGAACCCAAATCCACCAGATCACCCTTAACACAATCTTCCCACCTACGCATCGGTCTACCTCTCAGACGCTTCCCAGTCGGCACAGCGTTTATTTACTTTTTAGGAATTCGCTCGTTACTAAGTCCAGCAACTTAATAGGCCCATTTTAATCTTCGTGACGCTATCACTTGAATAATATTAACCGGGTGCATACTTCGCAATTCCGCGTTGTGTAATCTCTTAAATTCTTCAGTGGTCTCACTATTTTTTTGGACAGAATATTTTACGCAACACTTTATGTACGAATACTTCATCCTTCAGCGTTAGTGACCACGTCTCAAATTCTTAAGGAAGAGTTGGAAGGATGATGGTTTGAAAAATTCTGATTTTTAGAATTCTGATAGCGAAGATTGAAGATATAATTTCTATATTTCTCCCACTTCTGTATTTAGTAGGAGTATATGATTTTTGGTTAAATTTTTGTTTTGTCAAAACAATAAAAAATTTTCAACATTTCGTGAGAATCCTCACACAAGACTGAAAAGACAAGAAACTGCTCGACGTTTTCGCCTACTTCAACATTTACTGGACAAACGCTCTAAGCTCCCAATTAATTTCAAAAGACTCATTTACATGACAGTTATCAGATCTATTTGGATATACGGAGTTGAGCTTTGGGGCTCTATTAAACCATCCAATTCATCTCGTATCCAATCCTTACAATCCAAAATCCTTCGTAAAATCCTCAATGCTCCTTATTATGTCACAAACAAACTCATCCATCATGATCATATGTTGCTGATTTGGCCTACATACCTATCCTTCCATGACAAGCTCCATACACGCTTGAATCCGCTAGCCTCTCAACTTGATTCCCATACTATTCCTGATAACCCTCCGACGCGTCTGAAAAGAAGATGGCCTCGAGACCTTCTACTATAGAACTTTATCGGAGTGCTGCCGATGGGTAGTTTCTTCACAAGTGTTTTTTTTTTCATGTCATTTGTTCATATTAGCAGATTTACTTGTTGTAATATTATTATAGTTGTTAATATCAATAAATTAATCTAAAAACATTTCGTGAGCAATAACATACCTAGATACCTTAAAAAATATTTTTAACCTTTAATTTCGACATACTTCATTTCAAAATAAATGATCTAAATAATTAATACAAGCATGACTTGAATAGTTATCATTCAGGCCAATCCAAGTTCAGATCTTAGTTCAATCAATGTTGGCAATGATTGCATGAGATATTTATCGTTTAATTAAGTCAATCTAGGACGAATGTGGCATAAACCTTATTTTCAATCCCTTGGTCACACCCCGTGGGCATCGTATTGGCCTAAGGGCTAGGGCGGTGGGCGGCCATCCCAAATTGGTTCTGAAGGAGACGAGGAAAACAGATGTCTTTCATTAAAGGGCCCGTCAGGTGTCAAGATATACCAGTCTTCATTAAGGTACCACAGGACAGTACATCTTAGGGCTACTATATCAGATAAACTATACATCTAACTTCCAACACATTTAGTTTTAACAAGAGATCACTCCTACATCTTGATTGAGAAGAGAGTAATCCATAAAACTTATTGAGGGTTCCTTGATCTGAATTTACAACGGCCGATTGGATTAAGTTGAGAACAAGGAACTACTGTATGGATTGATGATATCATATATGGGAAAATACGCTTGTAAACTAGTCTTTAAGTAATTGAGGTAATTAATGCGGTGCTTGGCCAAATATTAATATATGTATCGGTAGATATCAGTATATCAGTGGATAGAGTTGAAATCCGGCTATGGTACATAAATTATCTTATCTGTTAACAGCCATGGATGGACCTTGTGGGATAGACAGACCCTGCTGAGATATTGCTCACCTAACCTATATGAAGTGGATACCCTTAATTGTGGAAAAAAAAAACTGGCGGTGGAGAGTGTTCACGGACAGATCACCTCTCTACACAACCGTTGTCCCAGAATAAGTAACCTATCTACCATGTACTGAGCCCTGAAGACCCTTCAAGAGTTGTATAGTGGTATATTGCAGAGGTACAGGTTATTTTTTTATATATATGAATATACATAAGGGTTTAATGACATCGCCTCTTATCTAATTTTCTATATTATTTTGTCTGTAATTCACTATAGTCTAAATTAGACGGTTTAACTACCTGAACGTTCTTTATTTCCTACTTGGAAATCGTTAATAAATACTAATCTAAAGGCGATCAAAATTTAAATGGGTTTAAAATATTAACTTTTTTAATGCTAATAACCTTTTAAAAATGTACAACCCCATTAAATATGACAGCTTTTCCTTAATAAAATGGCGTTTGCTTCACCAATATAGGTTACGTCAGATCGTAGTAATATAAGTTAAAGTAAAAAAAACAAACAAAAAACGGGACAGTAGAGAGCTGAATATCCGCGCCAAAGGTCTCGACTTTTACCACCCCCGAAACCCAGCTGTGGCAGACAATTTTTTAAATATTTCAACAGCCGGGGATGGAATCTATAGACCCTCCTGTGGCTCATCCAGCTTCTATACAGTGGGTACCGTTATTTGGAGGAAAATCCTGTTGGGGACAAATCGTGCACTACACAACTGTTATCCTAGAAACAGTACGACCTCCCCCACGAACTGAACCCAAGACTCTCTAAGGGTTTTAGCGCTACAGTTTTTTTCAATTTAAAAATGGAGCTAGGAAAAATATAAACAAATTAGTAAGATTATTTAAGAGTTATAACAAATTATTTTTTTTTTCCTCGGCCACTTGAACTGGACTGACCCTACGGGTTAATATTACTCAAGAGAGGCAATAAGTAAGAATAATATTGACATTATAAAACGGTATGAATATTGGCCCACTCTCTGAATAGGTTAAGTGATTGCTACTTGATTCAGGCAAAGTCATCATGATTGTAAAACCTATACTGATATTTAAGTTATAAATTTATGTAAACTAAGAGAGTTCCACAACTGTTTGCAATCAGCGTCCCATTTAGACATTTCCATTGGATTTCCTTTCCTTATATAAAGGTATGAGTGTGTACCTCAACAATTATGTGGAATCAGAGTTGTGTTTTAAAATTTAGAAACGAAATGAGTTTTCTCATGACGAACTTTACAATGAAGCTGATATGAATTTGCGGGTGAAGAATTTTTAAACTTGATTGTATATTGATTATTTATTTCAAATGACCAAAAATATTATCTCTTGCCAATCCTCATTTTATTTATATTAAATTAAAAATGAATGTAAATATCAACCAATCTTGATTAATTTATAATATTCGTTTGATGATTATTATCATTATTAAATTGTGAAGTGCAGAAAATCCAATACTTCGTTTTACATTATTTTTAATTATCTGATATAAATGTTTATAAGAAAGGTTGATTGAAAACACGAGAGTACGATAAGGTCCTGTTTCAAATTTAAATAAATTTCTTATATTCCAAATATGGATAACTACCTAATAACTGGATAGATTTTACTAAACTGTCCTATTACATATTAAATGGCATAATTACAGAACTATCCATAAGTTATATCGGAATTCACCATTTCAATATAGTTCAATATCCAAAACTATAATATCTTTTTGAGGTTGATTTTGCAGAATCATGAAAACAATTATTGTTATGTTAAAATTTAAAGCCTGCTTACTTATTTTCACATCTCTAGTTTAACATGATACGATTTCCCCTATTTTACTTATAACGGGGTCGATTTATAAAAATAAAAAATCATGTATCATTAATATGTATTAATATTTAATGTAGAACCGAAATATAAAATTTCATTTTGCTCGCTTTTAAAATGACGTTTTTTTATTACAATAATTCGTCACCCATTTCACCATCTCAGGGGACGAATTTTCGAAAGTCCTTTCTTAATGCGCGCTGGCCTTATAAAATGTACCTACTGTCCAAATTTCAAGTCTGTAGCTTATTCCTTTTGGCTCTGCGATGGTCTTTTAAGTCAGGACGAACTCTTTTATATATATATATATATATATATATATATATATATATATATATATATATATATATATAACATGATACGGTTTCCCGTATTTTACTCTTTTATAGGTCGATTTTGTTTTATAGATACAAAAAACCTTTTTTTTTTTGTCCAAGTTATCTTTTATTTATTATTTCTTTACCATGTAGACGTTTCGACCCATGTGGTCATTCTCAATACATCGATTTTCAAAAAATAAAAAAAACATTATTTCTTTATTTTAATTGTACATGCTAAATCTAAAATTTCATGGTGCTCGCTTAAAAAATGACGTTTTTTCGTTTTATTACAAAAGTTTGCCACCATTTTCAACCTCTTAGCGGATGAATTTTCAAAAATCCTTTCTTAATGCGCGTTGGCCTTATAAAATGTACTTACTGTCCGAATTTCAAGTCTGTAGCTTATGCTGTTTTGGCTCTGCGATGGTGTTTTCAGTCAGGACGAACTCTTTTATATATGTAGATAAAGTAATGACACAATAATAAAAATAATAACAAGTTGATATATCTTTTTTAGTCATATGGTCAGCAATATGAAAGATCCGATGCTAATATGTTTTTATTATTAACTTCGTTATTATTCAAGTTTATTAATATTGAACTCTCTTAATGAAATAAATCAGGATGCAGTTAATCGTAACGGGAGCGGAGTGGTTCAATGATATAGCGCTGATTTGCCATGTCAAAGGTCACTGGTTCAAATCCGGCTGTGGAATATTTTATTTAATCTTTTAAGAGCTCGGGATCGGGTCCTGGGGATCAACCAATCTCTGTAAAGCGGGTACCCATACCAGGGGGAAACCTGGCGGTTGAGCATGGATCTGGGACAAATCATCACCCTTTACAATCGTTTTCCAAGAAATAGTACAGTCCCTACCACGTACTGAAACCAGGACCCTTCATGGGTTGCAGTGATTGGTTCATTAAGTCAATATAAATTTATTATTTAAGCAGCCTATTATAAAAGATTTTGGCAACGCTGATTATTACACAATGTCTCTTCCTAGTCACTTTAAAAAAATAAATTTTCAGAAAATTGTACCCATCTCAAAGAGTGAGGAGTAACGTTAAGAAGATTAATAAGTGGCGAAAGTAAAAGAGGGAAGCAACTGTTGAGTTAGCCACAATTGTGACTAAGGCTAAATTACAGATTTACGAGGGGTTGAGCAATAAAGTGGCCAAAGCTCTGTATTCCAGCTTAGTCCTTCTGATTTACCACTTTTACAACTTAGCCTCTACCTAATGAGAAATATTACCTTTGCTGAATATTATCTGACTTCTTTTTAGGAATACAAACCTTCAAAAAATAAATAAAATACTTTCGTTAAAACTGACTAACGCATTGCCATGAGAAATCTATTATTTAAATTAATTTTTGATAATTGCTTAAAGATGCATTGTTACTGTAAGGATCATTTTTCATGTCATAATTAAAAAAAAATGGTGTATGCAATGATTAACCTTGCTAATTTAAATGACAACTTTGTCAATATTAATCTTCTAAGGTACTGGACTTTACAGATTATATTTTTTTCTTAGGGTGTATAATAATACAAAAAAAACCTTTAGTCCGAATTCATATGTTATATCTATTTTCTATAGAATTTTAAATCGAAACGTCTGCAGAATATAGATATAACATATGAATTTGGACTAAAGGTTTTTTTTGTATTATTACACACCCTAAGAAAAAAATAACAACTTTGGTCAAGTTGAATTATTACAAAAACCGTTAACATTTTTTTACTGCTAACGCATTTCCTTCAAGATTCATTCTTTAAATTAACGTTTTCGATAATTGTTACAATGTGTATTTTAACTGTAGGGCTTTTTTTTCAAACCATACAATTTTATTGTTAAGAGAAAATATCTTCATCTTATTACACCGCATTCTCTTGAAATGAAAAGAACAGTCCAAAATCGAAATATTGGAATTGGATTTTTTGAATCGACTTATTCCATATTTCTTTTCATTTAACTTCAAAAACAGTTATATTTTGTTTTTACATCCATGTCTATGTTGGGTTTGGGTAGTGGTCCGTGGACAGAGATTTATAACCAAAGATTTGTGGTATCATCATCGAGCGAGCCTTCGGGTTGGCAAAGCCTTTTTATTCATTTGTTTTTTTTATCCATATCTATGTATCAAGGGGGAAATGATTATGGGAATGAGAAATGTAGCGCCTCCGTTTCGGTCCGTCCCTCTTTAAACATAAAACGAAGTGAAATAAGATTGATCCCACTATTGAGCCTCATGACTAAGACCCAGAATCCTGTTATAAGCAATAACCTTCATCCATTTTAGATCCTCAACCCCTTCTTGAAATGCACCCGTAATACAAAAGCTATTGTTACGGGCTACTGGGTATTAAAAATGAATTAAGCTATTCCTTAAATCAAAGATACTAATATTTATTTACAAAAGTGATAAAAGAATACAATTTAACTATTAACAATTACTAACAAATAGATTATTAATTGAAATAAATTTACAATAACAATATTTTAGATATTTATAATCTAGGCCTAACTTCTATTATTTAATTATTACAATAATATAAGATATTATTATTACTAAATAGCTTAACTATTTACATAAGCTTGTACAAAGCACATAAAATTACAACTGCTACTTAACTAATTAATTACTACTAATTAACACTTACAGTTCACTAATTAAAGTCCACCGACCGTAAAAATGTCTGAATATAACAAACTGTCACTGACTTATTACACTCACAAACTGTCACTTATCACTTATCACACTGGCTTATCACTGTTTGCGATGTTAACTGTACCGCGTACTTTAACACTCTCCCTTCTACTCGCGTCGAGCTCCGGTTTATATACAGAATGACAGATCTAGATCAAACGCGACGGATCGCGAAGTTTCCGGAAAGGCCCTCTTTCATCTCTGCCGACAAGGGGGCTTTGTTCTCTTCCAGGAATCGCCAATTCCCGCGCTCGTAACACTATGTATATAAGAATTTTCAATTAATCGCTTGTAGCTTTAAGTTAGTTTCAGGTGAAGGGTATTAAAAACCAAGGGTATTGGAAAAACAGGGTTAAAACACATTCTTAATAATAATAAATTATTTTGTTTTATTTATAAAACAAACTTTCTCTAGCTAGTGAGTCCCATCACTAGAACACCAATTCCTGTTTATCTAGTAACCTTTATCGATTTTTAGATCCTGAATGCCCTCTTAAAATGCAACCGGTGTAGTACAAGAGTTGTATATACTATTTTAAAAAGTAATATTCCATAATTAATCGCATATTAGCTTTTAAGTCTGTTTCAGAAGTTGTGAAACTACCAGTGAAAAAACTCGTACTTTTCCAGGGAGAATAGAAAACAAATAAAATAAAACAAACTTAAAATAAAAAACACACAGAGCTATTTTATTTAAAACAAAACACTCGGTATCTTTTGTCATCTTTGCTTTATTTATAATTGGTTATATTTTAATATTTCGCAAGAATTATATTTTTTTATAATAGCTTAATGAAGTCAGGAAACTGGCTTTGGGATATTAATTATATTTAATATTATATTAAATATTTATTATCTAAATAATCGAGCGTACTACAAAAGAAGGAACGGAATATAGTGCTTTGGTCTGTTGCAAGGCAACACTAATCAAATATTAAATAACTTAATATACAAGTTTATTATATAATAGAAAGATATACAATGCCGGAGATAGCAACAATAAAAAATACATAAAAGACAATAAAAAAGTATTACCTTTTATTTGCCAATGCTTTTATGAGAAAAAATTGATTCAATATTTGATAAATCTGTTAATAGTCAATATAAAAAACAATTACTGCGTAATAATATTTGAATTCAGTGTAATTTTGTATTTGATTTATTTCCGTTGATTTTCAGTTGGATTTACAAAAGTAACTTTTAAAGCAAATCATTAATTTATCATATCATAAGTCCCACCACAGTGTGGAACTCGATCACTCCTATAATCCGGCATGCTTCTTCACTATCCACATCTAAATCCTTGCTTTTCTAATATCTCCTGACTACCCCAAAAGATGCTCTATATGTAACTTAATATATGCTTAAATGAATCTGTATTGAATAATTGATTTTTTTATTTAGTCGTTTTTGTTTTTTGCAAAGAAGATATAAATTAGGTAAAAAATTAGTGCGTCATAGCTCAAGCATTTAACTATTGTTTTTAATTTATTTATGCTCTTGAATTGGGTAATATCTTGTAATGTTTCGTTCTTTTAATTTTGTTTTAATTTTATTTTTTTTTGGCACTTCTAAACTCTTTTTGATTAATATTAAGTAGTCTTCTGGATAGATATATATTATGCTTCTTGTTCTGTTCATGTTTGTTATTCTAAAGGGACTTAGTCCCTAAATAAAGTTACTTTTCTATTCTTTTGGTGTACTTAGTGAACTTAACGAGGTTTGTGATTAGATTCCCTGATTTAGTGATATTTCAAGTAAATGTGAGTAAATAGGAAAGTGCAAATTGATTGAAACAAACTTTATAAAATTTATAGGCTATAAAAAAACCGTGTATTGGAGACCGGTCCCAAATGCCCATCAATTAAGTTCTAAGTCAGGGTGGACATTGATGGAGAAAGTCCAATGGAGCCGTTTGATCGACTTATCTAGCTCAAAGTAGAAGCGCGTAAAAATAATTAAACGTCGTGTAATTATTACTCAATCCCATGTCAAATGTGATTATCGTCCAATTTTTTCTTAATGAGCGTATTTACATTTTCATCGATCTTGCCTAAATATACCACATATCTACTTGTCTTCTGTAATGTCGAAGTCCCTGTTACCTTGCATTAGATGTATACGTTTATTTATTTAACTTCACTTTATGCTAATCGGACGGATACTACAGTGGGAGTACAAAATTTTGTCTATCCAGGTATAATTGGAATAGGGATCTAAACAAGTATTTGATGAACAGCTTGCTTGGGAACCCCATTTTACGTCCCTTCCGAAGGACGGCATAACCAAGGATTTTTTAAATTACTATTAAAAACTTTTACGGCCTCTTTCTGGGCTGCGAACCCACTACCTTGGGCATAGTAGCTTGGTTCGCTACCAACAACCACAAGTGACCCCTATTGCGTTACGTCCTTCTTATCCTTCTGAATGTATTTAAAAATGGCATTAATAACCTTAATTAACATCTTTAATTAAGGAAGTATTTATATGCCGGTGAAGTAACCATTTGAACATTGATTTTACTTGAGTTAAATATTAGAAAATTCAATAGTTGTATTTGATTACTTGTATTTACCTAGTTGTAGTCTTGGGGCTATAAGTTTGGGGCTCACCCAGCCTTTACAAAGTGGGTACCCTTTGATTGGGGGTAAAACCTGGTAGTAGAGTGTGATCTCGGATAAGACACATCCATGCAAAACCTATGTTTAAGAAACAGTACAGTCTCTACTTTGTATTGCACCCAAGACACTTCATAGGTTGTGGTGTTACAGGTTTTTTCTTAGTCTGATAAGACTTCTCGACCAACATCTATTCCTAATTTTGGAATACTATCCAAGTTCATGACTGTTATATCAAACATTAGTCTAACGCTCCAGGGCAGGAGGCAATTTTTTCTCTTGTAATATATTTTGATATTTTTGTGGTTGTAAGATATTAATTTCCTAGCGTAAGGATATACCACGTGAAGTTATAAAATGTTTATACTTTAAAAATAATAACGGTAATCATCTATTAAACAAATAGAAATCTTAAGCACTCGTCTAAGTTCGTTCGGCACTGAATAGAGACTAGAACAAAAGGGCAATATGTAATTAAGATTTTTCATGGGGATTACAAAAACAAAAGCTGCTGGCAAGAATGACTGGAAGCAGAAGACTTAGAGAACTGAGAAAAAAAAGAGAATGTGAAGCAGAATTCGTTACGCGGTCCTTAGTCGGCAAAATCGTTAATTCGATTCATTCAAAAGGAAATCATGAGCTAAATCTATAACGTGTAATAAATCAATGTCCTCATCTCTGTATATAACGTGAAATAAATAAATAACGTATGTCATCAGCTATACATGGAACACAAGAGCACCAATCAGCATCATAATCAAGCTGCTCGGACTCTACCACTAATGGCGATGTTTTTCATTGTTAAAAATAAAATAATTTACATTTTAAATGAAATAAGTATCATATTTATAAAACGTAATTTACACCACAATGTGCTAGATTAATAAAATCATGCACTTGTAAAAATAATATATACTAAAAAGGACAAAGGGAATAAATAATTCCTAAAAATTAGGCCTAATATAGATATTTTTTCTTCATTTATGGAACTATTATTTCGAAAAATTCAAAAACTTTCGATACGGTATATATCGATATTTATTTCGATTAAAATTCTTATCCAGAGTCCCAGATAGACAAGACCTCCTGTTGATTGTACACTATTTATCAAAATCGAAGAAACTCAATATATAAAGTTGAAACGAAAAAAGAAAAAAAACATGAGAAAAATGTTCACTGTTTTAATTTTTACTCGTAATTATGATAAAATGTCAAGAGATAAAAAGAGGACATCACTTCCAATATTTTTTCATAAAATCAAGTAACAACTCTCGAAAAAGTTTTCGCTTTGAAGGTTATATGAAGTTGATTATTAATTTTATCTACTAATTAAAATTAAACATAAAGTAAAATTAGGGTGGGGCATTGGACTCTTAAGTATAAAAGAGCCCATACAGACTTCAATTAGCTGAAAGAGTTTTTTTATTGGTTAATTATTATTTAATTAATATTTTTTGTTGGAGTGGTGTTCCTCATCACAAGTCACTTATATGACAAATAGAGAAGCCGTTAAAAATACCTAAATAAATGCTTGTGCTTTTAATAATGAGCTAATGATTTTTTTTTACTTTCTAAAGTTGAAATTTGGTTGAAAACTATGTTCATATGTAATTCATGTAAAACATGTCCCACTATGTAAGTTAACACAATAAATTCTTTAAAGGAGATCCTCCACTAAAATATATTATTCATAGTGCTATCGATACACCAAATTATTCCAAAATTAATTTATTCCATTTATTACAAAACCAGTCAATTTTCCACTGAAAACTTTCTATACTCGTAAAAAAAGTATATATCAACAAATCCATCGAAAAAAAAAAATATTATTTTGTTTATCAATAAACATTTGTCTGTTTGATTCTCAAACTCTTGACGATAAATATAAAATGTTTGTAAATGATAGCTTTTAAATTTTCATTAAAAAAATATTTTCGTTTTGAAAGTCATTTGGGATGATTGGATTTTATTTAGAAAAGTTATTAAAAAATGTTTATTCGTCTAAAGAAAAAAAACCCTCTGGAAAATTTTAAACTATGTTCTGGTTGACATAAACATATACAACAGAATGTGAATATGTTCAGTAACAGTAGTAATTCAAGATTATAAAAAAAAACAGATTTTCACAATTCTTGAGTGTTAGTTTTCCTAAAGAAACATCAAGAATATTTAGTTGGACAAAATTTTAATGAACGCGGCGAAAAACATAACAAAAAAGCATTGTACAGATGTCAGTTAATTGGTATTTTTGTACATTAAATATAAAAAAATCATTTTTCTATAAAATGGTAAAATTCCAACGGACCCAAATTTTCAAATATATGTTAGTAGAGATGAACTATTAGCTAGTTCAGGACCATTCACTAGCCAACGGCCGTATCACATTGATCACACCGGTTCCCGTCCGATTACCGAAGTTAAGCAACGTCGGACGTGGTTAGGACTTGGATGGGTGACCGCCTGGGAAAAACAGGTGGTAACCATCTGGGAAAAACAGGCGGTAACCATCTGGGAAAAACCGCGTGCTGTTGGCATCTAACTTATCTGTTAACCAAATAAATTTATATCTGGCTGAATGGATGGTAGTATCCAATGCCAATTAAAAAAAAAAAAAAAAGGACCATTCACTATTAAATCAAAATTGTTTTTTAATATATTTATTGAAATTTACAACTGTATACATAATACATCCAGTAAATATAATGAAAGATAAATCATGTCCCGACATAAAGGCAAGTAGAGAAACTACCCGGTGGTAGTACTCAAATAAAAAGTTCAACTTAGAATGTAAAGAGGCCATCTTCTTTTCAGAGGCCTCGTAGGATCATCAGGAATTGAAGTGGTCGCAAGGTTTGAAACTAGTGAGTTTGAGTGGAAATGAAGTTTGTCATGAAAAGATTGATATCGGATTCGGGGCAAATCAGCAATAAACAGGACATTAAGGTCATTATGGATCACGTTGTTCTAAACCAAGTAAGGAGCATTGAGGATTTTATGAAGGATTTTGGATTGTAAGAATTAAATACGAGAGGAATTCGATGGCTTAGTGGAGCCCCAAAGCTCTATTCCGTAAGTCCAGATGGGTATAATGATTGTCTTGGATATGAGTCTTTTGTAATTAATTGGGAGCTTAGAGCGTTTGTGTTTGTCTAGTAAATGTTGAAGTAGCCTGAAACGGCGAGCTGTTTCTTGTCGTTTCAGTCTAGTATGAGGATTCCAAGTTAAGCGTTTGTCAAGGTGTAGTCCTAAGTACCGGACCTGTTCTACAGGAATCAGTGAGATGTTATTAAACGGTACAGGAGGGCAGGAAGTCATTCGTTTACGACGGATGGTAAAGGTGATTTGATGAGATTTGTGAGAATTAATTTTATCCTTCAGTTTTGACACCAATTTTCAAGGTCAGTCACACATGGTGTTGACAGATAATAGACATGTGTCATCCGCTTACGTGGTAAGAACAAAAAAATAAATAAAACTAACTTGTGATTATGATATTAATGATTATAGAGAGAAAAATGTAGATATCGTATTTTCCGTCTAACTGATGAGCAACAAGTTTTGAAATCTGGGACAAATTAAAATAAATTTGAATTTGTAGTGATTTCATGCCAATATGAGTTCCTAAGTAATACAAACAAAATTAAGATGTATAATATATATTTTATTGCACAATATGGAAACATAATATTTAGTTTCGATGATTCATTTTGACGAAAGAAAAACGTTTCTGTTAATTTTAGGATTATATATAACTTTGTATATAACATATACATATATACTATGTAAAATTTAACTCTGATGAAGAATAATCTTAGTAATTACTTTCTACGCTTTTTGGGTGTAAATCAAGTTTTTATAGTAATGGATATTTAAGCTTGAAATTATTAAATATTCAGAGTAGAGAAAAAAATATAAAACGACAGCAACATTAATGCAGACACGGTCTTTAGTCAACTTCTCAAACTGCATCCAGTTCATCTGATGAGTGGATTTAGGAAATAATGACGGTCTAATTATTAAATACCAGTCTGTAATCCGATGGCCTAAAAGCTCTGATTGGGTTGTATCGATTAGTACCTTATTTATTATAATCGATTTAAAAAAATTAATTATGAACGAATTAGCTTTTAAGGGTTTTATTTAGGTTTCTGAGTCGAATCAACTCTTCAGATCACGCACTTGAGAACGCTAATCAAATATTCCATTAAAACATTCAACTCCTTACAAGGAGGATGGAGACGTGTCTTGGGAGGGTTCTTTTGTGGATAACGAAATGCAGATGAGATGAGTTTAGAGATTAGTGTGGTGAGAGACAAAAGATTTTAATTAATTCATGCAGTGCTGAGTCAAGTCCGATTGCCCCGGGGAATAATTGACAATGGCAGAGCAAGTATGAGCGAACGGGGAGGTTGTCACGGGCAGTCATAATCAATGGATTAAACACCACACTCAGTATGGCCTTTAGGGTATGTGTATAGAATAGAATAGAATAGAAAAATAATTTTATTCTGGGACCAGGTGCCTTAAGAATAACAGAAATGCACAAAATTAAATAAATATATATCTGGCCAAAGGGCTACATTGTTAGAATAAAACAATATTTACTTAATATCTTGGAAGTAAATAACAAACAGGTATGTTTTGGTAGAGAATTAGAAAATGTAATACAAAAATAAAATAAAAAAGACATACAAATTTACAATACAAAGAAATAGGCTTATGGCTAAATAAGTGAATAAATAATATCATCTAATAATATAAAATATATCATTATGAGTGAGGAATATTTACAGTAATTCATCAATCGATATAGTTGAATATATCTATAAATAATTTATTGATCATAGAGCATCTGTTTGGGAATTTGGGAATGGGGGGGAAGATGTAGGAAAGGTTGCATTTAAATGAGGTTAAAGAAGACGCATGGCGGATGTAAAGTGGGAGTGAGTTCCAAAGAGAGGTAGAACGGGCGAGAAAGGAACGCTCAAAAGTTTTGGTTCTATGGGAACGGATATAAAGATCGGAAGGGCGAGATCTTGTGCCCTGGGATTGGATAGAGGATTTGAATTGTAGGAGACTTTAGATTTAAGATGGATGTTGTGAGTTGATGGTTTGAACATTGAAAATAGAGCCTGCGGATAGAAGGGAAGAGCCACTTTAACCCAGCGTAAAGGCCCTCCTCGGGGTGTCGAATACAAATCGAAGCGAACATATATATAAATGTGTGTGTATATATGAATGCGTGTGTTTTTAATGAGGGCAGAATATGTCATAATAAGCGGTAAGTTTAGTTGTTATTACGGGACTTACAGCTTTTTGTTATGGACTGTATATGTACATCCATAAAATAATTACCGGTTATTAACATTAAATTATTTTGGGGTCTGAAAATCCGTTGTTGTAAACTGAATAAGTAATTTGTTGGTAACAGCCGAATTGGAACTTCAGAATTGCAAATCAGAACTGTACACACTGAGCTACTCCGCTACTCAATAGTTTCTATGTTATAATAAACAATCTCTGGGTGTGAAGGAATTTATTGAAGAGATTATATTTTTTGAGATTTTCAAACATCGAGCTGTTTCAAGTAGACCACGGAGATAAAGATAAGGAATAATTGTAACCAGTCAAACTGTGCGGCGATTTATCGGAAATCACCTAAAACCGTTGAAAAATGCTCTTCATTCTCATAGTTTTCAAATATACTGTTTTGAAGCGATATCTGAAGAGGAACCGAATAGCATATTAATTTAAATCAAAGGGATTACAATAAATTACCTGAGAAAAAAGTAAATAAATTGATGATAAACTAATGAAAGTTTAATATCAGGAGGAGCAGTGTTAAAAAAACAATTAAGTAACAAATAAAAAAAAAAAAGAATTAGTTTAGAGAACGAATATAAAAAATACTTATGTACCGATTCCGTTAGTACAAGGAGTCATGCAAGGACATTTATGGTGCCTCTTAGTCACGTCTATATCCATTATTTCTTTGATACGAGAGTATACTAGAAAGAATCACGCATGTTCAGAATACGAATATTTTCAATTCAATAATTATTTTATAAAAAAATGTTATCACCGAAATCAGGGTCCACCCCCAGCAGTTAACACATTATATAAATTATCTGCCACAGCCGGATTTAAACTCGGGTCCTTCGGCAGGCCATCTCGATGTTCTACCACTGTGCTACCCCACTCCCACAATAATTTATATTACCTGGTTAATATTATTACAGCGATAAAGCCATGAAGATTATGTTGGGCTAGTAAAATTATATATAGACCAATAGGCGCTGTGTCTATTGGTAAACAACTGTAGATAGGCCGAGACATAGGTGGAATGATATAGTTAATAGTGTTCTGGCGTATTTGGGTTAGGGTAGTGTCCGTAGATAGAAGTTTGTATGGAGAGATCTGTGGAATCCAAAACAAAACTACAGACAAATACAATTAATTTTTCTTTTTTTATATACGTAGCACAGACAATAGGAGCACAGACCATGAAGTTTTTAATCCTTACCAGAAAACTTTCAAACAATTAATGAACAAAAAATATTAAATACAAAGTTTAGAATGGATGAACCGAACAGTAACTGATAACAAATATTATTTAAAAAAAAAAATTTAGGCCAAAGTTCTGTAGGAGCTTTTCCTAAAAACTCCCTTGAAGTTCCATTACTCAACTTTTTGCATTCAGTAATGTATCTATAGGAAAGGTCAAACACCATTGTTTTACTTAAACTTTACGCCACAATTTAATTAATTCGTACATAATTTATTGCTATAAGACTAATACGTCAATAGCAAATTATCGGAATTCCTTCTTTATGATCCAAACAACCGTAAAATATCGTTTCGCTAGGTAGATAAATTAAACTAATAAACTAAAACATTATTTCAGGAGCATTGAGGATTTTACGAATTTTGGATTGTAAGGATTGAATAGGAGAGGAATTCGATGGTTTAGTTGAGCTCCAAAGCTCTATTCCGTAAGTCCAGATGGGTCTAATGATTGTGATGTATATGAGTCTTTTGTAATTAATTGAGAGCTTAGAGCGTTTGTGTTTGTCTAGTAAATGTTGAAGTAGTCTGAAACGCCGTGTAATAATACAATCGTAAATTGCAATAAATACATTTCGTAATGAAGAAAGCGCGCTTGATGTACCAGATTTATTTTAAATGGAAGTGGAATTTAATAAGTATGTTAAATTTACGGTCAAACGGTTAGTTTCAACTAACGTCAAATGCTTACACATAACGACCTTCCAAAAGGGATGATATATAATTCAGCCCTTAAAGGGCAGAGAAGGGCTTTGACTTGTATTCCTCTCACAATAGCCACATGGCATTGCGCGTACAACCTTGTTACAACACTTCTTTTGAGTAGAAACTTCAGTTGATCTCATTCAAAACAACATTTTTTTTGTTTGTTTTTTTACGAACATCTGTAAATGTATAGGTCTCTGATTATTAGAGGCTAAGAAAGTAAGTTTTTTTTGCTTTTTATAGCGTAAATTATATGTTTGCGCATCGAACATTTTTTTTAAACCGTTGCCAGTTATCTCATACGTTTGTTCATATTTTTTCCCCATTAAATCGAGGTAAAAATGATATATTACGGATTATCAAAGTCATTCCACATTATTGAGGAGAATTGAAAATTATCAAATGAAATTAAATTGAAGTAATCTACGGTAGTGGAGCGGGGGAGCTCAATGTAGAGTTCTGAGTTACCATACTGAAGGTTCGGGGTTGGAATACGGCTGTAGCAGATAAATTATTTAATCTGTTAACACCCTGTGGGATCTATAAACCCTCCTGGGAATTACCCAGCCTCTATAACTTGTGTATCCTTAATTGGTGAATGAATCTGGCAGTTGAGCGTGATCTCGGACAAGACACCTGCCTGCGCAGCTTTGGTATTAGAACCCCTTTCCCCTTACAGGGGGAAAACCCTGGTCAAATCACCTCCCTCCCCAACCGTTGTCTTAGAACAAATACAGTCCCTACTATGCGCTGAACCCAAGACCCTTCATGAGCTGTAGAAGTAGCAGCTTTGTTTTTTGTCTAACAATGCACCCGTATTATTTTAACTATTTACGTGGAAAATTAAATACAGATTGTTAATGAAATGAGAAAAAAACAGTTACTTAATTTGTTCGCAACCTCAAACAAAAACTCTGTTGATGACACATTCTTACACATGAAAATTCAAATCCTGCTTTAATCACTTTAATTTATAGGTAATATATCGCCATAAAAAAAGAAAAGTCCTGTACCACAATAATCTAAGAAGGGTATTTGGTTTAGTTCATAGTAGAGACAGTAGTGCTTCTAAGACCGCTTGTGCAGAGGTTCGAGATAGCGCTCAACTACCAGATATTTTCCCCGATTAAGGGTACCTACTTTAAAGGGACTGAGTGATCCCTAGGAGGATAGATCCCACAGGGCCCATCAATGGATAATTTTTTTAATTTCTTAATAGATTAAATTAGCTTTCTGCCACAGCTGGATTTGAACCCGGTACCTTCTGCAATCTACGCAGGGTGATACTTTGCTCCCTATAGATTCCTTTAGTACACATATATTATTAATTATTACCGAAATCAGATGTTGAAGTCGACAGAAACACAATACTTTTTTTTTTTAGTGTGAATCGACAATAAAGTATCATCTTTAACATATTATTTATTATTGATATAAGCTCTTTGGCTTCCTCAGCTCCTGTTGGCAGTTTCCAAAGTTGAGACGGTTCGGGAAAGTTTGTGTAAATGAGCAACTACACTTGCTTGCGATAAGACTATCTCCGATATCTTGCCGGCGGTATAGGTTGGTTTGTTTTGGAATAATGCAATAACTTGGTTTTGATTTATCTTTCTCTGATACGTGTGAAACAATCTACGTGTAACCTGTAGAAACTCCAACACAGCAATTATTTTAAAGTAGATGCAGTAAAAAAATACTTATATGTAATATTTATTTTCAATTATATACTTATGAGCTGTGATGAAATAAATTATTTAATCTGTTGTCAGCCATAGATCCTTTGGAATCTGCAGACCCTCCTTGGAATCACCCAGCCTCTATAAAGTGTGTACCCTAATTTATGTAAAGTAGCAAGGTAGCTAAGTAGGCAGAGTAATCGCGGGTGCAAATCGAGCTGTGGTAGATAAATTATTTAACCTATTATCTGTCAAGGACGGACCTGCAGACCTTCCTGGGGATTACTCAGCCACTATAAATTGGGTACCCTTAATGCGGGAAAAACCCGGCGGTTGAGTGTGATCAGTGGCAAATCATCTCCCTGCCCAACCGTTGACTTAAAACCAATACAGTCTCTACCATCTACTGACTCTTCAAACCCTTGTAGTGATACAGATTTTGTTTTCGTTACCGTAGTGATCCAAATGGAAACCCGTGTACTCAAGTATGTAGCGGTACAGGTTTTATTATTATTATTGTTTTATAGTGGTAGAAATTATAACATGTAATGTTATGTTCATATGAAATTAACTTTTTTTTGTATCTAAAAATTTCCTGGTTAATGTACCTAACTCTTACTTTTTTTTTTACAATTTAAGTTAAAATAATAAAATATTTAATTACTTAAACAAAAAACAAAAAGAAAACTGTACCACTACAGCCCTTGAAAGGTCTTGGGTTCAGATCGTGGTATAGACCGTACTGTTTCTACGACAACGGTTGTGCAGAGAGGTGGTTTGTTCAAGACACTTCAAGGGATGTAGTGATACAAGTTTTTTTTTAGACATTTCGAAGAGAACAATTAAAAAAAATATTCCAATGTCCTAACTCCATTGAATCAGTTCAAGGATTCATGCAAGGACATTCATAGTGCATTTTAGTATTCCAACATTCCATGGATTATAGTGTTACATCTTTATTTATTTATTTATACATTATTATAAAATATTCACATCAGGTAATCAAATAAAAGTAACCGAAACTCACAATGTAATCTGACCTCAAAACCATCACGTAAATAAGGTAGCCAAAATTGACTTATGACGACGTGATGTAATATTTTATTTTACCTTGGTAAAGTAGGACGGACCTTAACTGAAACACAATACTTCTTATTCCCAGAATTATTTCTCCCTTGAGTTGTTCTGTGTTTAATTAAAAAACTCGGAACGAGTCTCAAACATATTATATCTCATATAATCGCAAAAAGAGGCAGTTAATTGAAGTACTTATTAAAATGCTTGGATAAAGATTTGTAATTAATTTTTTTCCTATTTGCACTGTATTAAAAAAAAAAATCTGAGCAATAGAATACATGTAAATTAAAGCTATACAATTTGATTAACGAATAATAGAATTAAATGTATAGATAGTAAATTCCGCTGTTAAGCTGACAAAGTACCCTCCTAAAGACCGAAAACGGATAAATATAAATTACGAAAAAATTATAATTTACTAAAAAGGAAAAAAAGAAGATACACTTTCCTGGTATGAATAGAATTTCGGGAATGTAGGAGTAGTAACATTGATACATACTACACCGTTGGCTTACTAAAAAATTATAAAAAATAATTACTAACGTTTGAATAGTAGAAAATAATTGAAAGTGAACAACAAAGAATAAACTAAGTAATTGTAGTTATACTTGTAAATTATTTAATGGAAACAAACGGGAAACGATTTAAAATTTAACTAACGCCATTATAGCATTAATTAATTGCAGTGGTAAGGAAAATTATGTCACACACTAAGTCATATTTATTTTTATAATTATAAATGACATTTATACAATATAATGTGTTAATTTTCAACAGGAACCCTCTTTCTCTCTCCTTATTTCTGACTAACTATGTTATTTTATGCCAAATTTATTTTTAATATCTATTGAATAAAATCTGTAATTAGTAATTGTTTATAAAATACCAGTGTTAATGATTCGCTAACTGCATCAATTAATGGAAAGGCTCATCAAAGGGATGAGGTTTCAGTGATAATTAGAGATGAAACTGAGACACGATTAAGTGCTACTGGCCCACAGTACTTTGAGGCTCTAAGCAATGTCCAACTACTAATTGAACCCAATAAATAACTATATTATAAACTATATAATTACAGATACTGTATGAAGATTATAATAATAATAAGGCGATTATGTATATACAAATGTTTAATAAAATTTACAAACCGACTCAATATAAACTCTTCTTAATTTACGAACTATTGAAATCTTAAAATCTCAAAGGTACTATAAATGTCCTTGCATGACTCCTTGAACTGATTAAATGGAATCAAGACATAGGAATATTTTGTTTATTCTTTCTTTTAGAAATGGGTTTAAAAAAAAAAAAGTATTTCCTAGTATCTCACGCAGGCCATGGTTTTCAAAATCAATTTAAATAAACAGGAAATAAAAACATATTGTAGATTACGGTCGAATTACGGTTTATGTAATAGTTATTTGCACCGTATCGGAATTTCGGAATCGGCCGCATGCCATAACTGCAATAATCGAGAAACTCTGCACCACATTGTTATGGAATGTAAGTCATATACACCTCATAGAAAAAAACTTCTACAAGATCTTAAGAAAAATAACATTTCATACAAAGAAATAATACCACTAAGCGGAAGAGATGAGATAAGCTCCATATTGAAATATTTTAAATCAATTAAAAAATTATTTAAAACATAAATATGTAAATATTTTCTTCATTCTTACTTATTAATTTGGCTGTATGGAAGTGCCAATGCCATCGAAAGGAAAAAAAAATACTGAGCTTCGGGCATTAAGGAGTTTTAAGGAATTAAACTATGTATGGAGTATAACGGAGTTTTAGCTATAGCTATAGCTATCTAGTGGAAAAGGTAAAGGTAATGTATAGAGGTATATACGTAGTGGTGAATAAGAGGAACTGACTTACGGGAATTAATGAAAAATATAGGTTAATACAATAAATTCTACGGCACTCGAAACTAAGACATCGCAATACAGGCATAAAACCAGAATGCCTCTAAGGATTAGAGACCCCTACTTTAAACAGAAAGGGAAATAATAATCATTCAGGAGAAGGAAAGAAAGATCAACAAAAACTTTTTAGGCCCAATTAGTAAACGAACGATACCGGCTCAGAAACAAACAAGAAATCAAACAATACTCTGATATTCACTGCGATATTTGGAAAAACTGATTAAGTTTTTTTTTTTTTGGACACGTCAAAAGGATAAACTCAGGCAGATTAGTCGAAATTTATAGAAAAAAAGGAGTAAATCCAAACAACCACGATGAAATGGATTGAATAAAAAAAAAAAAGATCTGAAACTGGTCGGAATCGCACCAGAAGGTACCCTAAACCATGTAATCTGTAGATAAAACTTATAAGTGGCAAGATAACCAAGAGGAGAAATCAAAGACTTGAACAACATGGTCTCAAGAAAGTAAGCCCTCATCAAAAGAATAAAAGACGTATGGGCACAAGAAAGGAAAATACACGGCTCCAGGTACTTTGCGTTGTCTTAATGAACTCAGTCGCAAATGTTAATAATATTCGGGATAAAAACAAAAAGGCAGAGCATGGCGTAGGACTATTTTTGACAAGGATTCTCTTCCGAAATTTAGCATTAAGGGAGGGAATCAACCATAGAGTCGTAGCTCACATATAAGTAACAGTAGATATAATAATGCTTCATAAACAGTTCTTTTCCTGCGTATGCTGTTCATGCTAGAAATATAATGGTTATAATAGGAGGTGGTGTAAATACGACCAATTAAGAAATGTTTATGTGCCCTTGTTAGCTAAAAATTGTAATAAACGATAGTTGTATAAAATTCTTAACTTTCTGCTCAGATTAATATGAAATTTTCGACCCCATGGTCATCCATTCCATTAAATTTGGAGGAGAAGACGTTATTTTCTCGGCATTATAAATTAATTCAACCATAAAGAAGAACTACTACGGTGTATCACAAAATGTGAAGTCCATAAAAGGATCCGAGAATTCTATACCGATTAGAGACTGATTGTAGCTTTAGTGAAGGCCTAACAATATAGCTATTTTAGGTAAAAAATCCACCCTTCCCCAAAAAAGTACGTACGGGAGAATACATATGGGATATTAGAGAAGAGGAGAGAAAGGTATAAGAAGATCAGCTAAATGTCGACAAGAATAATGCTGCTCTCCGAGAAAACATTAAGGCAGCCATCATTAGAAAGCCAAAGGTGTATGCGGAGAAACGATTACTGGAGCAAGACTGAATAATACAGCTTGGCGCAATTGTTCACAGGCCGCCCTAACAGCTATAAAGGGGCTAGAAGAAATACATACAACATAAAAAAATAAATAAAATAGTCTGCGAGGCCTATGTTGAAAAAAGAAATAAGACATCAGGTAAAATGTCTAAAGCTTAGCGAATGTTTGGTAGTATGATACAAGGCATTTACGGAATAAACCCTAAACAATTTCTGGATCAAAGAGAAATTTTTATAATACAAGAAAAGGTAAAAAAGGTGAGAAACATTCCCAAAATAGCAGGAGTGCTGTTACGAAGTATGATCAAATATTACAAGAAAGGAAGATCCATTACCCACAGAAGTTCTCAAGGTACAACATCCCCGCAATGGAGATAAATAATTCGTTAGAGAGATACTGAACTTGGGACAGAACTCGAGGTTGAATTTAGAACATATTAATCCTTTGTTTATTATATTATCATACAATTCACTAAATTAATCGTGACAATACTTTTTAACAATTATTAATAGCTTAACAAAATGGCCAAAGGGACAAGGAAAAAAAAATTAAACCAGTACATACATGCTTTTATATATATAGAATAGAAAAGTAACTTTATTAGTCTAAAGGACTAAGTCCCTTTAAAATAACAAATATGAACAGAAAAAGAAACATAATATTTATCTGGCCAGAAGGCTAAATGTTACAAACCATAAAGCGTGTAAAAAGTGACAGAAAACGAAATAAAAAAATTTAAACAAAAAATAATAATAAGTAAATAAACAGTACAAATCTTGACAAGATATTAAGCAATTAAAGAGAATAGATAAATCCATAGCTTTTGTTAAATGTATGAGCAACATGCAATAATTTCTTTACATGGTGTAGATTTCCTTAAAAACTTAAAAAAAACTAAATAACACAATGAATTATTTAATACATTGCATTCTAAGTAAATGACTAAACCTGCTTGGAGAGGCATCTTTTTGGGAAGCTAGGAGGTGTTTGAAAAGCAAGGATTTAAATGACGATAATGAGGGACTATGACGGATATTAGGAGGGATTGATTCTACACTGTGGTGGAGCGGACGAGAAAGGAACGTTCGAATGTTTTAGTTCTGTGGTAACGTATATAGAAATCGGAGAGGCGGGATCTTTTAATATATATATATATATATATATATATATATATATATATATATATATATATATATATATATATATATATATATATATATATATGTATATATATGTAAAATACATATCATAGTTACTAATCTTAATAAATCAAACAGTAAAGATATTTACTTTAAGGAAGAAATAGTTGCAAAATAGCAGTCAAAGAAAACACCAAAATAAGCATAACTTATTTATTATGTGCCGACGTTTCGGCCTACAATGTAGGCCATCTTCAGGGCTAAGAGAGAGAAACAAACAAAAATATATAAAAACGTAGCAGTAACAAGAATATATAAAGTGGTACAGGAGTGAAAATAAAAATAGTGACTAGATATGATGAAATAGTGAAAAGATAAAATAGTGAATAGATAAAAATAGTGACTAGATATGATGAAATAGTGAATATATATATGATAAATAAGAAAGAATATAAGACTGGTTACAGAATATAATAAACTTAAAAAAGTGATAGATAAAAATAAAATTGTAGATGATGAAAAGAAATTCTAATGGTGACAGATATAATAATACAAGAATATATAAAAGTAAAATAAAATATAAAATGTAAACAATGATATAAAGGGAAAGAAAAATGAGGAGGTAAACGGAAAGATACAAAAAGAGAAGATTAAAATATAGAAAAAGGGGTTACATAGGTATGAGGGGTTACATAGGTAAAGTGTAATAATATAAGCATATATAGAAATAAAAGCTTGATAAATTTCAAAAATAAAACATTGAAAATAGTGGTATTTATAACTATGAACTATGAAGAATGAAAAGAAAAAGAAAATATAAGTAAGGGAAGTTAATATGTAACTGTATATAGTAGAAAGAAGTGGCATTAATGCAAAATAAGATGTGAATATAACATAAACATGTAGAAAATAGGTAAAGAAATACAGTGGATGAAAAATATGAGGCTAAATAATAATGAACTCTATACTATTAACAAATGATGGATGCCAAAAGAAGGTGTGAGAACAGGTGCGGAGAAAGGTGAATGTGAAAAGGATGGAGATAAGATAAATACCAAGATATGTACTAACCGAATAAAACACGAGGCAGCTAGGCGAGCTCAGAATCAAGTGAGAGAAATACGTTAGGCCGGCTGGCGGAAGCGATACAGGCGATCTCTGACGGCCAAAAAAATAATGACAAAGAAGGGGGAAGGAGAAATGCAGATGCAGAGGAAATAAGAGACCGTAAATAATGTAAATAGCGTGAAAAATTAAAAATTAAATAAAATTAAAAAGGAGAAATGCAGATGCCTGGATATAAGTGACCGTAAATAATGTAAAATGCGTGAAAAATTAAAAGTCAATGCTCAACATGTAATTAATAAAAGAATGGTATAATAAATTAAGAATGTAAGGTTATTTTAGTAAATTAAAAATTTGGGAGTAGGTTAGGGATAGGTGATGGGAGTCGGTCTTGGCATTAACGGTAGAGGAATTTAAATTGATGTGAATGGTTTCTGAGAGGATGCGTTTATTATAATTAGGAACGGAGGCTAGGATCGACGTATTTTCGAAGTCAAAAATGTGGTTAAAGGATAGGGCGTGTTCGGAGAGTTTGGAAGCGGTTGGGTTGTGGGAGGAGATGGAGTATTTGTGATGGATAATGCGGTCTTTAAGTAGGTTTTTGGTTTCGCCGATGTAGGAAGAGTTGCAGTTGGGAGTAGAGCAAGGAATGCGATAGACGACCTGAGAGCGATGTTTTAGAGGAATGGGATCTTTGACTCGGGTATAAATTTTGGAGAGTTTGTTGTGGGATTTAAAGGCGATGCGTAAATTGAGGATCGCGGAACGTAGGGATTTTTGAATGTTATTTTGGGAAGACCATAAAAACGGGGGGCTAAGGAATTATAGGAAATGAGGTTTCTGTAAACAGGATAAGTAATTAATTTAGAATTGACAAGGCTTTTTAGGTGGAGGTTGAATTGTTTTTGGAGAGATGTAGTAGGATCACGAGGTATGGGTTGGGAGGTGGACGTATCAGACAGAAGGGAATCTGGCTATCTCACTTTCCATGGACAGTTCTTTAACCAAATTTCTGGACTGGCCATGGGAAATCCCCTCGCTCCTGACCTCTCCAATATTGTCCTAAATGACCTTCTAGACTCCATCCTATCCCAGTTCCGTGACGATGTCATTTTCATTAAAAAATATGTGGACGACCTCCTCCTTATCCTAAATCCTAACATCATTCCAGGTTTATTATCATCCTTAAATGCATACCATCTCCGCCTACATTTCACTGTTGAACTTGAACATAACAAATCACTACCTTTCCTTGACCTCCGTATCATTAGAAATCCCGATCACACCTTATCCACTGATTGGTATACGAAACCCACCTATTCTGGAAGACTCCTCAATTATTACTCCCAACATCCGCACCACCAAAAAATCAATGTCGCCAAAAATATCATCCACCGTGGCCTAACCCTCTCCGACGCTTGCTTCCATAACACCAACACCCAACGCATCAAAGAAATCCTATTAAAAAACAATTTTCCTCCCTATGTTATCAATAAACTCATCCATCACCATTATAACCCACCCACCCGCACCCGATCTCCACATCCGCCTTCTATCCCTATATACAGATCCTTGCCATATATACCCTCCCTCTCTAATAACATTCAAAAATCCCTACGTTCCGCGATCCCCAATTTACGCATCGCCTTTAAATCCCACAACAAACTCTCCAATATTTATACCCGAGTCAAAGATCCCATTCCTCTAAAACATCGCTCTCAGGTCGTCTATCGCATTCCTTGCTCTACTCCCAACTGCAACTCTTCCTACATCGGCGAAACCAAAAACCTACTTAAAGACCGCATTATCCATCACAAATACTCCATCTCCTCCCACAACCCAACCGCTTCCAAACTCTCCGAACACGCCCTATCCTTTAACCACATTTTTGACTTCGAAAATACGTCGATCCTAGCCTCCGTTCCTAATTATAATAAACGCATCCTCTCAGAAACCATTCACATCAATTTAAATTCCTCTACCGTTAATGCCAAGACCGACTCCCATCACCTATCCCTAACCTACTCCCAAATTTTTAATTTACTAAAATAACCTTACATTCTTAATTTATTATACCATTCTTTTATTAATTACATGTTGAGCATTGACTTTTAATTTTTCACGCATTTTACATTATTTACGGTCACTTATATCCAGGCATCTGCATTTCTCCTTTTTAATTTTATTTAATTTTTAATTTTTCACGCTATTTACATTATTTACGGTCTCTTATTTCCTCTGCATCTGCATTTCTCCTTCCCCCTTCTTTGTCATTATTTTTTTGGCCGTCAGAGATCGCCTGTATCGCTTCCGCCAGCCGGCCTAACGTATTTCTCTCACTTGATTCTGAGCTCGCCTAGCTGCCTCGTGTTTTATTCGGTTAGTACATATCTTGGTATTTATCTTATCTCCATCCTTTTCACATTCACCTTTCTCCGCACCTGTTCTCACACCTTCTTTTGGCATCCATCATTTGTTAATAGTATAGAGTTCATTATTATTTAGCCTCATATTTTTCATCCACTGTATTTCTTTACCTATTTTCTACATGTTTATGTTATATTCACATCTTATTTTGCATTAATGCCACTTCTTTCTACTATATACAGTTACATATTAACTTCCCTTACTTATATTTTCTTTTTCTTTTCATTCTTCATAGTTCATAGTTATAAATACCACTATTTTCAATGTTTTATTTTTGAAATTTATCAAGCTTTTATTTCTATATATGCTTATATTATTACACTTTACCTATGTAACCCCTCATACCTATGTAACCCCTTTTTCTATATTTTAATCTTCTCTTTTTGTATCTTTCCGTTTACCTCCTCATTTTTCTTTCCCTTTATATCATTGTTTACATTTTATATTTTATTTTACTTTTATATATTCTTGTATTATTATATCTGTCACCATTAGAATTTCTTTTCATCATCTACAATTTTATTTTTATCTATCACTTTTTTAAGTTTATTATATTCTGTAACCAGTCTTATATTCTTTCTTATTTATCATATATATATTCACTATTTCATCATATCTAGTCACTATTTTTATCTATTCACTATTTTATCTTTTCACTATTTCATCATATCTAGTCACTATTTTTATTTTCACTCCTGTACCACTTTATATATTCTTGTTACTGCTACGTTTTTATATATTTTTGTTTGTTTCTCTCTCTTAGCCCTGAAGATGGCCTACATTGTAGGCCGAAACGTCGGCACATAATAAATAAGTTATGCTTATTTTGGTGTTTTCTTTGACTGCACCCCCAACTATTTCTTCCTTAAAGTAAATATCTTTACTGTTTGATTTATTAAGATTAGTAACTATGATATGTATTTTACATATATATACATATACATATATATATATTTATTTTGATTACCCATTTTATAATGGCTAGGTGAGCCCCAGGATATGATTTATCACCGGCTACTAAAAGATTAAATAGAAGTCTTGCCAGCAGCAGGATTTAAACAATGATTGTATTATGTTTTTGATATTTTTGAAATGGTAAAATAAGCGGGGCTTTGGACGAGAATCCTATATTAATAGATTTTTTTTTGGGTGGGGTATGTTATGTATTTAGCTATAGTATTTTACTATTATTATGGTATTATGGATCTATAAAATAATAATTAATCTCATATTAATGAGTCTATTACCGTTAATTTTCTTAGATAGAAGTCAGTATTCATTATATAAAGGCGGTCGGTCGCACATGCACGGGAAATTTATTTCGGAAGCTCAGTGCAGTCCAGCCATTAATATACTGCCCATGTATGGAAGGCTCCTTTAGTTTAATTCGGACTGTGCGGGTCTCGAGTTACGGTCGAAAAATATGACTATAAAGGCAAACGATGCAGTTTATCGTATATAGGATATATTAATATCCAAATATACTAAAGATAATAATACTGATATAAATAATAACTATATAGAGTGTCCATCCTCTTTAATAATAATAAGGCTTAGTGATGTGTTGGTTCGATGACGATACCACCCTCAGACGTATAACAGTCGGCTCAGCGCTTATTAAATTTTTAGGAATTCTCATAGGAATTACTCAGCCCAGCAACTTTACAAGCCCATCTTGATCTTCGGGACGATAGCCCTTCAATAATATTAACGGGGTGCGTGTTTCGCAATTCCATGTTGTGCGATCTCCTAAATTCTCCAGTGGTCTCATCCTTTTTCGGATCAAATATTTTACACAACTCCATATTTTCGAATACCTTAAAAAGTTGTTCATGATCGATGGCAAAATAAGTTGTATGGATGATTTTTATTTTTTTAGTTAGCTATCCAAAATTTATTTTGTCATGCCTTTTCTTTTCTATGAATCGCATGTAGCAGACAGATCAAAAAATAGCTTTCTTCAGGTAAATATAACGTGCTCTTTTTTATGTGATACGTCAAATGCTTCTTACAATTTCATTTCATATCAGAATCGGTAAACAAAATTTCTTCAACCCAATGGGTATTCCAGAGTTACTGGAGATACGAACTTGAATTGAATTGAAGAAAGATAGGACTCCCTGTCGCTGCTTTTTCTGAGCTTATTAGAGCGAATGTTTACTTATTCATTGATTTTTCCTAGAAGAATTTCCCGAGCGTGTCTTGTTGATTCGAGGTTCTACTTAGAACTCGGGGAGGCGAGATGAAGATTGTCCAGAAGGCGGAGATATCCAACTGCGAAGAGCTTTGTTGGAGCTAGGAGTGGCGGGGACTGATAACTGACAAGACCTCTGCACTTCAATTTTCTGATTCCGACCAATGCTTGGCAGATACGCGCCGTTTGACGTTGCCAATAAGTGGCTGATAACAAACATTCAAGTCAACGTTGCCGATCGACTTTTGGTAACCTGATATGGCTCTATATATAGATCTAAAACTTATAGGCGGATATTACCTACTTTTCCTTCTCTCTGAGCAAGCTGACTTCTTTGTCTTCATAGTTCACTTCAACATGTCCGATTTAGGTCTATCATTCGGGTGATACGAATCGTTACGAAAATAGACTTACTGTTTTGTTTTTTAATTTATTTATTGAAATTTACGACTGTCTTATAACACAACAAGTAAATAGAGCGAATGATACACAATGGCGAGATATAAAGGCAAGTAAAGAATACATTGGTAGGACTCAAATATCAAATTCAACTTAAAAGGTCACGTGTCCATTTTCTTTTCTGATGCCATGGAGGATTATCAGGAATTGAAGAGTAAGCTAGGTTTGAAAATAATTAGAATAAAGTTTGTCATGAAAGGATTGATATCGGGTTCGGATCGAATCAGCAGCAAATGGGACATTCAGGTCATTATTGATGATTTTATTCGTAACAAAGGATCATTGAGGATTTTACGAAGGATCTTGGATTCCGAGAGGTATTCGATGGCTTAGTGAAGCCCCAAAGCTCTACTCCGTAATAGTATAGTAGTCATATATATATGAGTCTTTTATAATTAATTGGGAGTATAGAGCCTTTGTCTAGTAAGTGTTGAAGCAGCCTGAAACGCCGAGGAGTTTCTTGTCGTTTCAGTCTATTATGAGGATTCCATATTAAACGTTTGTCAAGATGTATTTCTGACCGAAAATGAAACTGAAAAACCCAAATGTAAGTTTATAAAAAGATTAAAGATATACATACATAGTATGCCATAGCATTAAAGTAATATAAACTAAAATCAACCAAAATAAATAAACATAATGAATAAAACCTATAGTTTAGCAGAAAATACAAATTAAAACTTTCACCAAATAAATAAAATGTTCAATATTATTTTACCGAAAGTTTCGGATGATACTTGTAAGTTGTCAAAGCTGTTGCGAATTGAAATTACCTGGACTTAACAATTGTTATGAATGTATAAGGCAATGCAGTAATATTATTTCATGTTAAAGAGATTTATATAGGATATGAAATTACAGCTCATATTTGAAAAGTCCTTATCAAGTTAGTAAAATGATTCTCATCATAAGAAAGCACATTATTATTTTATTTGTAAAAGACAGAACGATATATTATTTAATGAAAAATATTTTTTTTTTTATGGAAATTTAATAGAAAATTTTGAAATTAATAGTAAATAAAGTAGCTTAGTAAGTAAAACTTGATTTTTTTTGTTTTAACGTTTTCGATTTTTGTTAGTAATGAATATTATCACCTTATCTGTAAAAGGCAGATTATTATATGATTTAGTGCAAAGTTTTTTTTTTTTTTTTTTTTTTCTTGGAAAGTCAATAGAACATTTTGAGATTTGTTAATTTCAATTTGTTACTTGTAGCTAGGTAACATTTGAGTTCCTTTTTTTCCGTATTCCATACATGTTAATAATATAAATTAAGAAGATCTTTATTTTTCTATTAAAGAAGTAAATAGAAAAAATATTATGGTCAAGGAAAAATTGTTTATTCACTTATCCAAATATTTTATTTTTTATTCATTATCATAAAATGAATAATACTGGATTGCCTGTACATTAGACCTTCTGTACAATAAGACATATCAAATTATTTTCTCTCTCTTTACTTTTCAATATTATTTTGATAATTATTATAATATTAAATATAAAATTAATATAAAATTATAGAAGCTCTATAGACCGATTTTGTATTTTTCAAAATTCAAAATATAAAACTGCTTAAAAACGATTGAAATATAATACTCATTTTATTTTTGTCAGAAAAACTTTTTTTTTCATCATTAATAGTTAATTGGCTTTTATTCATTTTCATTCCTTTTATTATTCATATTTATGCAACAATGTTGGTTTTATAGTTATACTCGCATTTAATTAGTTTTGTTGATTGGTACCAAAGTGTTTCGGGAGGAAACTCGACTGCGGTGTGCCGTTTTAACTGGACGGTCTTAAGTATCTTCTCCTGAAAGCTTTCCTACCTTCAAAGCTTCCTACCTTGCTAGCTGAGTCGTGTAAAAGCCTGATTGCAACCCAAACACAAAGTGAAAAGGCGGTGTCGATTTCTAAGTTTAGTCATCCAATTTAGCAATTGTTTCTAGCGACAAAAATCGACGTATGGTTTTAACTCTAATTAAAAAAAAAGGATAAGTACATTAACCAGAAAAAATTAAATAAAAAAATATTAATAAAACACAGTAACTATTGCAGTGAGCTAGTCGTTATCCCTTATGTATAAAAAAATCTATCACATGTAATTTCTACCAAAAAAAAAAAAAAAAAAAGAATCTGTACCACTACTGCTCATGTAAGTTCAAAAAATAAACAAATAATAAAAGTGTATAGATAATTTCGTATATTATATTAAATATTAATCAAAAATGTTTTATTATAGTTGGCGACAAGGACTTAATAATTTCTTGTTGCAATACTACGAATTAATATTATTTCTTTGGCCATTTTAGTTCCAACGTAGGATAAAATAAAAATGATAAGGTAAGTAATTGAATAAATGATCGTATAATGAGAAGAGCAGGGGCAATAATTATAAATTAAAATTATTATAATATATGAATGATAATTAAGTGGATATCGAGTGACAATCTTATTTCTAAGTTCTGAGTATTTCCAAAAGACGAGCATTCTGATACAGCCTCATGGAATATTAACGTCCGGTATACACTAAACTAAAAAGAATGAGCAAAGTCCTTCATAACAAAATATTATTATTTAAAAAAAAATTTATTTATTAGTATTTACAACTGTATTACAATAATACAACAAGTAAATAGGATAAGTGATACAAAATGACATGATAATGACAAGTAGAGAAACTACCCACTGGTAGTACTCAAATCAAAGTTCAACTAAGAAGGTCACGTGGCCATCTTCTTTTCAGACACCTCGGAGGATTATCGGGAATTGAAGAGGAAGCTAGGTTTGAAACTAGAGTGTTTGAGTGGTAATGAAGTTTGTTATGAAAGGATAGATACCGGGTTCGGGCCAAATCAGCAACAAAAGGGGCATTATGGTCGTTATGGATGACTTTATACTTTACAAAATAAGGAGCATTGAGGATTTTACGAAGGATTTTGGATTGTAAGGATTTGATACGAGAGGAATTCGATGGCTTAGTGGAGCCCCAAAGATTTACTCCATAAGTCCAAATAGGTCGTATGATGGTCATGTTGATGAGTCTTTTGTAGTTAATTGGGAGCTTAGAGCGTTTGTCTAATAGGTGTTGAAGTAACCTGAAACGTCGAGCGGTTTCTTTTCAGTCTTGTATGAGGATTCCAGGTTAATCGCTTGTCAAGGTGCAACCCTAAGATAACAAAATTTAGTAATAAAAACCTCTACCGCTACAACCCAATGAAAGGTTTTGGGTTCAGAATATATACTATTAAAAAAAATTTTTAGGTTATTTCATCTGATATATTAAGTATTCTTCCTATAAATTAAAAAAGGTTTAAAGTTTTACTAAAATTGATGAAAAGGACTCAATAATACTACAAATTCCTATTTGTTTTATATTTCTTCGGACCTTCTAGTACCAACATAAAATAAAAAAAAGTATGATATTGTGCCTAATTGAATAAAGGATAGTGTAATGTCAAGAAAAGTGGCAATAATTATAATAATAATAATAAAATAAGATATCTTAATGATAATCGCTATTTACAAGGTCGAGTGGATATTGAGTCATTATCTTATTTCTAAGTTTGAAACTCCTATAGACAAGCATATTGATACAACCTCATGGCAAATTAATTTTCCGTATACGCTAAACTAAAAAGAATGTGTAAAATCCTTAGTGATAAAATTTATAAATAAAACCCTCTACCTCTACAACCTATGAAAGTCTTGGGATAAGAACATGGTAAAGACTGTACTGTTTCTAAGCCAACGATCGTGCTGGAAGGTGATTTGGCCCAGATCACACTCAACCACCAGGTTTTTCCCTAATAAAGGGTACCGAATTTATAGTGGCTGGGTGCTCCCAGGAAAGTCTGCAGGTCCGATATGATCCATCTTTGGCTGTTACCAGATTTAATGTTTTATTTATTTTTAATATTTTACTGCCACAACCGGATTTGACTCAGAGACCTTTGAGCAAAGCAACTCAGCGTTTTACCCAGTGAACTACCTCATACCACCCACCATAAAACAATCTATTTATTTTAATATTTAAAAACAAAATTATAAGGGATAGAGAATCACTAAGGTTATTAGTTAGAAGTAAAAACAATTTTTACCGAACACAAAATCAGGGAGCCCGTCAGACTGTGTAAATATTTTATCAAGAAGAGGAAGTCATTTTTTGATTTATTTATCTTCCTTAGTTCCGGTACCGGTTTTGGTACGAATCTTGTCGTAGGAACGGCCTGTATCAATTCTGATATGAGCTTGTCAAGTTGTGTTTTTTGGAAGTTTCTAGGAAGCTTTGACTATAAATCTGATAAAATGGGTTATCTAGCATCCATTTTGAGCTAGATAGTGCCTTGCCCGTTATAAATAAATAAATATGTACGTATAATTAATAATGAAGACAGTAAATATTATTTTAGTTTCGTTTTCGCAACATGACGAATAGCCTCGAGTTAAAAGGTCGGATAATTTATCGAACGACAGCAGTAGTCCTACTATTAAGTTAATCGTGCTGTAATTATATTGAAAATTTTAACTATTATTTACGTGGATTGTAACTATTATCATTTCGATTATAAATATTTATATATATGGATGGATATTAAGTACCGCAAGGGGCATCTGTTCCATGCAGTTGCCTGGGGAGCAGCGTCCCTACTATACGGTCTCCTGAGCTCAATGAAAGATGGACACAACAAAACAGTAAACCCACAATCCCTCAACAGGTAAACACGAACGCATGCATTCACTCAATATACAGGCGAAGGCACAAACAGTACACACCTTAGGGGTACCTTCCATAAGTGCACATTCTGCTGCAGGGCAGATATTAAAAGTAATGTTCAGTTTCCCTTAAGGGACAGTACCTCGACTGAACTAGGATGAGACAGGCCGATTCCCTTAATTCCATTATAATGGAATTAAAATTATTTTAATTGGACCATTAAATTTTTCATTTTTTTCATAACCCTACTTACAGCTTTGGTGAATGACATACATGATGAAATGGGGTGTTATTATAAAATTGAATTAATTCTTTCCAATCTAACCTAATGTCTAATTTAGATTTGTTGATTGTTTGAATATAAAACCACTACTTTTTTGTTAGTTTTGATTGATTAATTTAGCGCTGAGCAGACAACGTCTATGAGGACCGATTCTATTATCCAACCTGCGACGGAGTGCAAGTTGGGAAGCTTCGCTTGGTGGTATCGCTACAAATGTTAATACTATAAAATATAGTGAACCTAAAATTATTTTTATAGATCCGTTCAATTTTAATTTTAAAAAGTTTCCTAACTGTTTTAGTTTATGAATGATATATGTTTCAAAATTTGGCACTGTTATGAGATTGATTCAATTCATACCTTAACAACCTTTTGTCTGAATTTCATTTGTTACTATAAAATCCTTTATTGGAGCAGAAATAATAGAATTCATTTTTCGTTTTTATTGTAAAAAATCCTAGGATTTGGCACACATTTCCGAGACGTAACACCGCCTTCCATTTAAATTCCATAATTTACTTCCTAATACCACTAAATTTTCGTTTCCACGAAGGAATAAAAAGGTATTAAATCGAAAATTGGTGGGATCTCCCCACAGATTTGCATTGCCTATAAACGCCTAGTTTGCTTAGTCCGACCCTTGCGATAAACAGGCCCTGATTGGAAATGATTTATCACCACGATATCAAAAATTCAGAAAAGTAATCCAGGCTCGGCTTAAATGCTGATCGATGGTTGTCAATAGATGTGAAGATAATATATATTGGATTTCACCCAAAAATTTAATTCATACATTTTATTTTTTTTTTAAACTTTACCAATGATGAGTTTTCTGTTTTCAATATATTTAAATCGGTATCTAATTTCCTTGACTGATACAAAATTCAACTTAACCACTAGTATGCAGATATGTTTCATATGATTCATATAAGAATTCTCATTTTTGATGGATCAGAGTTAATTATATATATTAATTATTATTATTTATTATTGTATAACAGAGACAGTACAGAGACTTTTGGAAGAAGCTGGTAGAGGAGGCCAGGACTATCAACGAGTTGTAGCGCCATAGAGTAATTGTAGTATTATTACATTGAAAGAAAATAATTATTAATTATTATAATGCAATTGGGAAAAAAACAAAATACAAAGCCTTATGTTTCAAATCCAGTAATACACCCACTTACCGGTCGACGTTTCGCCTATTCAGGCATTATCAAGACACCAAAAACAAAAAGGGGTTATGTGAATCACATCTCGAAGAAAAATTTGTATGTTGAACGTCTTGGTGGTGGGATGCTGTCTCATGTTTGGAGCCTGTTTGGGCAGTTGATCGTTGGGATGTATTGCACCTTTTTCTTCGAGATGTGATTCACATAACCTCTTTTTTGTTTTTGGTGTCTTGATAATGTCTGAATAGGCGAAACGTCGACCGGTTTACTGCATATGAAACATAAGGCTTTGAATTGTGTTTTTTTCCCAATTGCATTATAATAAATAATAGTGTTTCTTTTTGAGCTTTTGGCTCTAGTTTATTGAAAATAATTATTGATTTATAATTTTTACCAAAGGATCTCGAGATTCAGCAAATTCTTTTAACTATCTTTTAGCGACGTTTCGAGACTGTGTTTGCCTCATAACCATGCCCTAACATTGAAAAAAATTGCTTTAAATCAATAATATTAAATAACACACAAACCCAAAATAAGGGAGAGAATCTGGCGGTAGAACCTGACCTAGCACAAGTCCATGAAACTGTACAGTCTCTACCATGTACTGAACCCCAGATTCGTTCACGGGTTGTAGTGGTACAGGTGTGAAGTGTGATTATTAGCTTTATTAAGAGTTTCTTAATTTTTTTGTTTACAGCGCTTATACTTCTCTCTTGTTATAATTTCTTTTATATTCCGTTTGAAACTATTTATATATTTTTCTCTTGATGTATTATTTTAGGTTTATGAAATTAGTTTAAATAATTGACTGAATCTCGATAAGCATAAGTAATAATAATTATTATTTTCTTTTCAGTATAATAATTATATAATAGTAACTAACTCCGAACTAACAAAAATGAAAATTCTTATTCGAATCCTATGAAATAAACGCAGACCTGTGGTTATGTTGAATTTGGTCCGGAATGAATTATTTGTACTGAGAGAAGCGGAATCGTGCACTTCTCGTGGCTTTTAGTTTGAAATGGAATTATAATATAAGCAATAATTCCATTTCATTCCAAGTCCGAAAGTTCCTGACTCAGCCATCTATGAACAACGAGAATACGATTCCGTTTCCTAATATGTATGGTGCTGCGTATATATATCGTAAGATAATATATATCGTGCTGCGTATATATTGCAAAAAAAAAATCATAATCCAAAAAAAAATCGAACACATATTAAAAGTCCAATTATCAACTCTTAGTGATATAATCTTAGTGAATGTGTATGTGGTAAGTCTAGCTCCAAAAGGAAAAGCTATAAAAAAAAAAAAGTTGCATATTTAAGTATAAACGACTGCCGATTTTGATAATACACGTTGTATTAATGTGAAATTAAAAGCTATAATTTATTATAATATTCTGACAGGACTTAAAATTAAAATCCTTTTAATGCTATTTATTTAATTTGACTGACTATAACTCATTATCACAGTATTAAAACTATTTCGATCATTAAAAGTGTGAAGGAATCCGATAACGGGGTACGGTTGCGCAGCCATGCCGGGAACATTGTTTTCATGATAAGTAGATCCTCAAACTAATTCAACTAATCTACAATTTACTAACTAATTTTAGTAAAGATTTTTGACAAAGTAGAAATGATTTTTTCAGATAATACCCAAATTAAGAAGCTGGAACTTCAATTAATAAGAGGAATAGAGAAGATAAATGTAGCCCGGCAGGTGGCCCTAGGATTTTTTAAAGGGAGTAAAAAGTCATTAGTTATGCCGCCCTTTGGAAGGGACGTTAAACGTGGGCCCCGAGCCTGTACTATGTAAGGTACTCGTTAAAAAGCCCTATCCTAATTAGACCTGGATAGGCTAAATTTAGAACTCCTACTGTAGCATCGCCCGATTTTTATATTAGTATAAAAAGTGACGTTAAATATACAAACAACAAGAACGAAGATAAATAATATTGCGAAAAAATCACTGCTTAATTTTATGTTAGTTTCAGGGTACAAATCCTTCCATTCTGATGATGATGGATTACTTGAAGGTGAAGATGACATACTGAAATTAAATTCTATTCTAATCGATGACGTCACGAAGTTCTCTTCTTTGTGAGTACTTATCTACGTCACGTAAATTAAATGTTAAGGCCTCCCAATTCGTCTTCCCGATCCAAAACTTCTTAAAAGTCGTTCTTCCTTCTACAATGAACCTAAACACTACTTCGTCGGTTGATAATATTTAAGTTATTTGTTATATAATTTCATTCACATAAATTAAAACATTTAAAAACGGACATAAAAACAAAAACAAAGTCTTGGTATCACTACTTAGAGCTGAGCTACTTATTTTTCACTTGTGTTTTGTAAACATTATTTCCCTTTTATCGTCAGTATTACCCCAACCAGTTCACTAGAAAATGTTTAACAATGTCTTTACGACGACTTAGTGTTGAAGAACTCGGGAGGGCATTAGCACTTTTTGAGTTAGGTCATTCTCAACGTGATGTCGTTCGTAGGCTTCAGTGCTCTCACACAATTATTAAACGAGCATTGTCTCGATACCAGGCAGCAGGTACTGCTCAGTAAACACATGGAGGAGGCCGAGTTCGAAAAACCACCCTTCAGAAAGACCGATATCTCATAATCCAAACCACTAGGCAATGAGGTTTAACAGCCCGGCAGCCGCAAAGCTCTTTTCAACAAGCAACGGGAGTCCGCATTTCAACTCAGACGGTTAGAAACCGCCTACATGAAGTTCGTTTGAGGGCAAGAAGACCGGCGAGGAGGGTTTATATAACCGGACAACAAAAGGCAGAACGAATCCTATGGGATCATGAACATGTTGATTGGACTGACGAGGACTGGGACCATTGTTTATTTACTGACGAGTCTAAATTTGTTCTCCATGATCAAGATCGACGTTTTAGAGTGTGGCGAGAGACAAACCAGGGATTTAGCCCAGGTATGACTGAACCAGTTCGCTCTTATGGAGGAGGCCAAATAATGGTGTGGGGCGGGATAATGAGTAAGCGCCAAACTCAGCTCGTACTGTTTAGAAATGAACATGTAACCGCACAAACCTACCTGAGCAACGTCATCAGGCCTGTAATTATCCCTTTATCCCAAGAATCGGGTGAGAACTTCATTCTTGTTGATGATAATGCTCGTCCTCATAGGGCAAGGATGATTCAACGTTATTTAGCAGAGCAAGAAATAACGCGCATGAACTGGCCTGCTTGTTCACCAGACATGAATCCAATTGAACATGTTTGGGACAAACTCCAACGGCAATTACATATGCTTTCACCTTGTCCAGATAACTTGGATGAACTTGCTGCCGCCTTAATTGAGGAATGGGCTAATTTACCTCAAGATTACATATTGAGCTTAATGAGGAGTATGAATCGCCGATGTGAAGCATTGATTCAAAGTAGATGGGGTCCGACACCCTACTGAAGAAGGTTACATTGAAATGAAAACCAATATTTGTAAAAATTAAAATGTTTATTTTGTAAATTTTTTTTATTTAATTTTAAAAAATAAATTTTTCTTAAATTTTGTTCGGTGTATTTATTTTTGTTGAACGAAAACCATTAACAATCGATAAGTGATGTACGATAAGCACAAATATAGAAACAAATAATCAGAAGTATGGTTAAAATAGAGAGTTACCTAACTTTTGATGAGTGGTCCACTTCAATTTGTGAGCAGTTTATCTCAATTTCTTTGGATTAATGTGGACATTACTATTTGAGTAGATTGAACAATAGGGCTTATTTTAAGCGTTAATTGAGATGGAGAAAGAGAGGCGATACATATCTAGTTGTATTAAATGAAATATGATTTTCAGAGTTGCAATTTATGTGTTTGTCTTGGGACTGGATATTTTCTCCTTTCATACCTCCGGCTATTGCATTATGAAGGAAGAATTAGGACTGTTGAAACAGGTGTAAGGTAGTATTTGAGCAACGATTTAAGAAATTAATAGAGTTTTATCAAACAGTTTATGCAATCGGGGGAAATTAACAGTTTATGTAATACGAGCTGTTTAATTAATTTAACAAGTAACATTATTCAAAAATTAAAGTTAATACATGATGTAATAACTATTTCAGTAACAAATATCTGAGGTTGTTTTTTGTTTTTTTTAGCACTAGAACCTCTTTCTATATATCACTTTTATTAATTAAACAATAACTAATATATTTATTTTATTTGTTTATTAATTCCAGAATTACTTACTTAATATAAGTATTTTTTTCCCACAAAAATTCTTGAGAGAAATCCTTACTGACATATACTAAGAAAACTACCGACATTGAGCATTACTTCGATCCAAGCAAGCGTGTAGTGATATAACATTATTAAGTGATAGACAGTTCCTGGCCATGTTAATGTGACCACTGGATAGATTCGTTCTTGTTACATGTTTGCATTATCTTTTTGTATGCGTAATGATGTAAATCGAGATTAAATATTAGTTGTATGGGTAAGTTAGTTATCTGATAATAATATGAAATCGAAAAAAATAGTTTCGAATATAAATATTTATTTTTTTTAAATATTTTGTGGTGTCACCCTATTTACACCCTATTTTTCATATTGATGGAAAAAAACTATCAAAATAGTTAAAATATATGATACAAATAATAAATCAATAATAAACGCACCGAATCCGACTTGCATTAATTGAAAAAGAAACAATAAATCCACAAACATTTCAAACACAAATTATGCACGCCGTCACTCGTAAAACAAAATGGCTGTACTAAAACCAATGCTGCCATTACTAAAAAAAAAAAATACTTTAAAAAACAGTATTGCCATTACTTAATACAGCAATTTATTAAGACACGCGAAAGTATATAAAAAAAAAATTAGGAAAAAACAAAAAGATAATAATCTTTCGTGGTGATCACATTAATATGGCCAGGGACTGTAAATATATATATATATATATATATATATATATATATATATATATATATATATATATATATATATATAATAATAATAATAATTTAAAAAATAATTGTATGGAATTTGATGTCTTTGCTAAATTTATTGATATCTCAATAGAAGTCACTTTTAGTTATTTTTTAATATTTAAAACAGTTAACGTTTGGCCATGTTTAGGGCATGACAAAAAATACGCTACACACGAATCTCCGATGGAAAAAAATCCAGTTCCTATTAATCATTTCACATAGTTCTGTCATAAATATACCATAAATATTGGATTAATATAATAAAAAAAATAAAATAAAAAAATCAACTTTGCCATAACCACTTTACCGTTATAACCCTTAAAACCTTTAGGACTTTTTTATCTGAATTCAGATTGAAAAAAGAACTAAGACGGTGGTTCAGAGTAGATTTTAAAGTATTAATAATTGAAAAAAGAAATAGAAAGAAAAAAGTTTTACCAAATCATAAAAACCTAAATAAAAAAAACACAGTTAACAAACGACAAAATTTTTCATACACATTAAATGTTACATAGGATCTGACGTAAAAAAGTAATTTGAGCATAAATGAAGACTATTCATTTCTTATTTACAAGAAATTTCTTTAATGATGATGATAATCATCATAATTTGCCCTCTTTTACGGACTAATAATGAATAATGATGATATTAATGAAGTTTATGACATTAATCTTCGTAGTTGTTTACTAATTTAATGATTATGTAAATTTTATTGTTTAATATATGGTATACAGCATCTTCATTTCGTTTTTTTAAAAAAGAATTTAGTGTCAGGATTTTTTTTTTATAATAATCATAAAAATTCAGTCACCATGAAATTACTGCTATACATTTTTACATCATCTACATGTAATGTATGTTCGTTCCTTTTTTTTTAGAAAATGATACTTTCGAATTTTTTTTTTTGACATTTTAAGAATTCTTTGGTAAAATGATTAAGTGTTTCACACAGTTCACATAGAATTTTTAATATTATTATGAGCTTTTTACAGCTTATAGTTTTGGAGCTATAAGGTTCAACACAACTGTGGTACAAATACAACTGTACCACTACAACCCATGGAGGATCTGGGGTCCAGTTTATGGTCATAAAATCTGGAATCATATTAATCATTTCACATAGTTCTGTCATAAATATACCATAAATATTGGATTAATATAATAAAAAAAATAAAATAAAAAAATCAACTTTGCCATAACCACTTTACCGTTATAACCCTTAAAACCTTTAGGACTTTTTTATCTGAATTCAGATTGAAAAAAGAACTAAGACGGTGGTTCAGAGTAGATTTTAAAGTATTAATAATTGAAGAAAGAAATAGAAAGAAAAAAGTTTTACCAAATCATAAAAACCTAAATAAAAAAAACACAGTTAACAAACGACAAAATTTTTCATGAATTAAATTTTTCATGAAGAAAACTTTTTACAGCTTATAGTTTTGGAGCTATAAGGTTCAACACAACTGTGGTACAAATACAACTGTACCACTACAACCCATGGAGGATCTGGGGTCCAGTTTATGGTAGACTTTACTGTTTCGAGGACAACATTTGTGCGAGTAGGTGTTTTCCGAGATCACGCTCAACCGCCAGGTTTTTCCCCTAAATAAGAGCACCCAATTTATAGATGCTGGGTTAGATCCAGGAGGGTCTACATCCCATGGGATCCATCCTTGGGATTTAAGAGGTTAAATTATTTATCTCCCACAACCGGGTTTACACCTGGGACCTTTAGCACAGCAACTCAGCGCCATACATACTGGGCTGTCCCGCTCCCATTAAAAAATTCAAAACTTGTGAATAATCACACAAATTTATTTTTATTTTTATAGTTAAATTAATATAAATTAGAAAAATCTGATACTTTAGATTTCCGACTAAGTGGATAAAATATAAATAAAATTTTTCACTCATTTTAATCTAAGAGTTTAAACAGTTTTTATTGGTTGATTAAATAGAAGTAGGTAAATTTAGTTAATTAAGTAAAATTGTTAAGGAGTATAATTAATCTGAATGGCGTATTTTTAAATAGTTTCTTCATGGGCAATGGTCAATGTCGATGTTGGCCTATAAAAATGCTTTAATGTACACTAGATTTTTCTGCGTCGATTTCGATTAATTACCTATAAAAAGTGTTATGACCTACTTAATGAAAGAAATACTATAATAATAGAAGAAAGTCATTTCTGGGACTATAAGAAAATAATAAAGATGAAGCCATTGTCAGAAACGGTGAAGAAGGCGTCATTGGTATTCAGAGCTCCCCATAAAAACGATAATGTATTATTTATGGCCCGACCGTTGGTAATAGAATTTAACACTCAGATCATTCTGAAATTTCTTATCGAATCATTCAATGTATTTCATTTGCAGGATACGTTGTCTTCAGTTACTCCAAAGTTTTCTTTTTTTTTACTATATTGACGAAATGACAGTAGAAAAAAAAACTGTGCCACTCAATCCATGAAGGATCTTGGGTTCATTACATGGTAGGGACTGACTGATAACATGGTCAACCGCCAGGTTTCTCCTAAATGAAGGGTAATAATATTTTTATTGTAATAGGCTTTGTTTGTCGATTATCTTTTTTATGTTTTTTTTATTTACTAGTATTGTTTTATACTTATTATTTTTAATTTTTATAATTTCTGCTAAACTGATTAGTACGCTGTGTGAATTACGATTTCAACTCTGTCGTGGAGCAACTAAATTTATCAAAATTTTTATTCTTGAAAATAATTTTTTCAATACGTGAAGGCATTAAAAACTAAGTTGAGGAGAAAAGTTGATAAGAAATTATAGTTACGTGCGTTAATATTTTTAAATATTTAAAATTATATAAGAGTGAAACTTGTACAATGAGGCATATTAAAATTATACTAATCAAGGAAATAATTGTAGATAAGTGTTTCATATATCTGGTTAAGTCTAATTTTCTCCAAATTAGTTTCTTGTACTTAAGTAAGCGTAATCGAGTTATTTTCGTAGTGAATAATGGGCTAAGTGCTAAGGCATTGGCTTGAAAAGGAGTTATTGCTTAAATTACAAATCCATTTCAAGCCAAAAACTACGAGAATAATATGATTTCGGTCATCTGAAATCAGTTAACTCTCTTAGGACAAAATCCGACTTAACCACTTATTCACTGGGGCTGTAGATGTATGCAGTACATCGTCATGAAAGGTATCGATTTATTCGTAAGTCTGAAATATATGTTACAATTACTGAAACATCATACCAATAATTATTTTGTAAAAATTAATATTGTAGAATGCTATAGGAAAAATTACAAAAAACAAAGCCTTAAGTCTCTAAAATACCGGAATAAATTAGCCAGTCAACATTTCGCCAATTCAGTTATAATCTGGGCGTTTCGCCCAAAGAAAAATCACATCAAACAAGACAATGTGCCATACACCCCACATCAACAGTCGAAACTGACTTATCAAACAAACACACCAACCTTTCTCCAATATGGTACATAATCAACTCTTTTAATTTGTCTATCTTTTTGATTTTTTTTTTCTCATTTTTATTGACAATAATTATATTAAAATGTAATTATCAAGGGGAATTAGGTGGTATAAGTAGAAAAATAAAAGCAAAAAACAAAGAAGAAGAAGAAAAAAAAAGTATTTTCAGTAGAGGAATGGATAAATCAAAGTCTGATTCTGCAAGATAATGAGGGAACTCATAATACAATGATATATTCCCTTTTTCCAAATAAAATCCAAGATTATTAAAAAATATTAACGATGATGTAAAATATTCTTATGATTATTATTAATTAAATATTATAAAAAATAAAGGCTTTGGTCACTAGTAGGCTAATAAGAGAAAAGTATTAAGATTTTTGCAGCTTTAGTCGCCACAATAATTGTTAATTACAACAATCACTAAGCTATAAACTCTTATTCGATATATATTGCATTACGAAGCCACAATACTGAGAGTTTGTGTTTATACTTCGAAGAGTGAAGATCTACGTTCGGAGCTCCTGAGGATTAACTACAAGCGATAAGTCACATTTAGTTTATTTTTTCCGTTTTAAATTATTTTTCTCTTAAAGTATTTCTTTTATCTCTAAATAGAAGGTTCTTTATTTTATTTTATTTCATTTTTTCTAACGAAATGGCGGAATCTCCGCCTGTAAAAAAGAAAAAAGTGAGATATAGAAATGTTATTTCTAATAATGAAGGAAACTCTGTAAAAAGCAGTGTCAAATTTTTAATTATTAAAAGAAATGAAACGGATGATGAGGGAAATTCTCTAGACTTCAAAAAAGTATCACCGTTTTTTATTAGTAAGAGTTTGAAATCTATAATCGGTGAAGCTAAAACAGTCAAAAAATTGAGAGATGGAACTCTTTTAGTCGAAACTGTGTCAGTAATTCAAACAGAAAAACTTATAAAATCTAAAACCCTATCAAACCTCCCCGTTATTGTCGAGCCACATGCTAAATTGAACACCAGTAAAGGAATAATATGGTGTCCAGACCTTAACAATTGTTCGATCGACGAAATAAAAGACGAACTAAAACCCAGAATGTAGTAGATGTTAAAAGATTGACGTTTTACAAAAATAATGAGCAACAAAAAAGCAATAACTACCTGTTAACCTTTAACAGCCCCACCATACCCAACGAAATTAAAGTAGGTTTCTATAACATCGATGTGAGACAATACATTCCAAACCCTACCCGCTGTTATATTTGTTTGAAATTCGGTCATACTAAAAATGTATGCAAAAAAGAGCCGCTTTGCAGACTCTGTGGCCAAAATAAGCATGAAGGATCAGACTGTGTTAGCCCTATAAAGTGTGTTAATTGTAACGAGCAGCATGATTCATTCTCTAAAAAATGTCCAGTGTTTCAAAAAGAAAAAGAAATTAAAGGCATTCAGGAGGCCGAAAAGATAACATACTTTGCAGCTAAAAATAAATTCGAATCGTTACATCCCTTGTCAACACGTATGACCTTTTCTAATATAGTTAAAAATACTAAAAGTGTTAGTCTTCAAACAGATAATAGAAATGACAATATTAACATTTTTAAGAAGCCGTTAGTGCCTGAATGCAATAAAGCCTCTTTATCTATTGCCCGTTCGGAAACGATTAAACCGGACCGGGCCCCCACTCCCATTCCCTATCCCCACCACCTCCCTACGTCAGCTGGGCCATCAGTTGGCTCCATTCCTCTTTCAACTCCTTTCATATCAACTTCTCCTCCAGCTGACCATAACCTTCCTTCCCTACCCACCAAACCGACTCCTTCCCTGGCTCCGGAACCGGCCAAAATTACGGAAGCTGAGTCCACTATCCCCAAATCTCCCGCGGAACTCCCAGTTTTATTTTCGGATAAAACTACTTGTGACGGAACCACCTCATGTCGCAGGAACTTCGACGACATGCAAGGTGATTGGACACTAGTAAAATACAGACGATCAAGAAGCAGATCGCGTAATAAGTCACAAAACCGAGCGCTTAGTAAGGAAAAAATGGAAACAAATTAAATAAAATAATTAGTATTGACCATATATTATTTGTTTATTTTTATATTTGTTTATTTATTTATTTTTTCTTTCTTTAGTATTTTTGTTTTCATATCTTAACCATTTTAACAACTTAATTTCATCTCTACCTGTTACCTATTCTTATTTCATTATTTATTCCAATTGGTCAAATATATTTATTTACATTCATACTTAAAACATGCCACTCACAACAAATATCATTCAATGGAATTGCAATGGTATAACTGGTAAAAATGAAGAGTTGAAATTAATCATTAAAAATACCAACCAGTAGCCGTATGCCTACAAAAAAGTAAGTTGCTTCCTCACAAAAAATTTAATCTCAAGGAATATAATATTTATAGAATGGATTTTGAAAACAGTAATATAGCTTGTGGTGGTGTACTGACCGCGGTTCACAAAAATGTTGTATCCGAGCTGGTCCAAGTAGAAACTTCCCTCCAGGCGGTAGTGGTTAAGGTCTTCCTCAAATCCCCTGTCTACTTGTGTAACATATACCTACCTCCAGATAATTTTTCAGAAAATAGTTAATTAAATCTTTTCAAAAATTTACCATCTCCGTACATTTGCGTAAGCGACGTCAACGCCCACCACACTTCCTGGGGCTCCTCTCATTGCACAACTCGGGGAAATCACATTAGGAGAATCATCGATACCACCGACTCAGTCGTCCTAAATACGGGAGAGTCAACTTATTTAAGCCCGGCTTACAACACGTTCTCCTCCATCGATATAACCTGGTGCTCTTCAAGCATCTTTCCGCATTTATGTTGGCAGGTTGCACAAGACCAGTACTCTAGTGACCACTTTCCGATAGTAATCTCTCTCTTTAACGATAACCCCATCAAATCTAAACATCCTAGATGGATCATGGAAAAATCTGACTGGTTTGCGTTTCAAAAAAACCTAAACATAACTGAATCAGAACTACTATCAGCTAGCAGCAGCGACGAGAAAACCCATTTGATAACAACAGCGATTCTGGAAGCAGCAGGCCTTTCAATCCCAAAAACCTCCAACAAAACGAGATCACACAAAAATGTACCGTGGTATGATGAAGAATGTAAGACCTACTGTAAGACTTATTAAAAGAAGAAGAAAAGCCCTGAAAATATTTCAAAAGGAACCCACTCCTAACAACCTAATAGAATATAAGAAGAGCCGTTCACTCTCTAGAAGAATAATCAAGAGTAAAAAGAAAGCATCCTGGGAAAATTTTTTAGATAATATCACAACTAATACTTCCCCAAGCACATTCTGGAAAAAGATACAGGGTATTACAGGAATATATAAAGAAAATCAGATGGCACTCCTAATCGGTGAACAAGTAGAACAAAAGGAGGAATTGTTAGCTGAGCGTTTTGCAGAATTTTATTCAGGACTATACTCCTCGAAAACACATCATCCACTCGATAACTCCGAACAAAATACAAACGCGAATGAAGCGGAAAAAGAGTATAACCTTCCTTTCACCAAAACCGAATTGCGAGCCTCCATAAAGGATCTAAAACCTTCCGCACCGGGAATAGATGACATTCACAACGAGATGTTAAAACATTTACCAACACAGGTTCTGGATACGCTTTTGACCCTATATAACCACATATGGCGCTCGGGGGACTTTCCGAACGTCTGGAGAAGATCTGTTATTATTCCAATCCCCAAAAATGGAAAAAATAAGCTATTTCCTCCAAGTTACAGGCCTATTTCACTGATAAGTTGTATGTCGAAACTGCTGGAAAAAATGGTGTACAAACGGCTGATATGGATCTTGGAAGAAAATAAATTACTATCGAAGGAACAATGTGGGTTCAGAAAAGGACGCTCTACCTTAGACCATCTTGTTACAATGGAATATGAAATAATGAAATGCTTCGTTGAAAAAAAAGAATGCATAGGCATTTTTTTCGACATTGAAAAAGCTTACGATAATTTAAATCCGACGCTTGTACTGCATCAGTTGAAGGAATGGGGATTCGAGGGTCGCATTCTCACCCTGATAGGAAACTTTCTACGGCACCGGACGTTCCAAGTCAGGATAGGGGATTATTTATCCTCGGTTAAAACAATGTCAAACGGAATACCTCAGGGTAGTGTATTAAGTTGCGCCCTATTTGCTATTGCCATCAACAAAATCACTAGTGTTATTCCAAAACCCATAAAATCGTATTTATTCGTAGACGACCTAGCCTTACTACTTCCGTTCAGCAATCGAAATCAGGTTACGAAATCTTTACAGAAATGTCTAACAAATTTAGAATCATGGTCAAGACAATCTGGATTATATTTCTCAGTTGATAAAACAAAATGCATGCTCTTCTCAAGACGGAGAACACCAACATCTCCCCCAGACTTAGTTTATAGAGGCGCAAACTTAAATTTCGAATCCAAAGTCAAGTTCCTGGGATTATTACTTAACTGCAAACTAGACTGGAAGGAACACATTAAATGGCTGATGGAAGAATGTGGAAAACGGCTAAACGTGCTCAAAGTCCTGGCAGGAAGCTCATGGGGAGCAGACAGAAAAAGCATGCTGAGAGTATACACTTCTTTAGTCAGATCTAAACTAGATTACGGCAGTTTTATATATGCTTCAGCTAGTCCCAAATTGCTGACTGCTTTAGATTCAGTCCACCACGCAGGCATCCGTCTGGCTACTGGTGCCTTCAGAACTAGCCCAGTAAGCAGTCTTTGTGTAGAAGCAGGTATAGCTCCACTGGCTGTTAGGAGACATCAACTGGCCTGCGGATATATCGCTAAACTAAAATTTAATGAAGAAAATCCAGCATGGAAACCAGTATTTCAACCTAGAAGCAGGCGATTTAATGATGTCCGAAGATTACCCACCCCACTCGGAATAAGAGCAGGAAGACACATAGAAGAAATCAGATCCTTGCAAACCTCAGTCAACGAACATTATTACCCTCCATGGACCCTCAAACTACCTACAATAGATCTAACTCTTTGCAAATTCAAAAAATCTAACACCCCAGATTTTGCATATATAACAGAATATCTAAGCATAAAAGACAAATACAGAAATAGCAAATATTTGTATACAGACGGCTCAAAAACAGACTCCAATGTAGGATGTTCCTTTACCATAGACTCAAAGACAATTAAATATAAGCTCCCTTCCATATCGAGCAACTTTACAGCGGAATGCTATGCTATCAGTGCAGCACTCTACCATATCATGCAGTGTAATGAAGAAAACTTTTTAGTATTCACCGATTCACTTTCCGCAATATTAGAACTAAGCAACATATATACAGACAATCAAATACTTAAGAAAGCGCAGAGCTATTCAACAATGATAAAAAGTCAGGGCCAGAATGTAATAATAGCATGGATACCGTCCCATGTTGGAATTAAAGGCAACGAGGCAGCAGATCTAGCTGCAAAGGAAGCAGCCATGTCAACTCTAGATGAAATAAGAGTCTACACTCCATCAGATCTCGGAAACAGCCTGAAATCCCTAGCAAAGAAGACCTGGGACCAGCTCTGGGAAAGTGTCGAGGACGGCAACAAATTAAAAGGCATAAAAAAAGAAACCTCATCCTGGGAAAGTTCTAACCGTACCAACAGAAGAGAGGAAGTTGTCCTAGCAAGATTGAGAATAGGTCACACCCGATTAACCCACGGATACCTCATAGATAAAGAAGCTCCACCTAAATGCACATCCTGCAAAGTACAGCTATCCATCGCTCACATTCTAGTAGATTGCCCGCGTTAGGGTACACCTACATTGGATCCGATGCGATGCGACGCGATCTTATTCTATCACATAGTATGGTGGGCTGAAAAAACAAATAACTGAAATACGCAGTGAGTGCCTACACTGGATCAGATCCGACACGATTCTATTCTTTTCAATTCGATAGTGAAACTAGTCACTGGCTTCCGAATAATATACTATTAATTTTATTCTTTTATTTCTTATATTTTATATATATTATAGTGAAATATAAATATATTAAAAACAATTAATAAATAATCTTAATTTTATAAATTTAAAGAACCAAATGTTATAACAATGAGGTAATATTACTATATTAGAATATTTTTGTCTTGCTGTATGACTATAAATAAATAATTTAGTTGTTTTTAAAAAAAAAGAAAAGAATTTATTGTTTTTATTATATATTCGTGTTTTATATAATGATTTAATTTTCTCGTTTGTGATAATATTTATTTCTTTTGGTATTTTGTTGTTCATCTTTGCAAACGAGTATAAAAAATCAGAAAAGCCCTTACCACCCAGAGTTGCCAACTGTTTAATAAATAAATTAAACATTACGATAATAATTTTATCAAAAGTTAATGTTTCCAATTTTATTTGACGAATTAAAATTGTATGTAGGTATATTTTTTATGTACATTTCTGATAGATATAATTTTATTCAACGGAAAAATAACCTTCGCTACTATATTTAATGGTTCATGAAGATTAATAATAAAATATTTTAATGAGAATTGAGAATATTTAATTTTGATTTATGACGGATATTTATATAATAGTTAATCATCAAATTACAATGTACATTTTTTAATAAACATTTTAGACAATTAAGATTAAGTTGGCATACATGGTAACGGCTGGCTTATCGGATTGAAAACTAATGATTTTGAAATGTGAAAATCGCACCTGATCGTACAGTATCGCATCGGATCCAATGTAGGCGCTTCCGTATAAATAAACTATTTTGATTCCATGAGCGACTAAATCGCTCGGATTAGTCTGATAAAAACGGACGGATCCAATGTAGGCGCTCTCGATATATTTCAGTCATTTGGTTTGCTTCCGAATTCTGATCGCATCGCATCGGATCCAATGTAGGTGCACCCTTACTCAGCTTACTTTGAAAACTGCAAAATAGAAAGAAGACTCCACTGGATGTTGGAAAATAATGTTTTGAACGTAACTAAAGTAATTGACTTTCTAAAAAAATTTAACCTGTATAGCCAAATTTAACAATAAAAAATAAGTCAAAACAAACCTAACTTAAAGGACACGAATGACCTCTGTAGTTGAGTGTCCAAAAACCACAAAACCTAACCTAACCACAATACTGACACCTTGGGACGGTTCATTGTTGGGAAATGTGAATATTCTCCAGACATCAGAACCAGGTACAACTTGTCATTAAGTTACAACACTTCTCCATTTCACATTGTTCTAGAATATAAAGGAGTTGCCATCGTGCAAGATTTTTAACAACCAAGGATGTTAAGTTTAATATAAGATAAGATGAAGATTGTAATAAAGCTTTAAGAGTATTTTCTGTTATCGAAGTTATATATTTTTGGATATACGATTCAATATCATTGATTAACTTTTCCAACAAAGCTCAACAGAATGAAAAACACGCCGTATTCCTTGAAATAATTATCAAGAATCTCATTTTATGTTGCGGCTCTCATTACGATAACGATGAAGTACTCATTATAATTTAATGACTATGATGTTTTAAATAAAGAGTGATCTATTTTTAAAAAAAATATCTTTTCAGATTCGATATTATTTTTTTTTTATTATCATTGTGGTAGAAATGTCAAACTTAATACGAAAAGGTGAGCCTTTTTTTAAAGGAAAATTGAGAGTATGGGGCCATGTTCCCATTACCGCTGGTACATAGGAGTTATTGAAGTGCACTCTGATTTTCTCCTTTATGCCAGAGGGATTCCGTCATTAAAAAAATATAACTTTAAACTTTAAAAATTCAATAAAAGTACTAATCTTTTTTTAAAAATTTTTAATTTTCATCTACAAAACGAAGCGTAGTTATTCGTATTCTCCAAATTAAAAAGCCAAGCACAATCCGATCAATATATATTTAAAAATAAAATTTAATTTCAATATTGAAAAGTAAAAAAGAGACCTTACATAAATGTTAAGACCGTGAAAAAATTCCAACGAAAAGCCTTAAGTCTCCAAACTAAAACAGAAATAGAAATTATCTGTCCAATATTTCGCCCATTCAGGCATCCTCAGGATAGAAAGAGAATAGCAGCAAAACAAAACATGAATAATGCACCCAAGAAACATCCCACCACCTCCAAGGCTCAAATGCAACTCACAACGCAACGCATTTTGTTTTGCTGTTATTCTCTTTCTACCCTGAGGGATGCCTGAATGGGCGAAATATTGGACAGATAATTTCTATTTCTGTTTTAGTTTGGAGATTTAAGGCTTTTTGTTGGAATTTTTCCACGGTCTTAAAAATTTAATTTCATTAATATGAAACGTTTTTTTTTTCGGTTGGCAGATAACCTATGATGTCACCCAGCCATGGAAACCATGATGCAGCGTCAGGCAGCTCCTAGCTCCATAACCAGTACCTTTTAAACCGATTCCCCAGTGTCTTTCCCAAGGACAGTGACTATTCTGTCTAGATCCAAGAATATTGGCTGCTAAGGGTCAGCAGGCGTAAGAGGACCTATATATCTTTCCCCGAAGCAGATCGCCCCTAAACCAAACCTTCGGGCAACTATTTCACATCCTGGAACTACATTGCGATTCCCAATACAATAAAACAGGGTAAGATCATCACTTCAACGACCAATAAAATAAATAAGTAAATAAAATAAATTCCTCATGAGTTGCCTCCAGTAGGTTGACGGGCCTCACCTTCCCGAGGGTCCCTAATTAGAGACAGGCTATAATAGATAAATCATTCCTTATTTTCAACCATTGATGAGGAGACCCTTTTAGAGTTTAAACAATCTCTTTATAGCGGATTCCGTTGATAAGAGTATACCAAAAACCTGGCGGTTAAGTGTGTTACCGGCCTAACTACGTCCATGTTCAAACAGTGCCAAGAACTTAACCTAAGATCCTCTATTTGTTGTTAAATGTAAAATATTTAATAACAATTTTATGTAATAGGTAATTAACATTGAGGGATAATGAAAGATCTGAAAATATTTTACAGAAATGTAATGTTTAAAGAAAAATTTTTATTAATTTTAATTTACAGTTAATATACTGATAGCTTAAAGGAAAATAAATATTTTTTTATTAAGAAATAGTGATTTAAAATGTTTTGTTTTTTTTGGTGCATGTTTAAACTTAAATTATAAATATATGTCTAAGATGCAGAGATATAATCATTTTGCAAAAGTATAGACATGGGAAGAACACATAAATTCAAAAACAATAGCTGTATGAATATAATATGTACATTGGATTAAATTTCCATTACTTTCTTCGATTTTCGAAAAATGTTTTTAAAAAATACGTGTTAATATCACAGACTCGCTGAAACATATTTTTATCAATTTTACATAAATTTCTATCATATAAGAATAGAAAGAATGAAGACAGGTCAATCTGAAATACTTTTAAATTGAAAAATAAAAGCCGTTTTAGTTCAATGTTTTCTAAATAACAATAAATTTCAATATGCCATCCATTAATCAGTTTGGAAGTTCCTAAATATAGAACTAATTTACCATGAACATTGACATGTTTTACCAATTACCATTAACATTAAAATGTTTGATTTGCGTAAATAATTTCATACAAAACAGTCATTATTTTACTCCTAAATTTACTGTGGAAATAAACGGTGCAATAATTTATTTCTTTTTTAATTCAATAAAGAATCATTTGGAAAACCTAACTACATTAGTATAATTCACTGCTGTTAAGTAAAATATTCTTACTCCGCTTATTCACACACGAATTAATGATATATAATCAGAAATAATGATATATCATTTCTCCACTCCTGGAATTCTAGAACATTACATACTGCGGAAAAAAGAGAACCATGGGAAACTCATGAGAGCTCGTAAGAAGTCAGGATGTGAGTCGTTAGGCTCACATCATTAGCTTTTCTTCGTTTACTAACCATACATTGTTATAATATATTATAATTATAATCATTATTTTAAAACAATTAATACCGAATATAATATAAAAGAGAAAAATATTTATTCTGGGACTGAAGTTGGTAAATGTACAGTGGCTCACCAGGATATTGATAGGAATTTTTGAATAAGTAAATAATTCATAACAACATATGTAATATTAAGAACAATAATTTATTGTAAATACTAAACATCCTAGTAATATTACAAAAGACTTTGTTGATTTATTCTGGTTTAGATCGTGTTGATAAATTTTTCGTCAACTTTTCGCAAGCCATGCTGCTGACTTCTTCAGTGCTGCGATGAGAATGAGAATCATTCATCATCATCACGTTCTTTCGATATAAACATATAAAAATAAACTAGAATTTAATAATTAAAATTGAACACTTATGTTCATGATAACTAATCTGACAGTGAAAATTCTACACCTTTGTTTTTTCAAATATTTATTTATCTTAAACTATTTTCCTTTAGTTAAAGTTGTTTTGAAAGTGTTAAATTCTTTTCAAAGTTAGTTCCGCAAAATCTACAGAATATTTGAACTATTTTCAATAATGGAAGTACACAGAGCAATTAAAGAACGTTGATCATTCAACATTTTACATGTTAGGAAATATTTGAATCGAATTGCCGAAGTTCTTAAAAAAAAAAAAAAAAGCTGTTCAATTGCCACTATATGGGAGAGACTCAAAAAGGAAAACAGAATTGCCAGAATTTTTAAATGTTAGACAAATTTTAAGTGATAGAGATGAGATTTGGATCGTCAGAGAAATAAAACAAAATTCACGTTGGAGTGCGCCCAAAGTAGCAATGGAACTATCGTAACGCTTAGTTGAGCAAGTACGTTCTGAAAAAAACGTGTCCTAAGAAAAAATATGGAATAAATTTCATATATGATTGTTTATTAATCAAAGAAGAATATTTTTAATTCTACTGTTTTTACATATTTAAATTGATTTGCTAATAAATATATCGAAGAGTTTATGATTTTAAACTGTAACCATTTAAGTTTTATTTTTTTTCTACACCATGTATCAAGTTCACTGAGTCAATATATACCTCATTACATATACCAAATAATTCTTCACCTCAAACCAGTAGTTGGAAATTACAAAGATGGTGGCAGAGTAACTATATTATTTATTTGGATATAATTAATATATTTCCATTGGTACATTTTCATATTAAGGTCAGCGTAAAGAAGTGGATATTATTCAAAACTAAAAGATAGACAATTAATTATTTTAAATAAAAGTTTAAGCGTTGTAAAATAAAATAAATCGAAACAGTTCGTTGCCCCTTTATTTTATACTCGTCCTTATTTTTAGACTGGGATGTTTGTCGATTCTGAAATAACCGATTCATCTGTTAAGGCTTTGTTTATGCACCTTCCATTTCATTCTGCTTCTCCGTTTTTATTTAGCCTTTCAGAGATATTTTCATGTTTTTATCAAAAATACATTTTTACTAATTGATTATTTTCATTATAGAGTAGCAAGTGAAAGTTTTGAGATTTTTTCATTTTATTGCTTGCGTCTTATTGACAAGTAAATATATATTTCATAAAGATTTTATCCAGTATCGCTTATTTGTGTTTTTATAGATTTTGGGCAGCGGGGAAGCTCAGTGAGCTGAGTTGCTATGGAGCTTTTGTGTCCGAATCCGGCTATGACAGATAAATTATTTATACTGTAAACAGCCGCGGATGGGCACTGTAGGACCTAGTTGGTAGATAAAGTTGGTACCCTTAATTGCGTGAAACACCTGTTAATTGAGCGTTATCTCCTAAAAATTACCTCCACACAGCCTTTGCTCACGAAACAGTGCAGTCTCTACCATTCTTATAATAGAGTGTATATGTTAAATTAATATGACTGAGGTTATATTAGCATGTTCGTCTTTCAAGTTTTCTGGATTTTTTTTCTCGTCAAAGGTTAGAACTTCTGGACTTGTAGTTCAAACTTAGAAAGAGGTTTCTCGATATCCGCTCAATCTTGTACATAACAATTACCATTTTAATATATTTTTTAATTATAAATTGGATATTTTTTATTTATAATTACGCTCTAAGCTCCCAATTAACTACAAAAGACTCATCTACATGACAATTATACAACCTATTTGGATTTTTGGAGTAGAGCTTTGGGGCTCTACTAAGCCATCGAATTCCTCTCGTATTCAATCCCTACAATCCAAAATCCTTCGTAAAATCATCAATGCTCCTTATTTTGTTAAGAATGAAGTCATTCACAATGACCTTAATGTCCCATTTGTTGCTGATTTGGCCCGAACCCGGTATCTATCCTTTCATAACAAACTTCATTCCCACTCAAACCCTCTAGTTTCAAACCTAGCTTCCTCTTCAATTCCCGATAATCCTCAGAGGCGTCTGAAAAGAAGATGGCCACGTGACCTTCGTAGTTGAACTTGTGATTTGAGTACTACCAGTGGGTAGTTTCTCTACTGGTCATCCTCATGTCATTATGTATCACATAGCCTATTTACTTGTTGTATTATTGTAGTATAGTTGTAAATATCAATAAATATATATATATATATATATATATATATATATATATATATATATATATATATATTTATTATTGCCAGTTGTTTTTTTTTATTGCTAATCAGGATAATTTTGTCTATTCAGCCCTAAAGAGAAACGTTGGTTTCCAATAAATAGTTCATCTCTATTTAAAAAATTCCTTCTTTGATCTCCATCCGGGCCATTCTCTTCCCTATATATATATATATATATATATATATATATATATATATAAGGTCGACTAATATTATTCAAGATTTATTGCCGATAAAACAATAACTAGAGATATTAAATGTTTTCTTTCAACCCTTATTAAAACTTGTCCGTCATTACACGCGCCCGTGTTCTGAGATAATCTCTTGGAACGTGGGAATCCTATCGCAGAAATAGGCGGCGGTAAACAGTAATTGTTGGAACAGAGATCAACTACCAAGGGATGGATCGAACAAACAGCGAAGAGGCCGCTAATGCAGGCACGTACTGTAAAAGTTCTCATTGCGATAAACGATTCAGTTTAATAATTTCAAAAGCATTACAAGGGCTATTTTAACCTCCCACCCTCTCTCTCTCCCTCTCACTCTCTCTCCCTCCATACTCCCTCCAATTTTAATAAAATCCCTTCTTCCCATACGAACCGTTATTGAAATAAAAACCAATATCTTCAGATATTCTCCGACAGTTGTGTACATTACACTTGCCTGCGTTCAACAATAATGTAATAAATAAGTTTAAGAACGTTAGTCTGTTCAGCATGTTAAGAAACAAAGTATTACTAAATAAAAATAATAAGTTTTAATGGAATTTACCCCACTACAATGTGTGATGTATTAAAAATAAAAGTATGTATAAATATTATTTTGTTTATCTCTCAATTATATATAGAGCGGGATAGCTCAGTGTTAGATCTTTACGTTGTCACACCAAGTTCCCGGGTTCAAATCCGGCTGTGGCAGCTAATTTATATAATCTAAAAAAAGCATTATTTATTTATTAATCATCATCATCATATTCTTTTATTCTTGTCTACTGCCTAAGCAGTGTGGGTAGATAATATATATCTATATATTCTCGAAATAATTAAGTCATACTTAATCAGAATCAACTTCTTCTGTGTCATCACGCCCCTGCTTGAAGACAACAAGCATTTGAAAGCGATGTTAAAATTCCGGACTACGGTTTCTGGTTTTCGTTCATGCAATTATGGTTAACTTTTATACAAAAAAATAGGGTTGTGATGTCAATAAATGGCTTAAAATATATTCGTTCGATTCTTTCCAAATTTTTTTAAAATGAGATTTCCATTTGCTTTTATCCCAACTCCTCCTTTATCTGCCTAATTATAAAGGTTGCCTGGTTTTTATTTTTTCCCTACGGATTAGAAATAAAATCTCACAGGGAAAAAAATTTCATAATTTTTTTTGGCTAAATTATTATATAAATTTAACAATACAAACCATCAATGTTGTAAAGTAGAGAGTCCAAATATTTAACACTAAAGCCATTTTTTATAGCTTTAACTAATCAATGTGGCCATCCCGTGCGGTGTCAGGTACTCATTAAAGATCCCTACCATAATTATACGTGGATAGGAAATTGAGGGCTCCTACTGCAACATCTTGGGATTAGCCATGGATGCGTAAGCTGATGATAAACATATAAAAATCAATGTGGTTTTTGACTAAATAGTTTTAATCTATTATCTATAAAGTTTTATAAAAACTATAATAATTTTTTTTTGCTACTATCAAACATGTTTGAATTAAACTGTTACAAAAGTCGCGTATTAAAAATATATTCGTTTTTCTTACCTCAGAAATGGGATTAAATAAAGTAAAATAATATGTTATAATGGCAAATTAAGTATATGAAAGGACTTTTTATATCTTAGTTCGAGCTGAAGAATGTGGTCGAGGTCTCCAAAGTGACTAAGTGGCGTGTCTCCAAAGAAAAATGGGGGCCTTTCCTTGAAAAGATGAAGAAACCGTTTCTTAAGTTTTTTTGTTTATTAAAATGGTTTGCGAATGTTTCTAATGGTATGTTCAAATGCACTTCTCTTCACGTCTTTAGTCTACGTTTTTTTAGTACTTGTTTTTGAAAATAAACATTCAACTGATTATAAATAGATAAAACAGGCCTTAGTCATTGTGGATCTTCAAGAAATTTTTAAGTTCACCTAAGGTTCATTTTTAACTACATAATATTTTATATTGTATGTATAATAAATTACATATAATAAGTACAATTATAATGTCTTTTATTGTTTAGTATTTTTTCCTGTAACTTCATTACACCTTATATTTTTATGTAGTTATTTATTTATTTTTTCTCTTTAGTTGCTTCGTATTTTATCATGAAATGTAATTTTTTTTGGCATGCTGCAGTTACCTTACGATTGTTTTATATAGCCTTCTGGTAGATGTATATTATACTTTTTTTTTCTGTTTATGTTTGTTATTCTGAAGAGACCTAGTTCCATTTAAAAAAAAAATTATTAAATTTATTTATTGAAGTTAAATATAAATATAAATGTCCAAGAATAATACATCAAGTAAATAGAATGATATAGTAGCATATTCAATAAAAATTAATAGCTATAACCAACACAATTGATTGGTTAATTACTGTAAATATTCCTTACTCATAATGATATTATTTTTTATACTATTAGGTTATCTACTTATTTATTTTTCCATTAGCAAATTTATTTTTATTGTAAATTTGTATGCTATTTTTTAATTTTTTTTCTCTATCAGAACATGCCTTTCAGTTCATATTTAATTTCATGTTATTACGTAAATATTGTAGTATTCTTATAATGCAGCCGTTTGGCCAGATATTTTCTATTAATTTCTGTACACTTCTGTTGTTCTTAAGGGACCTGGCCCCATAGTAAAATAATGTTTCGATTCTTTTATATATAATGGAAAATATATAATAACATAAGAAATGGCAGAAAAAAGTAGGGAAACTACCTCCAAGCAGTACTCGCAGTAAGAAATTAGTGGTATTTATTTTTTTAAAAGTTCAACTTAGAAGGTCACGAGGCCATCTTCTTTTCAGACTCCTTTGAGGATTGTCCAGGATTTGAAGAGGTAGCTAGGTTTGTAACTAGTGAGTTCGAGTAGGAATAAAGTTTGTCATGAAAGGATTGATATCGGAAATTGGCCAAATCAGAAATAAATGAGACAATAAGGCTCTTATGGAAGACTTTGTTTGTTGTAGAGTAAGGTGCATTGACGATTTGAAGAAGGATTTTGGGTTGTTAGGATTTTACTTTACAAGCTTTATTCCGTTTCTGTAATCTTAACTGAAAAAACTTTAGACCTTCCAATATCTTTATTTTTAATACCATTGTCGCACTCTACTATACCTTAATCATATGTATCTATTTGACACCTGAAATAAACAGCACAAAACTAGGATTGTTTCATATTATTGCCTAGTGCTGCTTATTAAATATTGGGTAAAAATTAAGATTGAAAGATGGAGAAAAATGAATCTAAGTCAGTTCACAAAGAAAAAGCTATGCATGTGATATTATTAAGAACGTTGGCGAAGTTTACGCCTTAGGTTAGGTACAAAATAAAGTTCTAAGAAACATAAAATTAAAAAAAAAATACAATAACAATTAGTGAAGTGTTTAATTAGTTTTTAAAAATTTGTGTATGGAAGTTGACAGCTGTACTGTTATAATACAACAAGTAAATAGAATGTACGATATGTAATGGCGTGAAAAAAGGCAAGTAGAGAAAATACCAACCGATCAATTATTAACAAATTCATTTTTTAAAATGTTTACATCATTAACAATGAAAATATTTAAAAACAAATAAAAATTTCCGAATATATTTGTAAAAATGGGGGTACAGTATATTTGCAAAATATATTCGGAATTTTTATTTAGATAGAAGCAATTTGATACGTCCAAGAGAGAGTGAATTGCATTCCTTCTGTGTTTACTGTAATTCGTTTGAGCATATTAAAAATCATTTTCTTTTATTATTACTATTTTTGTTGTACGACTACGGCGAGAATTCTTTTATTTGATATGTAATTATATTGCTGAAATTCAGTCGTATACTCCTTAAACTTTCTCGAAGCTATATTGTTCTCATATTCGGGCCCTAACAGTGAAGAAAACAGGCTTTTAATGAATTATACTAAATAACACACTTGTTTGTTCATTTAACTTCACTTTACGTTCTAAGCTCCCAATGAATTACAAAAGACATTTACATGACAGTTATCAGACCTATTTGGACTTACGGAGTTGAGCTTTGGGGCTCTTAATATCCCATATGTTGCTTATTTGGCCCAAACCAGATACCTATCCTTCCATGACAAGCTCCATACACACTTGAATCCGTTAGTCTCTCAACTTGCTTCCCATACTATTCCTGATAACCCTCCGAGGCGTCTAAAAAGAAGATGGCCTCGAGACCTTCTACTATAGAACTTTAGTGGAGTGCTACCGATGGGTAGTTTCTCCACAACTGTTTTTTGTTTTCATGTCATTTGTTTGTATTAGCAAATTTACTTGATGTAATATTATTACAGTTGTAAATATCAATAAATTAATCTAAAAAAAAAACTTAACTTTTTGCTGTTATTGCTAATCGGACGATGTTACAATTGTAACATAATAATACATACCAATGATAATAAATTGGGATCTCTAAAGTTTGGCTATCCAGGTTTAATTAGGATTGGGATTTTTAACGAGTAGCTGACATCGTACAGGCTCGGGACCCTCGTTTAACGTCCGTTCCGAAGGAAGGCGTAACTAAGGATTTTTTACTCCCTTTAAAAAATCCTAGGGCCACCTGCCGGTTTACGAAACCGCGATCTTGGGCTTGGTAGTAAATCATACACTTCTCTAAATATAAAATTAACACTTGTACGGTGGTAATACATAAATTGTACTGACAAATTGATGACGGAATGTTTATTACAAAATCGATCAATCAAAATACCTATTCAATGTATTCTGTAAATATTGTTCAATACTGTGATTGTGATTGCCTAAATGTGTAAAATTGGATTTGTTATAGAGTCAATAGGTGCAATTTGATAATTCAGTCAATACTATCGATTCATTATAATTCGCGTAGTGATATTAAGAGTTTATTAAATTTGAATAACATGAATTTAGACCTGCATCCATTTTTGTTTTCTTTTTTATAGCGCGGTTCTTACATTTTTAAATAGCAATATTTATTTTGTATTGCGTTTGAAAATATCTCCTTCAAGAACTGAAGGAATGTAAATATTGGCCCATTTAGTGAAATGAATACCCGAAAGAATAAAAAAATTTATTCATGCATGCTCGGTCATAGATAATCAATCTCTTCTGTTCTATTCTTATCACAGCTGTCAGGAAGACAGCAAAAATTTAAGGAAAATATTATAGGTTCAGACTATAAATTTATCACCTTTATCAGCAATTATGGTTGATTTAAGTAAGAAATGATAGTAGTCTAATATTACTAAAAGACGCCGCAAAATCTCTTCGTTCGATATTTTCTTCTTTTTTTTAAAAACCAATTTCCGGTGTTCTACTATCCGAAACTACACATGCTAAACAGCTAATAGATTGCAAAGGACTTTTATTATAATTCTAAGTATATGCTGGAAAAATATATAAACTATTACGTTACTTAAATATAAAAGGGAAGGAAATTATTTCGTTTTATGTTGAGCGAGACTAGGAGATCTCATTGACCATTCTTCTAAACCATTAAATCCAAGACTAATTTAGTAAATTGACTCGAGTTTATTATTCCATCAATTTAATAACACAATAGTTGAAATGAATTTTATTTTCAAGAATCTGAATTACAACTACCGTCTTTGTTTTACTCCATTAAATGTGTATCTATCTCTCCTATGCCGAAATGTTCCTAGTTTCCTCTTAATCCTAATGGTTAGTTAAAATCTACATATAAGTCGAACAACACTCCGGGTACAAATCGGCTTTTGAGAGGAGGGATTACTAGTGAATTCAATATAAGGAGCTTATGGTACCAGATATGTTATGGCACTTAACGTATGCTAAAAATTAGGAGTTATTGCGTAACCATGGAGAAGAAAGGGATAGGGAAAGGGATTAACTATTAACATGAGTGAATACCCGCGCATAGATGGAAAGAATAAGTCCTGAGAAAATAACTATATATAGTGTATATAAAAACTATCTTAAACCCGTCTGCTGATTAAATAGATAAAAATCAGCAAGAACACTAATGTGGATATAAATTTTAAATTGCCATTTCAGGGTATTTCAGTACTAGACAAATCCTCTAAGCTACCAATTAACCACAAAAGGCTCATATACACGACTATGATAAGACCTATTTGGACTATCGGAGCTATCGAATTCCGATCTCATCCAATCCTTACAACCCAAAATCAATCGTAAAATCACTAATGCTCCTTACTTTGCTACGAATAATGCCCCATTTGTTGCTAATTTGGCCCAAAACCTATATAAATCCTTTCATGATAAACTATATTCCCACTCAAACCCTTTACTCTAGTTTCAAACCTAGCTACCTCTTCAATTCCCGATAACCCTCTGGGGCGTCAGAACAGAAGATGGCCTCGTGACCTTCTAAATTGAATTTGTTATTTGAGTACAACCACTGGATAGTTTCTCTACTTTCGTTTAGCCATGCCATTATGTGTCATTCATTCACTAGTTGCATCATACATTTACTAGAATGAAATAGTTAAATTTAAAAAAGCAAAGCATTAGGTATCTAAAATACTGGAAAAAACTGATCAGTCACCGTTTAGGCAATTGAGGCATCGCCAGGAAATAATTCAAAAGAAAAATCATATGAAACAATACAAAGTGCAGCATGCACATGTACAGCACCTCACATCAACAGTCCAGCTCGAGTCTTTACTGAACGTCTAGGAGCAAGGCTGTGTCTATGTGGTATCTTCTAGTATTTTAGGGACTTAAAGCTTTTTTGCAATTTGTTCCTATTGTATACTAGTCTGCTGATTAATTTAAAAACGCTTCTCTATATGATGACGGAAATTTAAATACCAGTGAATGGACAGGAAGAGCAAGAGTGTCATATGCTACGGTTTTTATTTAAATAATAAAATTTTATATATTGTAATTATGCAAAAATGTAAACCTTTGCAGTGATATAAACTTTAGAACAGAACAAGTTTCCGAAAGTTGGTTGCCGTTATTAACTTCTGAAGTTACATTTTACTCGGGAACAACCCAGACTTTATAATTGCCCTAAGTTTCTTACACACGTTTAATTATCGGATTTTATATAGATATTATCTAAAATTTATATAGCATATATATATATATATATATATATATATATATATATATATGCTATATAAATTAATAATATATATATAATTAATAATATATAATATATATATATATTATTTTTCACAACCTCCCTTGTTATATGAATATCGGTTTGTCCGGAGTACTTTCTCTCTTAAATTGCCACGGCAAATATTTTTAATCCAATTCATCACTTATTTATTCTTGTTTCGAACGTGTCGTCAAGTCCTATGCCAACGTTTTGTTTTCCGTACTGCTAACTTCCTCAGGGCTTAATCTGAGACTTTATTTTTATTTCATTTGTATTGATTAATTTTTGATTGATTAATTGATTAATAAACAACGCATATTTACAGCATAAGAGCGTTAATGATCAGAGCATATCCCACTACTAGGAATATTTATATTAAGAAATTTAG
>CM073761.1:63750486-63772986 GCA_037127475.1 Arma custos | reverse complement strand
AACAATCGATAGCTGTTAATGACTTAAGTGTTTGACGCCTTTAAACACCAACGAACAACAACAAAAAAATCGAGATATTATCTAATTACACTAAATACAATTTCTGATAATTTTGTACATGATGCACTCATTTCCCCACAGTAAATCTTATTTACTCTATGAACCGAATTTTTCTAATCATCAGAACTGGATGGTGTTTCATAAACCATTATGTCACCAACTGACTTTGGCCAGATTAATGACTGTGGCCAAGACGTCATCCGTCTAATATGAAACGAATCCACCTGAACAAGAGTTAATTGCGAAAAAGTCGGATAAGAACTTCTTCTCGAATGATATATTATTTCAGGTCAATGTTCTTGAAACAGTTAATAATGTCACAAACAATGGCCCAGGATTGAAAAATATAAATCATTGTACGAGTAAAATAATAATTTAAAAAACGAAGAAAGAAAAGATGAAGATAATTTTTTTACTGGATGGAGATAAAAAAAGATGAGTTTTAAAAAAAATATATATTTATTGAAATTTACAACTGCATACGGATTACATCCAGTAAATATAATGAAAGATAAATCATGTCCCGACATAAAGGCAAGTAGAGAAACTAGCCAGTAGTAGTACTCAAATAAAAAGTTCAACTTAGAAGGTGACGAGGCCATCTTCTTTTCAGACGCCTCGTAGGATAATTAGGAATTGAAGAGGTCGCAAGGTTTGAAACTATTGGGTTTGGGTGGAAATGGAGTTTGTCATGAAAAGATTGATATCGGATTCGGGCCAAATCAGCAACAAACGGAACATTAGGGTTATAGTGGATTACTTTGGGATTACTCGTAACAAAGTAAGGAGCATTGAGGATTTTAAGAAGGATTTTGGATTGTAAGGATTGAATACGAGAGGAATTCGATGGTTTAGTGGAGCCCCAAAGTTTTATTCCGTATGTCCAGATAGGTCTAATGATTTTCATGTATATGAGTCTTTTGTAATTAATTGGGAGCTGAGAGCGCTTGTCTAGTAAATGTCTAGTAAAAGTCTGATGAAAAGATGGATTTTCAATCTCAGTTTTGTTATATAAAAAAGTAAAAATAAATTTCCTAATTTAAAGGCTAATATCGAATGGACGGAGGACTGTTGATTAAAAAGAAAAAAAATATTATATTCGAAACACGTTTCTGTAATCCAAAATCTTTCCTTAAGTTTTTTTACGCTTTATTATAGTCTTTACATTAGCATGTACAATGCTGAATTATAATAAGATAATAAAAATGAGCAATTAAAGTACTGTATATTAATATAGTAACAATAGTTAAGGTACTATATTTACTCTAAATGGCCTGATACGTCAGGTAGAAGTAAGAAGTACTCCAACAAATTCTACTGATATTTTAAATTAAAATAATAATTATTCATAATTTAATTACTGAATTATTAGATTTTATTTAGCCCTGTGCTTTAAATTCCTAGTTTCGTTGACTTATAATGTAATTTATAAGCGCAATATAATTTAATTATTTAAGGTAAAGTAACGAGTAGCAAGTGTCATGGCCGCAACTGAAGTTCCCTTGTAGTTTCGCTCCGTGCTTGTTACGTTCTCAGCCCGTTATTACTGAACGTCTCTTAGTGAAACTCTATAAACATTGAGTTTATAACTCATGGAACATTTTTTACATTAACCTAAAAGTGAGGTGAGTGGTTAATTATTGACAATTAATAAATGAACAACATAGTGATCGGTTGATAGAGGCTACTCAGCCGGCTGGTAATTCCTCTAGGAGGTCTTATCAGCTATTTACTATTGACTTCACGGTCACGGCCGTATACTGTTCTCGTCTCCGGCCGATCTTAAGTTCGAACCCAGTGACATTAACTTTTTTTTTTTTTCCCTTTCTTCTTTTATCCATTTTTTTCTTCTTTATTTTTATCTATGTGTATTCAGAATGTTTTATTTTGTATATAATTGTATATAATATTGTAAATACTCTAGTTTCTTAGGTTTTATATAAAGAACTTTTATTTTAATATTTCTTTATTTTCTTTCGAACGGATAAAATGGATCTGGATGAGAATTCACTCCCCGAAGACTCGGAGGAAGAGATCCCGTTTTCTGAAATAAGCGAATCTGATTCCATATATTTAAAGGGACGTACACTACAAAAGCGCCACCGAAATCCTGCCCCCGGCTCCGCGGGCAACTCACCTAATAAAAAAAAGAATAAATCAAAACAAACAGTCGATAAAAAACAATCGACACCAAAAACTCGCAGTAAATCTTCTGCAGCCAGCAATAAAACTATAAATACAACAACCACTGTTGAAACCTCCCACAATTCACCAGGCAACAATAGCTCAGCCAATAAGAACTCGGATTCTCAAGGTTTTTCTGACCCTGAGCCGCCCCCTGTATATGTCACCAAAATAGACAATTTTCTGTCTTTCGGTGATGAAATCGCCAATCTAATTGGGCAATCCAACTTCAGGTGCTACTCACGTATTAACGATATAAAAATAAATACAAATAGCAAAGACAACTATAAAAAACTGATTAATCATCTAACTGCTAATAATTACGATTTCCATTGCTATCAACTAAGAGAAGATAAAGCATACCGTGTGGTCTTAAGAGGTCTTCACTCAAGCACCCCCACAGCTGCCATCAAAAAGGGTCTCGAAGAAATAGGCCATAGCGTTAGAAACATATCTTCTGTTCTACACCCAACAGAAAAATACTCACTACCATTATTTTTTGTTGACTTGGAACCAGCTCGAAATAATGCTGAGGTATTTCAGATCTCAAGGTTAGTGTATTCAATAGTAAGATTTGAACAGCCCCGACAAAAACCATTAATAGTGCAATGCACAAAATGTCAAAACCTAGGGCACACAAAGGCTTACTGCCATCACCAGAGCAGATGGGTCAAATGTGCCGGCCCACACTCATCTGAGGTATGTCCGAAACCTAAAGAGGAGCCTGCAAAATGTGCACTCTGTGGTAAAGACCATCCTGCTAGCTACAGGGGTTGCATCGTTTATAAAAACCTCTATCGGCAGAGATCGCATAATACTGCACAAAAAAAAACAGAACAGAAGACAAATGTTGTTCCTGAGCCTGGAAATTTATCACATTTCCCAGAACTGCCTCATACATCTACCAGCCATCAGCACCCCACTACCTCAACGATCACCGATTTACAGGAAGACATAAAGCCGCCTTCTCAAGCCTACACCAAGACTCTACAGCATCCGAGACGTCAGACGCCTCAGAAAATTCAATCTAAACCCCAAACCTCTCAATCCAAGCCACAGATCCCCAAGGCACAGTCCCAACCTCCACGACATCCCAATCCTCCTCACCACTTACCTCTCCGTGTTAAACTTCCGCCAGAACACCCACTTCCAGTTCCATCACAGCCTTCTCTCATGGTAAACCCCTCATTACATCGACCAACGAAAGTTGATCTACCTCCTCGTCCCCAGCGTCGGGCTCAGCATCCAGCCAACACCCCTACTGACTTTCCATCTCAACCTCCTTATCCATATCCGCTCCAAGAACATAATCCCTCCGACATATATTCCATCCTATCTTCCTTCCTGATAGACCTACAACAAACTATCAAACCGCTGATAACCCTCCTCACTAGATTCCTCACAGAAATTCCATTCAACTTCCCGCGATGAATGTGAAGCCCCTAGCTGTCCTCTTATGGAATGCGAACGGACTAAACAACCGCCGAGACGAACTTGACATATTTCTTCATGACAATCAGATTGACATTGCCCTACTTACTGAAACTCACTTCACTAAACGTTCATATTTTTACATACGCGACTACATCACTTATAGATCTGACCACCCAGACAACACTTCCCACGCCGGTTCTTGCATCCTTATCCATAAATCCATTCCACATTCCCTTATTCCCTCTACTCCAAATGCGGTTATCCAAGCAACCTCTATCATAATATCAACTCGTCCCCTCCATCTTAGATTATCAGCTGTATACTGTCCTCCTGGCAATTCTCTATCCTATAACCAACTAGAATCCTTGTTCCAATCCCTCGGATCACGCTTTATTGCTGGAGGAGACTACAACGCTCACATCCAACCCTCGTGGCAACATCCTGTCTCATGTCTCCACTTCTCGTAGTTATTCAATTCTCTCTCCCTCGAATCCTACCTATTGGCCAACTTCCCTGAAAAAAACGCCCTGATATCCTGGATATATTTGTCACATCCCAGATTTCTCCTTCCCATGTATTAATCAAATCCCTGGATGACCTCTCCTCAGACCACAGTCCAGTTCTGCTCTCATTACACTCAACCTTCATTCCTAAGCCCTCCTCTCCTTCATTGATTACAGGACGAATTAACTGGGAGCAATTTAATTACGATTTGGAAAGCAAACTAGACTTACGGATTCCACTAAATACTAAACAAGACATTGACAGCGCAATAGAATAACAAATACAGCAACAATAACACAAAGTATAAGAGATAACACTACCATAAACAGAAATAATATCACACAACAGACTAACCTGCCACAGCACCTTCGCATTTTGCTAAGCGAAAAACGCAGAGCAAGATCTAAGTGGCATAGGACTGCTTACCCATCAGATAAAACGTATTACACCCAACTGACTAACAAACTGAAAACGGAGATTAGAAACTTCAAAATCCAAAATTTACTTAATGTGACTGAAAATCTTACGACTACTAACAAATCACTATAGACGACCGCCAAAAAGATCCTTAAATTCAAAGATTTTAATCATCCTCTCCTTACTGAAAATCAAACTTGGTCCAGATCTGATGAAGAAAAATCTCACATATACGCTCAACACCTCTTCAAAACATTTAATCCACACCCTGATATCCTCAACCCTATTCACATTGAGCGTATTGAAGCAGAACTGGATATCCCACTCCAAATGTCTCTCCCACCTAAGGCTTTTCATCCGTCAGAAATATCCAATATTATTCATAGTTTACCTTCCAGTAAAGCTCCTGGACATGACCTTATTACAGCTCACATCCTAAAATCCCTTCCTCGAAAAGCTATCCTATTCCTCACATACATATATAATTCTGTAATCCGTACTACCTATTTTCCTGATAAATGGAAACTATCTATAGTAAAAATGATCCCAAAATCCAAAAAGCCTCCAGAACTCCCATCCTCTTATCGTCCTATCTCCCTCTTACCCATAATGGGCAAGATCCTCGAAAAACTCATTCTAAAACGTATTTATCCCATCCTAGATAGTAACCGCATAATCCCAGACAACCAGTTTGGTTTCCGAACATCCCACTCCACTATCCAGCAATGTCATCGTGTGGTGGATGTTGTCTCCTCTGCATTGGAGCGTAGATTGTACTGCACAGGAGCCTTTCTCGATGTAGAACAGGCTTTTGATCGAGTCTGGCACCCAGGTCTCCTTTACAAAATCCGACAATTCCTTCCTCCTACATACTTTTTAATCATTCGCTCCTTTCTAACTGGCAGAACATTTAAAGTAAGTCATAAAGGTTCCTACTCATCCCTCTATTCCCAGTCTGCTGGCGTTCCTCAAGGTAGCATCCTCGGTCCTATCCTTTACACAGTATATACAGCTGACATTCCAACCCATCCTAACACCTTCATCTCCACGTATGCTGATGACACATGTGTGTTATCAGTTAACAACGACCCATATATTGCATCCCAATCCCTTCAATTACACCTATCAAGCCTCGAAGACTGGTGTCGGAATTGGAGAATTAAAATCAATCCCAGCAAGTCCCATCAAATTACCTTTACCCTTCGTCGAAAACCCATGACTTCCTGTCCTACTGTATTCTTTAATAGTACTCCATTTATCCCTGTTGAACAGATTCGCTACCTGGGACTCTACTTAGACAAGCGTCTTACTTGGAACCCTCACACAAGACTGAAAAGACAAGAAACAGCTAGACGTTTCCGACTACTTCAACACTTACTGGATAAGCGCTCAAAGCTTCAGATCAATTACAAAAGACTTATTTATGTGACTGTTATAAGGCCTATATGGACTTATGGAATTGAACTATGGGGCTCCACCAAACCATCGAATTCCTCTCGTATCCAATCCTTGCAATCCAAAATCCTTCGCAAAATCCTAAACGCTCCTTATTTTGTCACAAATAAAACCATCCATAATGACCTTAACGTTCCATATGTTACCGATTTAGCCCATTCCAGATACCTATCATTCCACAATAAACTTCAAACCCATCCAAACCCACTAGTTTCCATCCTTGCATCCAATTCCATCCCGGACAATCCTCCTAGGCGTCTGAAGAGAAGATGGCCTCGGGACCTTCTATTATAGAACTTTATTAGAGTGCTGCCAGTGGGTAGTATCTCTACATGTGCTATCATGTATTATTTACTCTTATAGCAATTGTACTAGATGTATGTATTACAGTTGTACAACTCAATAAAATAATAAAAAAATAAAAAAAAGGTAAAGTAACTAGTGCAAATACTAAGTCAACGAACCAAACTGGGCTCCCCGTTCTAAGTTGGTATTAGGTCCAACTAATTAATGATCTGATTAAATGGCGTGGTTGAGGAAAACAGAGGTCAGGCTTAAAATCGTAGGTAACAAAGGAAGAGCTGGCGTTCCTTCATTCCGAACTACCCATAAAAAGGCAAGGTTATTAACACATATTATTTTTTTAAATATGTTTGGTGTGTTTTTAAATTATTACTTATTTTTTTGTTGCATTATATACGCAACTCTTCAGTTGGGCCAGTATTATTGTCTCAAAGATTAATCCATGCTTGATTTAGTACACGCCTTAATGCATGGCACAGGGCACTACCGTATCTTCGGATATGAAGAATCCTGGTGAGAAAAATGAGACAAACTATTATACAAAATTATTGTATTTTCATCATTCCTTGAAAAGTGTGCAAAGTTTCAATTTATGTCAATGTTTTGAAGTTGCCTAAAATTGAGTTAACAGATTCCGTTACATACATACGTACTATGAAGACTAAACTTATAAAAGTGTGTTTAAACCGGATTAATATAAACTATGAAATAATTTGACTGTCAACAAAAAGCGGAAGCATTTTTTCCATTGAAGAAAAAGTTCCGGAAATAAGACTTATAATACATTATGTAGTTGGAATGATAAAAAATTTAGAAAAAATAAAATCTAATAATTATAGTCTTTGAAGATAAAGTGATATGGCGAGATATTTTATTTTATATTATTATAATTCCCTTGTAGAAATATAGAAATAGTTGAAAGACAGGTCATAGGTCATAGACTTCAATTTCAACATTCTAAGCTAAAAATGAATTGGAGCAGTCGACGAGTTTTCATTTTCCATTCAATTTGTTTCCATAATTTTCACTCCAGCCACAATTCTATTGCTTCTTTTCCATCTTCTTGCTCTTTCTCTCCAACTTCAATCTTGTAGCTCGGCTTTTGCAATTAAAAAGCAAACCTTGAAAGACACTTCTTAATAAAGAAATATTTTATTATGTAGTGATAAAATAAGTTGCGTAATTTTAAATTTATGACCCTCATATTTATTTATTACTAATTAAACTGGGTTAGATCGGATAAATTTACTTTAATTTAGTTTTTAAAAATATTTTTTTTTTAATTATCAAGAACTTTACTTGATCGAATTTCGCACGAGATGGAAACTTGTCTTACGTCTGTTACCCACAGGATTGTATCGCTGGTCAACATGGAAATGGTCCAAAATCTGAAATTTACTATCAGCAAGTTGTTGAATAAAAAAACTAAATAAACTTCAAAATTACACTGACATTTTGAATTTCGTTCGATTAGTCCAATATTATGACAAAAAAATGGATTGCTCCTTCAACGAAATATGGGTAGTTAAGGAAAAGATAAAATTAGTGAAACTAAAAGAGTAATATTATTTTAATAATTAATTGTTTAATAATCAGTTAAAAAGGAAACTTCCAAGAAATTGGACATTCGCAGTCAAATATTTGCTCCTCCGACACTTCGAGAACTTCCGAAGCAATCTGCTAATTTTTTTTTTGTTTTGTGGGGGAGGGAGGTTAATTTCTGAAAGTTAGAAAGTAGCAGTTCCATGCGTTCCAGTACAATAATGTATTCTATTAGTGATTACGATCATTTTTCTTATTTTTCTTAAAAAAAAAAAAATTAAGTGTAAACACAATAAAACCCACTAATAAAAAATATTGGAAACTATACAAAAAATAGTACAAAGTGGTATGTACATAAAATAACAAAACATTTATTATTGTAGGATACAAATTTCTTTTATTTTATTGTTATTGTTTATATATATATATATATATGTACCTATATAAGTTATTAAGAATGTATAGTTAAAATTTTTGTTTATTTTATTATTATTAATTTTTTTCTCTGTTGAACGTTTTTGTATATATTTTTTCTTTCATTGTACTCGTATTACTTTCCTGCCATATTAAAAAACTGAATACTTGTTTCGGTTAAATTACCCGTTTTAACTGCTCCTGTCTACAGATAACCGATTCTTACACACACAGACCATGGTCTGGCTCAAAAACAAAAAGAAATCTTAAAGAATTGATATTATATATTCATAATACACATGTGAATTATTTCTCAAATTCTGGGAACTACATAACAATTGAATCTTTAACTATAGCGATAAACAGTTGCAAAAGTTTAAACCCCAATCTAAAACAGACTTGCAGAAGGCAATGGACCAATATAAAAGACTTAATAGGCTATTAAATAACAATAAACGATTGATTGGCCAATGGTATTACTTCTTTTGCATCGTTCGGTCTCAAGTATCCACTCTCAAACACGTTATTTGGACCTTTCCAGAAGAAATCTCCTTTTCATTGTCCTCAATTGTATTCCTGACGTTTTAATGATATTTGATTAAATTTTCTTTAATTGGAGTCAATTTTCTTTCTCGCGCGTTAGCTGAAAATATCTCTTTGGTTGAACGCCCCTTTTTACGTGCCAGGCGGTTCTCGTCGTCGTCAAAACACGTATTGTATTCGCCGAGCTGCATGAAGCGAAAAATCCAGGGGATTATTAACGCTGAGGTGTACTTTGTGTCGACAATATTAATTTAATTTAGGGACGTACTAATTGAAAGGATCTTCTGGACTTTTTTTATTCATTTTTGACTTTTATTAGTTCCCTGAAGCGTTTGACGTACACACTTAAGAATTAAATTTGTTTTATATAGATAAGAAAGGATTAATTAATTAAAGAATTAATTCCAAGGAATAATTAATAAATATTAATTAAAATATTTTTAACACATTAACAAGTTATTAATCAATTTTATACAATTTAATATAAGTTAATACCTTTATATTAGTATTTTACTTATTAAATTGTAATATTATCATTTATTAAAAATATAGCTATATCAATAATACTTTAATAACATTTTATTTGTTTTGACATCATTAATTTTATATATTATTTCTGCTACAAGATTTATATTCCTATATTATATTATATATTATGTTTTTTTGTTTTAAGTAAAATAAATTATGCCATGAAATGTATAGGTAATATGAAAATATTTGTTGTAACAAATTCAAATTGTTTTTATTTTATTTTTTAAAACATTTTCTCGGTAAGTGCTTGATCTTGATATTTTAATAATTTAATTCCTTAATTTAATTTTCTGCTGTAAAAAAACATAATAATTTTTTCAAATATTGATCGAGTTTATAATAAAAAAATATAAAAATGCTATTGTAAATATCATGAAATTAGCAATATACCTATTTATTTGTGCGCAGTTTATTTCAAACTGATTTGTTAAAGAAATCATTTTATACTATCTATTATGATCTCGTCACTTCCTATGCCGATTTTTATGTTATATTATATTAATAATAAACTATTTTATTATTATTGAGTCATATTATCAATCTGCTATTGTTTTTCCTTTTATTATTATTCCGAGTCGTTTCATCCATAAACATGAACATTCCGGGCCAGTTCGCGAACTGCTTAAGTGCGTAGGTGTTATCTCTGTGCCATTTAAAGTGTTTAAAGGCCCTCAGGGGGCCATCTTGAAAAGTTCGAAACATAGCGTGCTTGTTGTTTTTCGCCTTATATTATTCTTAGTGCGTGAATATATTCTGAATTACACATACCAAGTCAACAAAATGTTCTTCAGCAAGAAGTAACAGAGTCTTGCTCGATAAAACTTTCCTTATACGAACATGAAAGGCTTTTGTACGGGATTGTTCTCGTCCGCCTGGCGATGAACTTTATTGTAAAATAAAAAAGCGATAACATGCCCTATAAACATTACTATTATTATTGTTATGTAAATTAACACCATTTACATTCGTCGGTCTCAAAGTTATTTACGGATTATCAATATCCTACATATTGATTCGGGATATCCTTGTGAATTCTTTGATAAATATACTTATTTTTCCTACCACCACAAACCATGAAGAGTCTTGGGCTCTGTACATAGTAGAGACTATACTGTTTCTAGGAAAGAATTTGTGCAGGGAGATGGTTTGTCCTAGACCATGCTCAACCGCCAAATTTTACCTCCTATTACAGAGGCTGGGAGAGCCCCAGGAGGGGCCCAGATCCTATAGGATCCATCTCCAGCCACTAAAAGATTAAATAAAATCTTCCAGCAGCTGGATTTGAACCCAGGTACTTCAGCACGGAAATTCAGAGCTTTACCACTGAGCCACTCCGCTTCCTCTCATACATATATATATATATGTATATCAGTAATGTATATGTATATGTGACGGAGATATAGCAATCTAGTCATGTCTCATTTAAAAAATGTAAACACAATAGGGCGACGATTATCCAAACTAATCTGATATGATAAAAAAAATGTCGAATATTCGAAATTCAGGTAAAGAAGGATATTGCCAAAAATCACTAGGTTTGTATAAATAAAATCTTTATATCATTGAGTAGTATGGAATTAAAACCAATAAACCTCAATCATAGTATGTAAGAACTGCAAGATTTGTCAAGACTGGGTTACAAAGAATTTTTAAATATTAATTTGCTTCAATCTTGGCTTCCACCTCATTGTAGCTAAGTCACTAATTATTTTAAGTATAATAATACTATAATAATTAATTATTAAGTAAAATAATAGTTCCAGGAAATCAAGTTTTCGAGAAAATACTCTTCAAACTCATTTTCTATGAATGTTAAGGTTCTCTTTTTCTCTTTTCTGCCATAAGAATAATAAGTATGTTTGGATAATACACGCTCTGTTTTATTTGAATAATAATTCATTTTATTGTTATTATTTTTACGATGTTGGTGATATTTCTATCCTAACCCGTTATGGTATTTCCCAATATTTCCCAATATTTCCCAATCATAAGAATTCTAAAAAGGGAGCGGAGAGGCTCAGTGGCAGAGCACTGAGTTGCCATGCCGAAAATCCTGGTTCAAATCCTGCTGCAGGCAGTACTTTTATTTAGTCTGTTTGCAGCGGGAGATGGATCATATTGGATCTAGGACCCTCCTGGGGCTCACCCAGCCTCTAAAAAATATTATAAAAATAGGGTACCCAAAATAAGGGGGGGAAATCTGTGACCTAGGACAAGTCACCTCCTTGCAGAACCGTTATCCGTGATACAGTGCAGTCTCTACCATGTACTGAACCCTAGACCCGTTCACAGGTTGTAGCGGTACAGGTTTAAAAATAAAGATTACAATTTATGAAATAATGATTATGGACTAACTCGATCTTTGGGAACCTTGCAATATCCGCCTTATACATGCCCGCAAAAAAGCAACAAGGAAGAATTGTTATTTTGATCTTTCGAATATAGCACAACAAGCTATAATGAAATCAAATTCAGGCGGTATTTCATTCTTCCCAGACTCTTTGTAAAAACTTTTGACTGTCAAGGATAAAGGAAGCAATTTTTAAAACTCCAAACAGCGTTCTGGGAAACTTTTTTATTTTATTTTTTACAATTTTTCATCCCTGAAGGCATGCAATATTTGTTTATGTCTCGTGAGTCTGGTAATTGTTGCTACTCAACATTATTCATTATATAAAAAAAAAGTATTAGTTATCACGCTACGTAACAGGACAAGAATGGTTCAAAATATTTAATGTCTATTTTTTTATTTTCCCTTAAGCCTTCTTTAGGTTTACAACAATATTGGAAAACATATTTTATAAAAGAATATTACTGATTAAAATATTATAAAACACCTTTTTTTAAACAAGGTTTACCATCATTGAAAAATTATATCGCTCCTTAAAAACAACAACGACCAAACTAAAAATTTGGCATTTTTGAGTTTAAGCCATCGGTAGCAATCGTATTAGTTAAAGGTTTTTAATTCAGAAACGACATATCTGATATTCCATTTCCGACATTTTTTTTTTAATAAAGCCATATTTTGAGTTGTTAAACCTAGGTTTTAAGTTGAAGTTTCAAGCTTTTAAACATTTTCTAAGGGTTAATAAAATAATATCAACACCATCATTACAATAGAAATGCTTTGCTTCACCTTTATATTTTTTCAACTCACAAGAAACTTTCAAATAATACTTTTTCAAATAAGATTTTTTGAGTTGTGACGTTGTTCTATTGAAGGTGCGATATATAGAGATTTTAAATTCACATTTGGCGTAATTTCAGTAATAATTCAAGACTTTTATTTGAGCAAATAAATCTGATATTTTTTCTGAATATATAATTTCTGGTAGCTATTGGGTAGATCATTTTATTCACATGTCAAACAATAAATTATTATTTTCTCTTTAAAATTTATAGTACCGGATTTTTTAATATTTATTTAAAATTAAGTAATAACATCGGTGGTTAATTCAGATTGTAATTTATTTAAAGATGATCAATGTTCGCTTTTTTAAAAAAAAAAAAAATTCATTGTATGAAAAGATATGATATTATGGTAATCGTTAAAAAAAAAAAGCTGGTCACAATGTAGTTTGTTAGCAATACCAGTTTTTTTTTGGAACCTGAGAACTTAAGTAGGTATAGAGTGAATTTTAGATTATTTAAATGAACTCACAATAACCATTGTTTTATAAAAACAAAAAGCAATATATAATGTTACTCAACAAAATAATTTTGAAAAACAAACTAAAATTAGCCCGGAACTGCTAATAAATACTGAAAGACTGAACTCTCGAGGAAAAAAATACTTGTTTAAAATTAATATAAGTTGTATGTAATCCTAATCATCCTGTTTGGAACTGATTATTTATTTATTCCAAATTTATTTATTTCATATACAGTAATGGAAAGTAATGCAGCAGCGAAAATTTCTTAGCCAGCATTTTGATATGAAATATACACCAAGGAAGAGGATCGAGATAATAAAAAAAAAATCTAATACGAATTTACATTGGAAATTCACGTTTCAGCCTTAAAAGGGTAGCGTTATAAGTCTTAATATTAAAGGTTGTCATGAATAGTTTTCAGTTCTATCACACTTCTCTCTCTCTCTCTCTCTCTCATAGCCTGAATTGCTACTATTATTACTAATTACTACTATACTGAGTTACTACTTAAGCATTTATGTTTATAATTATAAATAGGCAGGGGGTAAATATGAAATCTAGGGGATGATAAGAAAGCAAGACAATAAGCAAGATCTGCGTACCTGGATTTTTAAATATAATTAGTATTATATTCTAGGGAGCGGAGTGGCTCAGTGGTAGAGCACTGAGTAGCCATGCCGGAAATCCTGTACTGCAGGCAGTTACTTTAATTTAGTCTGTTTGCGGAGGGAGATGGATCATATGGGACCTAGGACCCTCCTGGGGCTCACCCAGCCTCTATAAAATATTATAAAAATAGGGTACCCAAAATAGGGGGGACAACCTAGCGTTTAGCGTGACCTAGGACAAGTCACCTACTTGCAGTACCGTTGTCCATGAAACGGTACAGTCTCTACCATTTACTGAGCCCAGGTCGTAGTGGTTACAGGTTATTATTATATTCTAATATAATTTATTAATTGCTTTACCAAGACAGAATGTACAATAATATTGCTCAACAAAAAACAACATGTGATGGATACATATTATTATGCATATATGTATTTTACTGACTCTTTAAATAAATATATGTTGATAATATCAGTAGTCACAACTATTGGTATCAGTTCCGCAGATTGTCGCTTCGATTTAAGTCACGGCACGTTATAATTTTTCATTTGTTTCCTTTTTAACATTCTCGGAAATAATCACGTTTCAAAAAACACATGTCATCATTTATACTTTTAAATGTTGTTTGAAACTTTTATTTCTGTCGAATGATTGGTGGTTTTATTAAACATTATTGTGAATGTCCGAATATTGTCTGGTTTCAGCTTTTTTTGTAAGTAGGTGAATTGTTTTAAACATCAAGAAAAAAAAAATAAGAAGAAAAGTTCAGAAAGATTACTGATATGGAAATTTCTGTAATGGAATCACTGCTATCTGTCGCGACGAAATGTAGTCTATAGCCAACTGACGGGTTTCTTCTCGGTCCGTGAAGGATAAGATGTCTTCTCCATGGCGCTTAGCCATGCACCATTTTCTCTTTGGTACCTCGAAATCCCCCCCCCCCCTTCACGTTGACAAATGATACTATTAAGCTAAAAAAATCACGTAAGAGGAATATTACTCACAATATATAAAAAAACAAAACAGTAAGGCTCGTTTCACACTTATACGGTTTGGTCAGTGCATATTCGATTCGTTTTCGGAAGTCACCGGACAAATGTGATGGCGTATGTTCGGTACCTAATAGAAAACTGATAGAACCGAAAGCTCCCTCGAGACGAATCGGTTTCGTTCGGTTTCTATTCGGATCCAAGGTTCACAAAAACAATTGGTCGTTCACACATATACGGTTTAGGTTCGGTTCGGTTACATTTTCGGTAAGCGAAAATATTATTTCATTTTCATTTTCTCATTTTAAATTTGGTTGTTTAGTGAAAAATGTGTGATTCACTTGATATTGATCCTGAAGTAATTGAAAAATTTGTCTTCATGCTCCCTTAACTTCGGAAAAGTGGTTTAAAATGCAGCAAACTCCACCCTTTTGGTGAAGATAGATCGCACCCAGAAGTCGATGAATATTCATCTTCCGTTTTTTGTCTCTTCTATAGAGAAACAACATAACCAATACTTTGTCTTTGCTCCTCTGTGAGCAATGTGGACATAGTGGGCGACTGCGTATTCGATGATTCGGTTGTGAAACCTGATACTAACCGAGTGTGTGTGTGAAGAGTTTTCATTCGTTTTCGGCGGCTACCGATACCGAATCGAATAAGCACCGAACCGAACCAAACCGTATAAGTGTGAAACGAGCCTAATACTACAAACCAAGGAGGGACTTAGGTTATGCAAATGGTAGGGGCTTTACTGTTTCTAGGTCTATGGTTGTGAGATCACGCTCATCCACCAGGTTTTCACTCAATTTAATGGTTTTAAAGTTACATTTACCCGATAAATGGGTGAACTCGACGGGAGTATGAAGATCCCACAGTGCCCATGTATTATTTATTATTTTTTTAATATAAAAGATTTATAAATAAAATAATACTATATAACTATTATTTTATATATAAAAAACGATGTACAACTATAACCGATAAAGGCTCTTGGGTTCAGTACATGATAGAGACTTTACTGTTCCTATTACAATGGTTATGCAGGGAGGTACATTGCCCTAAATCACTCTCATCCGCCAGGTTTTTACTCCATTTAAGGGTTTTAGAGTTCCATTTACCATTAAAATATTTTTATCAAAATTTTCACATCAATGTATAGTAAAATGTTTATTTTTTAAAATCAGTAGGTTTAATCATAACCGCATTAAAATATTGTAAAAAGAAAACCTGAACGACTAAAAACCATGGAGAGTCGCAGGTTCAGTATACAGTGGTGACTTAACTATTTCTAGGACAATGGTTGTGCCGGGAGAAAATTCTTCAGAGATAACGCTCGACCGCCAGTTTTTTTCCTCAACTAAGGGTTCCCAATATATAGAGGATGGGTGAGCCCCCAGAGGGTCTGTAGATCCCACAGGCTACATCCGTGGCTGTTAATAGCTAAAATAATTTATCTATCACAACCGGTTTTGAACCCGGCAGTGACATATTGAGTAACGCTTGGCATAGTGACACCCATTCCAACTTCCAATAAACTTATGTTAATTTATGTATGAAGGGTGGTAGTAGCGGAAGCCCTATGCTTAAATAAGAAATGGATAATAAGTAAATATATTTAAATAAATTCTACTAATGAATTTGTTACTATTCATAAGGCAAAGTTGCAAAGTATGGCTTATTGCTTGGACCGACTCCAACTGATTAGGACTTAACCACATCGACCTCAATAAATTAAAGGCCCTTTCAGATAGAAGAGTCCAAGAACCCCAAGGGCATTTAAAGCAACCGATAAAGTCTTTCAAAAATAATAGGGGAAAATATATTATTTATGATATATTATAATAATATATAAAAAATAAAAAATATTTATAATATATCACTTACACCGCTACAAGTAAAAACAAAATGAATTTGTGCTTCACAAATGATAATACACAAACCATGGTAACTTTAAATCAAAAACTAAACATTGTACGAAAGTTGAATAATATATTTTAGGTAAGAATATTCCAGAGAGTTACTGCAACATTTTCGCCCAAAACCTTACTAAAATCACTTATTTAATCTATTTTATGCATTTTATAATTTCTCGAAAAGGGCAAGAAAGATTTATATCATCACGAAAACGTCGGGTCACGACGAATCAGGACTGGCTAAAAAATGTCATTCCTAATTGTACAACGATAAACTCTAGGGAATGATTACCAACAAAAGTACTTCCATTTAAACATCCTGATGTGAACAATATTGAAAGAAGATTCTCAAGATGTGAAAAACGTATTCGTAGATCCGAATCCTACGGGATCTATCCAGATTTGGACGGATAAAATTGTCATCAATTTGATTATTTTTTTAAAACAATTTTCACTAATTTTTTTATAAACAAAATTTGGCTACATGATTTCACATTTGTTTTTAACTTTCTTGATTAAAAAAATGTTTGTACCCTTATGATGGGGTTCAGTACATGGTAGAGACTGTACAGTTTCTATGCATGCTATACTCAACCGTCAGGTTTTTCCTCCAATTAAAGTTACCTACTTCACGGAGGCTTGGTGAGGACCAAGATGGTATGTGGTCTCACAGAGTCCATCCGTGGCTGTTAACAAATTAACCCTTAAATGCATGAATTTTTATTCTTGTTTAAAATTTTTTTTTAGCTGGCTTAAGGCTCAATGTCAAAGGTAAAAATAGTAAAAAAAAAATTTTTCATCCTATTTCATTGAAAAAAATTGAAATTTTATGTCTGTTACTCCTGAGTTATCATGGATTAGCGGTTCCCCACCACAAACTTACGAAACGAATAGTTTTTCTATATTTCATCAGTAAAGGTACAAAATAAAAAGGCCTTTTTTCCAAAAAAAATGTATGAACATAAATAGTTTAATAAACAAGGAAAGTAACAAAAAAATAAAAACTATGACTTAGTTACTTTTACTGCTAGTTGCAAACAAAATACGTTGTTTGATTAAAAAAATCACAATTATCTCTAAAAAAATGGTAAATTTCATGAATAGAATTCCAAAAAACAATTTTTTTTTAGCATGAAAACACAAATTTACACAGTATTTAGTACATTTAACGTTTGTACTTCCTTTGCAATGATTGTTTTTACACCTATTCCTTTTTTCGTCTCCAACAGGCCAATGGTGTACTTTATCCTTTGTTACTTGAGCTGGGATTTTTGGTGCCCTTGGCGATCGTTTTGCTTTTGTTTCTGCTGATGATGGTCTTCCCCGCAAGGGCTTACTAACCTCTCCCAACTTACATAGAGTTGACCCCAACTCTATTCTAAACTCCTGAGTTAGCTTTTTCTCAATTTGTCAATTTCACAACGTCGTCCGGTGAGATTTCTTTCACCGCTATTTCTTTTAACAGTCAACTCAAAACAATCCCTTTTTTTTTTAGACTCAATTTTTCTACGGAGAAAATAAAAGATGTTATAAAAAAGGTGATTACAGAAGTCACGTAGTTGAAAAAAGATACAGTTCCTAAATGCATGATGATACCCTTGGGTTACATCAATTTCCACTGGATTATTTATATGAATACTAAAAAAAAAAATACCTTCTTGCTTTGACGTGTTCCTGAGTCTTGCTTCTTTCATTGGGATTTTTTATTTGGCTAACAACTGAACAAAAACTAGAAAACGTCACAATTCAAAATTGTTTGGTAGCAGGTAGTCGGAGGGTCAAGATTTTCCTGGTAAAACTACCTTCAAACTCCTTCTAATGAACAAAACGACACGTGAATGAACTTTCTGAGCCATCTAGCGTTCTTAACGGAACTAAATTAACGAAAATAGTCTTGCAAAATGCCAAGAGATGTCGATAGTAGTACTTTAAAGAAAGTGTTACAGCTGAGTTACAGAATGGATTTAAGGGTTAAATAATTAATCTGCCTTATCCGTTTTTGAACTCAGCAGTTTCAGCATAGCATTTTAGCTCTCTAAATACTGACCAACTCTGCTCCCATAATTAGGAAACATAAGGAAAATTTCCGAAGTGATAATACAAGAGGATTCGACAGGAATCCCGTATGAAGTTTCCTAAAAACTTACGTGATGAGTTTCACTATTATGTGCTTAAGTAAGGATTTTCGACGTAAATTTCTTCGGTATGTTGAAAAGGTTTTCTCAAGATGTGATCAACATAGATTAAAATTCTTCAGATTTGGATGAATCAAATTTATATTTTTATATTTTAAAAAATTAATAAGTTTCATCTTCGAGAAAAAAAAAAAACTGCTTCCAGTCAATTATTTTATTCTTTATAAACAAAACGTTTCGACACTATGGTGTCATTCTCAATAATTTCCTTTTCTGCATTTTTTAAACTTTAAATAAAATAACAATAATTACAATACTATAAATAATATAACATAAATGTCCAAAGATAACATACTACAAGCATAAATACCTGGAAAGTCAATACTTTTAAATAATTCTTAAGGAGATCTATAGAATTATTTAAAAGTATTGACTTTCCAGGTATTTATGCTTATAGTATGTTATCTTTGGACATTTATGTTAAATTATTTATAGTATTGTAATTATTGTTATTTTATTTAAAGTTTAAAATATGCAGAAAAGGAAATGATTGAGAATGACACCATAGTGTCGAAACGTTTTGTTTATAAAGAATAAAATAATTGACTGGAAGCAGGTGTTTTTTTTTCTCGAAGATGAAATTTACAATAAATCCAGTTTAAAAAAAGAAAAAAAGGAAATTATAAGAATGAAAAATTAATAAGTTGTTTATATAAAAAAATCGATTTCGTTTATAATTCATTTGTATCTTGGTTAAAAAAAAAACTTGAAGCCTTACAATGGGGTTCAGTACATGGTAGATACTGTACAGTTTCTAGGCATACTACACTGAACCTCAAATTAAGGGTATTATACTTCATAGAGGCTTGGTGAGCCACAGGAGGGTGTGTAGCTACTAAACGGTCCATCGAACCTGGAACCTTCAGCGTTGCAACTAAGCGCTCTGCATATCGAGCCATATCATGTCTTAACTTTTTAAATATAGAATCTTTCTATTTATTAATATATTTCTTAAGAAATCCCAAATAACGCTGATTTTGGTAGTCTATTTTATTCCTAACCATACTATCTTTATGGGTGTTGGAATGAAGTTCTTTACAGAAGTATTCCTTCCACCTAGATCTGCCATTCTTTCTGCTTGGTATGGAAACTACCGATCCCATTTTCCCATCGCGAACTTAATCTTGGCCGTCGGCCGTTGTAAGTGCGAGCCCTCATGAAAATGAACTAATCAAGACGAGGAGTTGAACTGAAGTCACGTCTTATCTGAATAAATGGGGCAGTTTTAATTAGAGACAGGTAGTGTAGTGGTCTGTGGAGAAGACTACTTGCGGTCAGGCGAGGAGCACACATTACCAAGATTAGACTAATGTCGGAAACTCCTGCTTTTGAGAAAGGGGACAAAAGGTCTTTCCAAAAAATTATACTTTAGTTTAGTTTAATATTTAGTATTTATTCCATAAGAGACCTAAAAGATGACCTGACACCATAAAAAAGACAAAACCTTGATAATTATTACTTGTAACTTCATATTAGATTTATGAAGCGAGGTAGCCCTTTATTTGATCTGTTAACCACGGACCCTTAGGGGTCTATAGACCCATCTGGGGCTCACCCATCCATGAAACACAAATCTCTACCATAATCCAAGAAAGAAAAAATCGAAAAGGAGATTTACACCAAGATGTCCGCAGATTAATAAATTTATATATGTAACAAGCGATTCTATTCACTATAAAGAAAACATTTATTTATCAAGCTGAAAAATGTCATTCATTAACTCTTCCGTGGAAGATGAGACTAAAAATAAAAATATCTTGGCCAAACTACCCCTTATGCCAATCTACCCCATCCCATTATTCACATGTTGGTATAATCTGACTTCAAAATATGCCCTGACAGTACTTATTGAAATGGTGTCAGAATTATTATATAGATCGATGTAATTCACGAGCGATTTCAAGTCATTTCAGTCTATTATATTATTTTCATAACCTTAGTTAATTCATAAAAAAGTTAATTTTTTTTTTACAGATGAATTATTTAATCTGTCAACAGCCACGTATGGACCCTCAGGGGTCTATAGACCCTCCTAGGGCACACCTAGTCTCCATGGCGCTTGATCGTGATCTGGGACAAATCACCTCCTTACACAACCATTGTCCTAGAAACAGTATAATCTCTATAACGTACTCAACCTATGACCCTTTATTGGTTGTAATCGTACAGATCTGATGGATCGTACATTTTTTATAAACTAATTTTAGTATATTATTCAATCAATGCAAAGATGGTAACGAAAAATCCTGGTATACAGATTCATAAGACTCTTTAGATATTCCCAAATTTTAAGCCTAACATTTATTAATAAGAAATTCTATCGAAATAACTTTTACTAGATCGTTTCTAAAAAAAACTTTCATACTTCAAAATTCGTTTACAGAAGTTTTGAAAAAAAAAAATTTAAAAATGGTACTAGCGTGAACTTTTAATTACGAGTATTACTGACTTAAATATCTTTCAAGAATGTTACAATAAAAGATGTATGATAAATCGTCCACGCATGAACTATATAAAAAACATCTGAATAAAAACGGTCAAGATAGAGCAAGATTTTTTTAACAAGAGAACTACAAAGTTTTTTTGGATTCATGATTTATATGCTTTCTTTTATTTGTCAAAACTTTTATAAATACTTTATATATATATATATATTCACACACTTCAAAAAATAATTCAGGATATATTCCAAGAGTTTTTGTTTCACAAAAAACAGAAGCCATAATAACAAGATATTATTCCCAGAAAACAAATAAATGAATAAATAAACAAATTGAAAGTGATTGGCTCAATCTATTGATCTCAAACAAACTTTAAGAATTATCATTATTTGGATTCCGTCTGAGATATACGTAATACGTAGCTTATACAATAAATACCAAACTTATCAAGTTTAACTCTTTTCCTATAATTGTTAACTTAAAAAAAAAACCACTAGATGGGCTTAGATACTTCACCATAACATGTAAGCATCTCTAGACTTAACAAAGGAGATATGAAATTGGCACTTGACATTTTAATTTCCCAGTTCAGGCAGCTACATCATGATCAACATGATTATTCTTCAATTATTGAACTATTTAATCATTTTATGGTTCAATAATAGTAATAACACGTTAAATATTTTATAGTATAATGTAATATAATAAATAAATATTAATATAATTTTGAACCTGCTATTTTACGAATCAATTATTGAATCCAGCATCAAATCTTAAATATTGAACCTAGAATATTCATACAATTTATTAAATTGTATCAAAAAATAAATGTTATCTTGTTGGAGAAATTTGAATAATGAAATAAAATTTATACATTTTGAAACTTGGTAAGAGAAGACTTTATTTATCCAATTATAAAATTATCCTGCAAAAACTTTATGGTACCAAATCGGAGGTTCTTCTTTACTCATCTTATAGATAAGTGACCAATTTTCTCTTTCCAAAACTCAGACATTTTCTAAAAGTGGTAATTTCTGACGGGAATTAAATCATTTATTCCACAATAATTAAAATTCAACAAAATTTTGATAAAGAGCCAATTGCAAAAAGTTATTAATTGGATTTTATCACCTTCTTCTATGTTATACCACTTTTGTTTATTATTTACCGAAAAAAATTCTGTAGTAGGAGTTAGTTCTCACAAAAAGAAAAGACAATTTTTATGAAGCTACCTACTGCGCAATTTCCTTATATAATATATATAAAAAACCATACTAATGTTTTTTTTTCTTTATGACTTTATTTTT